>OY730479.1:41506096-42106096 GCA_963422695.1 Xylophagus ater | reverse complement strand
GAATAATGTAATGTTTAGAAAAGGCAAATGAACAGATCGATAAACACAGTGTTGAATGGTCAAGTCGGTAAAGACCTCGTTTCTAGAAGCTGATGAGACCCTGGATCAAATCCAGGCTCGGTTCTTCATGTATTTATTTTTCTTTGCCTACACTTTGATGTAGTTTAAAATCTAATTAGGAAATGGAAATGATATACTATATCAATGGTCTATAAAGAATTTATTTGTTACATAGAATACTAATATTGAATATAAGAAGTTTATTTCAATATACTGATACAATTCCCCATTCACCATCAAAACGATATACAGAGGGGCTTGTATGTTAAATTTTCTATTCTTAAAACTAAACTAATATAATAAAAATTTGTCGATAATTATAGATTTTTCCAAATATTTAAACTGGTTCTTCTAAAACTGGTCGATTTCTAAATTAAGATATAAAGCTATACCAAAAACTATATAATTCTCAAGGTACTAATTTTAAAACATTCTTAAATATATATATATTTTTTTCTTCTGTTTCTGTTTTTATTATTTTTAAACAAGTTCCTAATTTTAAAAACGTTTGAATTGTTGTTATTTTTAAAATTACTTCCTAGTTAGAGAAGAATTCATTTTATTGTACGCGATTTTAATGCCGCGACTAATCATCATGCTGTTTTTTTGCAATTCTAGAACAAAAAAAAAAACATAAAAACAAAGTGTATGTAATTTATGTTATTTTCTCTTATATGAATTTCCTTACGTCTTCTTTGACGGGTCAAACAGAGAGTTCGCGTATATAGATGAACTTTAAAAGAACATATACTATTGTGAGACGATCAATCGATCAAACCTCACGTTCTTATGACTTAATTATATTGAACAAAAGACATAGAAACTTCATTATAGGCACAGAGACTCGTTAGAACATTTCTAAACCATGGAAAACCATAAGAAAATTTACATCAAAGGCATAGGAAGGAGTTAAACCGAAATATATATTCGATTTAATTTTGAATTTTATTTTTGGTATCGTTCCGATTACGTTTCGGTTTAAAAACCGGTTCAAAAATTAGAACGAAATTAACTGATAAAAAATATACAATATAACGTGTGATTTAAACCTTACTTATTTTTTCAATAGGGTTTTTTTTGAGAGATCACGCGTGACTAGTGTCATTCTGATTTGTCATTTTTGTTCAGTATTATATGGCAATTCATCATGTCAAGACTTACATCGTCGTCTGTTTCCTGAATGGGCGCTTGAACGCATCGAAGAAAATCCGGAATTTTCAAGCCAAATTTTGTTCAGTGATGAGGCTCATTTCTGGCTTAATAGCTACGTTAATAAGCAAAATTGCCGTATTTGGGATGATGAGCATCCACAAGAGTTTCAAGAGCTACCATTACATCCATTGAAGACAACAGTTTGGGGTGGTTTATGGGCCGGGGGCATCATCGGTCCGTATTTCTTCAAAAATGCGGCCGGCGGCCACGTTACCGTCAATGGTGAGCGCTATCGTGCCACGATAACGGACTTTTTGGTACCTGAAATTAAAGCCCGTGGTCTCGACAATATTTGGTTTCAACAAGACGGTGCTACGAGCCATACAGCCCGTGTTACAATGGATTTATTGCAAAATCATTTCGGTGAGCAATTAATTTCACATTTTGGCCCAATGAATTGGCCACTAAGATCGTGCGATATCACACCTTTGGACTTTTTTCTTTGGGGCTATGTAAAGTCAAAAGTCTTTGCCCATAAACCAGTGACAATTGAAGCATTGGAAGCGAACATTACACGTGTCATTCATGAGATTCCGGTCGAAATGCTTGAGAGAGTGATCGAAAATTAGACCGCCAGACTGGCCGAGCTGAAACGTAGTGCCGGCCAACATTTGAAGGAAATTATTTTCAAGCATTAATTGCCATACTATGTGCTTAAAGTTGATAATAAAGATTTGATATTTGCATTCAATTCTAAGTGTTTTATTTTTATTTAAAAAAAAAGTAAAGAATGAATCACGCTATACAATTAGAGCTCCTTCATATTTCCTTATTTCGCTTTGGCTCCGGTTTTCGGTTCATCAAAAAAAACATTGCGGTAATTTTCGGTATTAAGTTTTCAGTTTCGCCCCGTTTCGGTTTGATGCTCTGATCAAAGGTGAACATTATAGAAAATTGTACTTATTTAAGTTATTTTAAGAAAATTCTTAACTTTTATATCCTTGAAAACACAAATGACTAAAAAAAGAAGATACAAGTTTTATTGTTTCTTGTTGAAATTCTTGTAAAATTAAAAAAAACAAGAAAATGTTACATCATATTTTAATAGTCCAAAATAATTTCCAGACTTTCAAATGTTAAAAGTTTAGAACATATGTAGGAAGTGTAAAGTAGACATGATGGAACTGAGAATGTCTTTTGTAGGAAGAAAAGCCTTCTATATCCATTATTCTTCTTAATAAATAGAATAGAAACTAGTTTTATTTTGAAGGATCGTTGATGATCATTAAACAAACATACAATATTTACCCAGGCAAAAGGCAACAAGATCACCATCTCAACAATTTCAAAAGAACAAGAAGAAGTTAAAGGCTACCGTGATGATCATTTTATTTGAAATTGTTTATATTATTATTATTATTGTTTTATTTTTTTTCTGTACGATCATTACGTGTTTTACTTTTGGTTCAACTTCATTGAATTTCATTCGGTTTTCGATCATTCTTATTACAACAAAAACCGATTCAGGAAGTATAAATTATTGATTACTGATTCGAAAAGGTACAACCTCTTTATTTATTTTGTATATAATATCTTTTCAAGAATCGACTATCATCAGCGGTATTTTCTTATATATATAAGAAAAAAAAGACGAAACGAATATGATCGTATAAATAGTTTTACAGCGCGCGGATTCATTAAAAAACCAAAAAAAAAAAAAAAAAGAGATCGGGCGTACACACAGTTTGTGTGCCTATGTTTTGTTGATGCGATCATATATTAAATTGAATCTTCTACCTGTAACTACATCTGATTTTTATGCCCTATGGTAGGTACTACCAGAGGGTATATTAGTTTTGTCACTAAGTGTGTAACTCATAGAAATAATCATCGCAGAACAATTTCAAGGGTATGGTTGTGTAGGGAATCAAAAGTTATATCGATTTATGCATGTCCGTCCGTCCGTCCGTCCGTAGACAAGATAACTCAAAAACTCGTTATCCGATTTTGATGAAATTTATAATATGAGTTGCTTATTCCTTAACTGGGTTTGGTATTGCATTTGAGCAAAATCGATGCCAAGTTATAAAGGAAAAACCAGGGTGGCCAGAAAGTTTTGTCGTTTTTTTGGTTATGGTTCTTCGGATGTAATTGGAAAATTTGTTAATTAATTTTGTTTAAATTAATTATGTAGGTTAACTACATAAATAGACGATACCATGTTAAATTTCAGTCAAATCGATCCGAGGATAGTGGAGAAAGAAATAGTTGTAGCCTAAAATAAGCCTGTTCATAAAGTTTTTCCGATGTATTTTAAAAACTTATATACTGATTTCAATCAAATTTACAAGATGTGTTTATGCAATTAGATTCCAGCATACCTGTGAATTTGAGCCAATTTGAGAATGTAGAAACGAAGTTATAAAGAAAAAAACCTTGAAATATTGAGTTAAATAGAAAGTTCGTGGCGTTTTTTCCAATAGATGGCTTTAGAGTCGTATAACTTTAGTAGTTCTAATCCTATCAAGTTATATTATAGCGCGCTTAAAAGATGACATTTTATAAAATATTTATGGAAAAAATTGTGAAATTCAGGCAGAACTAATTGGGGTAATTGGGTTTTGAAAATGAGCCAAAATTCTGAAAAAAATTCCCTATATTAATGCTCCATGAAGGTACTACCGTCCGTCCGTGGACAAGATAACTCAAAAACGCATTATCCAATTTTGATGAAATTTAGAATGCTACTTGGTTATTGCTATAGTGGATTTGGTATTACATTTCAGCAAAATCGACTAAGGGGCAGCGAAGTTATTAAGCAAAAACAAGGGTGACCATAAAGTTTTGTCGTTTTTTTATATAGTTTTTCGGATTTAATTGGAAAATTTGTAAAGCAATTTTGTTTAAATTTGTTGTAAATTTCAGTGATATCAGTCTAAGGATAGTGGAGAAATAAATAGTTGTAGGAGGAAATAAGCCTGTTCAGAAAGTTTTTTTGATGTACATTCAGAACTAATACACCGATTTGAATAAAATTTGCAAATTGGACTTATACTACCAGGGTCTGCGTTAGTTATGAAGAAAAAACCTTGATATATTGTTAGTTCTCACAATTTTTCTCTCCCATTTCTACCATAGGGCATCAAAAAATCGGCTATAGGCCGATTTTAAATTACTTTATGTTTTTTCTTCTCTTTTTTCTTGATAACCGCAAATATTCCAAAATATACAATTTTCAGTTCCTGTACCTAAAAGATGATGATGATGATGATGACGATGATGGAGAAGTGCGGAAAGATTCCCATTCCATAAAACCAGACAAGATTATACATTCTTTCTAATGTATTCAATTTTGTGCTGTGTTTTTTGTTCAGGGAAAGGAACGATAATGTTGGAGGCATATATAGATGATGTTGGATGTTGGTTTTATATAAGAACCGCACGCTATCAGAAAGATTGAGGAACCGGTTTAAACGGAAACTACAGAAAATATATTATGTAGTTATTTTTTTGTTTGGTATGTTTCTTGCTTCCTTCTCTTCGAAATTCTTTTTTTTTGGACTTGGTATTCCGTTCTTCTGTTAAAATGTTGTTATGCTGTTTTTCTTTTCGAACAAATCAACCGCGAAGACAACAAAATCTCGGTATATAGCCAAGAAAGAAGAAAAAAAAAAGAGTAACAAAATGGCTATTATAGAAGCCAACATATCCATGGATATGGAAGAAAATCTTACAATAAAAAAAAAAAAAAAAAATTTGAAGAATAAGTGAACTTCACTTGATGAACGTCAAGTAAACATTATTATTGGATTCGAGTTGGAGGAGGAGAGTACAACAATCCAAGATGCAAGGAGAACAAGCGAGAAAAATTGAAATAAAAGAACGTGCTACTTTTATTATATAAAGATGACGCGATTTGTTCCAGTCAGAAATTGAAGTCCGGAGTTCAAATTAATTCTAAAAATCTGGAACCGCCATGGTGTAGTTTTTTTTTTTGAAGGAGAAAAAAAAAACGATGGAATTAATGGAAATGATGTCATGTATTTTTCTTCTTTTTTTTTTAGAACATATATTTTCGTTAAAAAGGGCACCCACCTTTGGATACAAACGTATACACTTCGTCTATAAACATAAAACTTCTGTGAAAGTTTTGATCATTAACTAAGATTTGTTCCCGTCTTAAATCTTAAGTTTTATGATCGCAAATCGAAGTTTAACTATACAAATTTTTTATTTTCCATAATTCCCATGTGAATCTTGATTCTTGATACAAAATGACCAAAGAATTTTCACTATCTACACGTCATTGATAAAAACTTTGACGTTTTTTCGTTCTAATAACAACAACTGATCGGCAAAAAGATCATATTTTTTTTTTGCTTGTTTCTTCTCATATGGAATGTTAGTTTGATACATGATTCATTCAAATATATCCGGTTTGAGGAATTTTATTAAATACTATGTATCCATGGAAAGACGAGTCGAGATCGAGCTGAAATTTCGACGACTCGTATATATGAATGCAGCGGATTGAAAGATCGAGTTCAAATGGAGACAGAAAAATGACAAACCGTTCATAAAATCTTTCAGTATCATGAAGAAAATATGAACTTTTAAAACCATTGTTGACATCCACAAAAAGCAGTTGAATCCAGTCAACTCAATTTGAAGTTCTATAACGTTATAAATACTCATTTCAACTTAGCTTTGAACTCATTTCAGCTCTACATGTGTATACGTGGTAATAATTAGAAATGGAAAATATCCAAAATTAAAGGACTGACATCTTCTTTATTGGAATTTTTGCCATATATATCTCTAGAAAAAAAAACAATTGATTTCCTTAAACAGTTTTCGATCTCATATATTATATAACTTGATTATCTTTTTTCTTTTAAATTTGCTAAAGTTTTCATTTCCTTAAACGCCTTCTTATTTCCTTTTGTATAACAATTTCAAGTACGCACATATCACAAATAGAAATCGCAAGATTTGTGGATAGCCTAGGCTTTATTCTTCCTTCTTTTTAACTATTTCAAAAATCAAAATAAATGAAACACGCGCATTTCATCATTTTACAAATGGAAATAGCGCTACAACACCACCTACCCGCACCCAATTTTACTAAGAAATATTAATAAAACTAGTTAACAAAGGCAATCAACTTTATTTTTGTATTTTGAGAGACAGGCGAGAATAAAAGCGAAACGATCTTTGCAAAAAAAAAAGAATATTTCTTTTTTCCAACGAATCTCCAGCAACAAAATCATCCACAATAATGATTTGCTGCGAAATTATATTCGACTTGAGAGTCTTGTTGTTTGGTTTGTAAGCGGATGAAATGCGGAAATTCCAAAGTACATCGGCGAAGAACGATAATGGACATTAATGTGAAAAAAAAAGAAAACTATACTAATATAAAGCAACAAAATAGAATGGGGCCCACTATTTGAAGAAGACAAAAAAAAATGTGCGCGAATATATCAAGTGCAGTAATAATATCTCGTACGACGACTACACCACCTCCAAGATCTTTCTGTCTTATGAAATGATCTTATACGATCAAATTGATGTCGGGGGTGCGACCACGTAAGTTGCTTCATACTTCGTGTTGTGAAGTTTTCAATAATACGCGAAGAATTTTAATGTCCCCAAAATTATTTTTCTTTGTGAATCCAAGGCACTTTTTGAGAGATCACGCGTGACTAGTGTCATTTTTGTTCAGTATTGTACGGCAAATCATCATGTCAAGACTTACATCTGAGCAACGTTTACAAATCGTTCAATTGTATTACGAAGAAAATCCGGAATTTTCAAGCCAAATTTTGTTCAGTGATGAGGCTCATTTCTAGCTTAATGGCTACGTTATTAAGCAAAATTGCCGTATTTGGGATGATGAGCATCCACAAGAGTTTCAAGAGCTACTATTACATCCATTGAAAACAACAGTTTGGTGTGGTTTATGGGCCGGGGGCAAAATCGATCCGTATTTCATCAAAAATGCGGCCGGCGGCTACGTTACCGTCAATGGTGAGCGCTATCGTGCCACGATAACGGACTTTTTGGTACCTGAAATTAAAGCCAGTGGTCTCGACAATATTTAGTTTCAACAAAACGGTGCTACGAGCCATACAGCCCGTGTTACAATGGATTTATTGCAAAATCATTTCGCTGAGCAATTAATTTCACGTTTTGGCCCAGTGAATTGGCCACCAAGATCGTGCGATATCACACCTTTGGACTTTTTTCTTTAGGGCTATGTAAAGTCAAAAGTCTTTGCCGATAAACCAGTGACAACTGAAGCATTGGAAGCGAACATTACACGTGTCATTCATGAGATTCCGGTAGAAATGCGAGTGATCGAAAATTGGACTGCCAGACTGGCCGAGCTGAAACGTAGTGCCGGCCAACATTTGAAGGAAATTATTTTCAAACATTAATTGCCATACTATGTGCTTAAAGTTGATAATAAAGATTTGATATTTGCATTCAATTCTAAGTGTTTTATTTTTATTTAAAAAAAAAAAGTAAAGAATAAATCACGCTTTATATTGCATCCATTAAATGTCAGTAGGAAAAACTATGAAAAGAAAACTCTACAGCTTCGCTATTAGCTCTACTATGCCCGTACTTATAAGCTAGATTACTAAATTATTATACTCTGCCTCTACTATGAAATGATCGTGCAAGATCCTACCAAAAATTTATGTGCAGAGTTTTCTTGTGGAAGTTCAATCAAAAGTTTGAAACAATTTACGTGCTGACATACCTGATCTTCTTTTTTGATCATTATAACCAAAAAAAAAAAGGGGAAAAGAGAGAAAAAGGGAAAAAGGAAATGACTACAAAAGCCAAAGGCATCAATCATATAAACGGATTCATTCTTTTAGTTAGACAGTACCAAAAAAAAAAAGATTGTGTATTAATTTAATCTGCACTGTAATTTAAATATACCCGGAAATGACGATGTAAGCACATTTAAAAAATGATATGCAAAAGTTTTCTTTGAATAACACATTTTGCTTTTTCTTTCTGTTTTCTGTTGCATTTATGGCGTCGTCGTCGTCATTCTGTTTGCTAAATTTTTTTTTTTTTTTGCGTGTAAATCGATTCTAGGCTAACTTTATTTCTTTTCTTATTAAAACATTATTATTTTAAAGGTAAATATTATTTAATATGGTAAGAATATTTTTCTGTTTGTTTGAAATCTTGTATAGTCAGAAATTCATGCGCAGACAACACACTTAGCCGCCAATAGACGAATGCAATTAGCACTCTTCAATGTCATTGCCAACCACAGCAAAAGAAATTTATAAGTTTCTGAGATTCTGTAATGATGCTGTTGTATTTATAAGTAGTGAGAAGAAAAAAATTAAAAGGAAATTGCGTTTTCTTTGCAATTTAATATCCCACGAGAAAAGCAACAATATTAAAAAAAAATATCAAATTATTGCATATTTAATGATAGTTCTTTTAATAAATCATTTTATATTTAATAATTATAGATAATCTACATCAAAATAAATTTAATGAATTT
This sequence comes from Xylophagus ater, assembly GCA_963422695.1. Classification (NCBI taxonomy): domain Eukaryota; kingdom Metazoa; phylum Arthropoda; class Insecta; order Diptera; family Xylophagidae; genus Xylophagus; species Xylophagus ater. The sequence continues at coordinate 42,097,347 of OY730479.1, read as the reverse complement.
TTTATTCAATAAGCATTTAAAATACAGTGTGTTTCGTAAGTAATAAAAATAGAATTGGAGCGGGTTCATTCAATCAATACAATAAACATATAGTAACTTAAAATCGGCCTATAGCCGATTTTTTGATGCCCTATGGTAGAAATCGGGCAGAAAAACAGTCAAATCTAACAGTATTTCAAAGTTTTTTCTTCATAACTTTGTTTCCCCTTTTCAAAATTTCCTCTAATTCGCAGGTAACCTAGGCCCTAATAGGATAAATCCAATCCGCAAATTTTATTTAAATCTGCGTGTTAGTTTTTAAAGTACATCAAAAACACTTTATGGACAAACTTATTTTCTCCTAGGATTATTTCTTTCTCCACTATCCTCCGACCGATTTTGCTGAAATTTAACATGGTATCGTCTATTTACGTATTTAACCAACATAATTAATTTTAACAAAATTGATTGACAAATTTTCAAGTGAAATCCGAAAAACCATATAAAAAAACGACAAAACTTTCTGGTCACCCTGGTTTTTGCTTAATAACTTCCCTCCCCTTCGATCGATTTTGCTGAAATGCAATACCAAACGCAGTTAAGGAATAACCAACTTACATTCTAAATTTCAACAAAATCGGATAACGCGTTTTTGAGTTATCTTGTCCACAGACGGACGGACGGAGGGACATGCATAAATCGATATAACTTTTGATTCCCTGCACAACCATACCCTTGAAATTTTTCTGCGATGATTATTTCTATGCGTTACACACTTAGTGAAAAAACTAATATACCCTCTGGTAGTACCTACCATAGGGCATAAAAAGCGTTAAATCTAGAAGTCTAGCTTTATATGGATTAAAATATAATTCGAAATTGCTAAAAATCAATTCTTTTAAGCAAAACTGAATAAGTGTCGTGTTTTGGCTTAGTTGTCAAGTCAGAGATCTCTCTAAGCTAAAATTCATCACTTTAACAATTTTCCCATTTTTTTCTTCAGTTGCTTACAGAAGAAATGTGTCTGTTAAACTTACGCGCAGCCTGCAAATTCAGTAATAAAACTGATAATGCCGAAAATGTGTACATAAAGAATTTTTTCTCTCTTTCTGTCTTTCCTCTGTGCTAGAATTAAAGTTTTGAAACGAAGACACAAAAAAAATAGATAATAGAAATTTTCTCTCAGTTTCAAAAATCCATATCACGGCGGTAAAGAATTGAAAGCTTCTCTAATAGAGTGAAACCTGTCTAAACCGGACCTTGTATAAGCCGGAAACCTGCCTAAGCCGAACATTCTTCAAAGTCCCGTGAATTTCAATTCATACAAAATGAATCTGCACAAGCCGGAAACCTGTCTAAGCCTGACAAAATTCCTGGTCCCGTGCGATTCCGCCTTATGCAGGTTTTACTGTAATATAAAATTCCATAAAAACATTTAATCTCATTTTTTAAATTTGAAAATGTTACAAAATTCATCTCAAGTCTCTCCTATTTGAATTAAAATTGATTAAAAAATTGATCTATTTTTCATTCCCGTTCTTACCAACTAACGAAACACTCTGTCCCAGTTCTAAGATCTTAAACTTCTCATGATTTAACCATGTTAAAAAAAAAAAAAAAGTATGTAGAGAAAAACAAGAATGTTTTTAAATCAAGGAAATTAAATAACGTTAGCAAAACAAAAACAAAAACAAAAAAATGTGATCATTGTAAATGGCGGAAGTCGCGTTTAGTATTACATGCGTAAAACATTAGACGATTATAAAAATGTCCACCAGAATCTATATTTTATAAAAAAAAAGATGTGCAAAAAAAAAAAAAAAAAATTACCATATGATGATGAAGATAAGAGAAAAAGACACATTTTTAATCGAAGAAGAGTTTTGAAGGAACGCTTTTTTCTTCACGATCGTCGTCGTCGTTTCAATGATCTTCATCTGGATTTTTTGGTTTCTATCAGGCTTTTGCGATACTTAATATTATTATCATGGATGATGATGATGATGATAAAAATGAAGAATTTGAAACATTTTTATTGCAGCTGTTTCTAAGGTCTGAAAGAACATGGAAAAAAAAATTGATCTTCCACAAAAAAAAAACAAAAAAAAAACGGAAAGCTTAAGAAATAAAGCTGATATTTGTTGATGGTGGAAGAAGATGATTTTTTTTAAGGTTATTGGACGCTTAATCATTTTTTTTTTTTTTTGTATAACGCAAAAAACTAGTCGTCTTCAACATTTTAACTGGAAATCTAATTTGCAAAGAAATCAGTTTTAGAATTTTGAATAAAATTAACACTTTAACACCAAAAAAAAAAACAGTGAAAGGGGAATTAATATCAACTTTTTTCGGAAAAGAAAATGTCATAAAAACTTTCAAATTTAAGAACGTTTTTTTTTTTTGGGAATTCGAAATAGTATAATATATTTTTTTATACGCGAGAAATATCTGCGATATACTCGGGTTACCGACTTTTTTAGTGGATTTTTAATGATGTATTTGAATAGAAGAAAAAGATTCTTAGTTGATTAAATAGTTTGAATAGTTTTGTTATGTCATTTAAATTTTTGGAACTTAAATAATCTTATAGAAATAGGAGATAAGATTATCTACAAAAAATGATGTTCGAAATGAAAAAGTTATTAATTTCAGCTTCAAATAAAAGTTTTATAGGACACAGAAGAGAAGGTTTTAATAGGCTAATAGTAGAGGCAGACATAGGGTATTCATACCTTAGTATCGATACTACAGTATAGCCTTGTACCATGATATAAAAAGGGGTTGGCACACATCAAACATAGTATTTGTCTGACATTTGAAATTCTGCCATTTCAGCGAGAATATGGGAATTTCTTTTCGCTCCTCTTAAATCCTCTATATGATTCCTACAAATATCTATAAATTTTGAGGTTTCATCCATCGATAACATTTTGCGTTTTTTCTTTTCTTTTACCATTTTTTTAAAATAAAATTTTCAAAAAAAAGGGTAAAACATATGTCAATTGCTCAGCTTACCTAAAAAATTCCATTCGCTATTTTCCGCTTCAATAAAAAGGCGCGACAATCACTAAAGAATAGATTACAGTAGCCGAAAAAAATAAGTAAAAAATGGAATACTACGTACTTTTTCGAATTTAAATACCAGATTTATGCTATGTAGTTGAAATGGTATTCGGCTAGTATTCGACGACACACATATGGTATACGACATGGTATCCTTAAACTATGGTATGAATACCCTATGTGTGCCTCTAGTATAAGATTGGTTTTTGTAAAAAAGCTTTGAAAAAGTCGTCAACAAATTTTCTTCTAGAAGACTGAAGAGATTTAATACTATATTAGATCAGTTTTGATAAAAGTCAACATTTTCAAAACACTGAAAATCATAAGAAATGAAATTCTTTCTTAGAAATAAATGATTAAATTTTGAGTGGTCAGGATGTAGAGCTGAAATTGGAAAAAAATATGCCAACTCCATGTTAGTTAATTGGAAAAAATATTCGGACATGTTAAGCTCCTCTGTATGAATAAGTATGGTAACAATCTGTCTGAGTCTGAATTAAAAACTTCGACTCCCGATTTTGCAACAACGATTAAGAGGTAATTCTTTCGATTTCTATCGTTGATAATAGCGAAATAACTACAAAATTGTTAGTCCTTTTATTGAAAATTGAATATTGCCTTACAAGTATTCCATGAAGCGTATCTTTAAGATCTAAATCAAGGGTGTCCAACCTTTTTGTTACCCTGGGCCGCATTGGAAGAAGACATGGAGTTTTGGGCCACAAGTATATTACTATGTATAAATCCATATTATAAAATGAATGTGATACTTGGCATTGAAGTTGAAAAACTAAATCGTCGATATCTGATTCGATTGACGTGGTTGCAATTCTCAGGCAGTTCTCAAGCTTTATCCAACATGGTGGAATTAATTTTACACTTAGTATGTTTCATTCTTCACTTAAGACACCATGTGACAAACAACAGAACAGTGTAGCTGAGCGAGCAACGTAAACACAAAGAGAATTTACTACATAACGAAAGAGCTTTCTGTTCTGGTCCTGTTTCTGTTGTTTGTCACTTGGCTGGTTTATCACGAGCGCACACAACACACAAATCATTCCTCAGAAACAGAACATTCTTCAGTAACTTTGAATATTTTCGGGCCGCATTGATACTTGCCTTGGGCCGCGGGTTGGACACCCTTGATCTAGATCAAGACTCACTTTAGACAATTGAGAATGATGATTCAATTTCGTAAGCCAAACATCTAAATCAAAGGAATAGAATTAGTTTTTTCCATTACCAATAATAAAATTTGAGTTCAATATGGAATTCACACGACAATATCCATTGAAATTTTTCTCCAAAAGCACATTCCACTAGATAGGAAGACACCATGTATTACTATGACTATTATCAAATTGTAACATTTGTAAAATTACTACCGTAGTACAAAAGATCAAACTGAATCGAATCGACCATTAGTTTTAGAATCTTCTTAATTCGTTTGATGTCTTACTAATCGATTCCCTTTGGATAATAAGTAGATTTTCCTACAAATTAAGTAGATTTTTTTTGTTTTGAGATCACTTTAAATTTTAGGCAAAAAAAAGATCATTTGTTCGTTTCTTCTTATTTCTCACCAATGACATCTTTTGAGTAAGATGATTTTCACCTGTTTTCTTTTTTGAATATAAAATGAAGAAGCCAAACAAACAAAAAAAAAACACATTCTGCGATCTTGAAAAATATTTTCTTATTGTAAGAGAATTTTTTCATTAATTTTTATGGGAAACACATTTTTCTCCTTCTTTTCCGAACTTTTCGAAGATTTTGATGGTTCCTTTTTTTTATTTTTAGTTGACATGATCAATATTTCAATCAAATTTAGTAATACTTTGTGATTTACTCAGAATTTATTTAAAGTTTTTTTAAGTTTTTTAAAAGAAAATTTTCAAGAATTTTTATTAAAGAATGCAAAAATCTAATCTTAGGCCTTTTAGTGGAATCTAAATTAATTTCACTTGATCTTTTAAAATATCATAAATCTTGTATATTAAGAATATAAGGTAAAAAAAAAATATAAAGAAAAGAAAATATTAGACAGATATAAAAGAAAAAAAGAGGTTTTCATCCCACGAAAATATGTAGATTTTCTGTTACACAAATTGAAGATGTGATCTCATGAAGAAGAAAAGCATCCATTTCCGAAATATATATTGGAGGAAGCTAATGGAATTTTAATAATACATAAATGGAACAAAATATTTACTTGAATAGTTCAATTAAAAGTTTTTTTTTTATAGTTCCAAGTAAAATTCCAATCAGAAAGATCTTTTGAGACCCAAAACTATAGTTAATTATTCAATCTGTTTTGGGGTATCTAAAGGTTATATACTTGTAGAAAATTCTTGAAAATTTCTATCAAATTTCTCACACATAATGAAATATAGAGAATTTATTGGTTAGTTGTAACAACTAAAATTTAGTTGCTACAATAGAAAATGGTAGTTGTCACAACTATTAGTTTAGTTATGAAAACTAGCTTTAGAATTTTTCTGTGTGTAAAAGACAGAGAGACTCAGGATTGAAGAATCTCATCTAAATTTGTTTTCTAATAAAATTGATTCTTCTTGTCATTCAAATTGACGTAATTTCAAAGGTATGATCAAGGTCCTATCGAAATACACAAATAACCTTCTAATATCTTGATTTTATCGCGAGGTAACTGTAATTTCTATTCTATTCTTTTTTTAGAACATATTTATGATAAAAATAATATGATTTTGTTAATAAATTTTGAATGTCAATGAAAAATTATGTTAATTTTCATATTTTTTTTTCTTCTTCTCCTTCGAATAAAAATAGTTTTAAGAAAGATAAAACTATATCTTAAATAAAAATAAAAATCTCGCGGATGATTCAAAAAGACTAAACAAATAAAATAAAAAAACGCAAGGCCAATAATTTTCTATCTGAGCCAATCAAATTCGAATCAAATTTAACATTTTTTTTTCTTGCTTTTCTTTTCGAATTTTATAATAATGTTCTTTTTAAGATATTTTCAAGAGAATCAACCATCATAAAATATATCTTGTAACGTGCCCGTTGGAAACATCAACATTTTGAGAGGAATTTGGTAGAAATTTGTTGGTGTTTTTTTATAATAAAAATATATAAAAATATGTATTTTATTTTTCTTAAAAAAAAAAAAAAAAAAAAACGGGCTGAGAATTTCGTGGAAACGCCTCCCATATTAAAAACAAGAAAAGAAAATAATAAAATAAATTTTAAAATTAAAAATATAAATTTTGTTTTGAGAAAATTCTTATTTTTAAGAAAAAAAATTATGTATTTCCTATTTTAATTTCCTTTTGCTTAAATCATTTTATTTTTTTTTTTTTTCAAAAGAAACTACTCCCTCTGTGCAAAATTATAAATTCACGCAATTAAAAAATATATATGTCAAGCTCTATTAGAAGATTAAAAGCTTTAAAAACAGCGTGCCATAAGATTTAATGTAACCTGGAGTGGAATTGTAAAGCTTGACTTGGTTCAAATCGTATTGAAAAAAGTATTGTATATATTCGACTCGACTTAATCTCAATCGATTTACACGATTTGATAGATTCATTATAAAATCTTCTTGAATTTTATGAGTTTTTATTCATTCTCCTGAAATACTTGGTTTATTCGATTTTATTTCGCGTAAAAAAAGGTTCGAACCCTGCTATATCATGGAATTCTTAGAATGGGGTTTCCATATACAGCACGACGTAATAAACTTGAACAACTCTACTATATACACTACCGGTCAAAAGTTTGGGTTCACTTGATACATTTTTTAATTTTACGCAATTTCGTCGGCTACTCATTATATTCTATTGGGTCGTGGATTCGTTTTTCAACAGGATAATGATCCTAAGGACACTTCCAAATTCTGAGCAGTCAAAGAGAAGCAGAAAGAACTAAAATATATGGAATGGCCTCCTCAGTCACCTGATTGTAGCCCTATCGTCGAATTGCTGTGGGATGAATTGGACAGAGAAGTGAGAAAAATGCAACCAACCAATTCAAAATAGCTGTGGGTGTTTCTGCAAACTTGTTGGGATCGACTTTCAACGGAATCATTGCATAAACTCATCGAAGTATGCGCTGCTGTATTACGCGCGAGAGGCGGGTATTGTGAAGAATCAAAAATATGAAGAAATAATGCCGAGTATTTGTAAAAGTCGACATATTTTGTTCACGTAATGATAAATTTGTCATAAATGATGCTAATAAATAACAATAATTGAGTGAAACCTTGATTTTGTTAATAGTTTGTGAAAATTATGAGGTGAACCCAAACTTTTGACCGGTAGTGTAACACCAAGCTTCCCATCCCATTGTTTCGGTTAAGATTAATATTTTTTTTATTGACCCAGCTTTCACCGGGTTCTTCAACAATTCAGTTTAGACTAATTAGAGTGCTCCTCTCCACGGAAATCTTTAGTAAAAGGCGAAAGATTTATTCGACAGTGAAGAGAAGCCAGAGTAACATGTATGCCTAATAGCGCCATTCTCTCTCTCTCTCCTTCTTTTTCATCAGTGATTCAACACGGAGGAAGAGGAGGTCCGAATATACCATCAGTGATTAAACACGGAGGAGGAGGAAGTCCGAATATACCATCATAATTTGGGACTGAGGGAGTAGTTAATTTTTTAATGATAAAAAATGTGAATTTTTTTTTTCTTTAAATAAAAGAAAATTTTTATTTTTAATTTTAAGTACATATGTGAAGCGTTATTTAATTGCGTATTCTGCTAAATAGATTAAAAACAGCTGAACATATGCTCGCGGAAAATATGAAGAAAAAAAAAAAAAACGAAAACGTAGTAATATTTATGGAAAAAGAAGAAAAAAAAAATTAAAAATTTAAGAAAAAACCTCAAAGCTGGAAAAATTGTTCTTATATTTTTGTTTATTTAACACACATATTTTTTTTTTTTTTTTGTTTTAATAAGAAATTATTCAATAACACAAATCCACTTTAAGAAAATTATGAAGAAGAAAAAAAAAAATAATAATAAAAATAATAAATTTTTTCGACAGTTTCTTTATTGATTTCCGAAAACAAGTCATAATTTGTTTACATAACAACTAATATCGATCATGCTTTTCAAATAATCGTGTGGAATTTGTTTAACACAGTGTAGGCGTGCTAATTAAATCCTTCTTAAGGTGCGTTTCCACCAAAAAGCAGCGCACATTTTTTGGACGAGTAAGTATTTATGTGTCTTGGCCTCTTGAGTAAAAAAACAGGACAAATAATAATGTTTAATTTTTTTACCGATAGACGAATTTGGTCGCTTAAGAGAATTCTATCTATTACAGTGCGGCTTCCACAATCAACATTGATAATAATAGATTTTCATTCTTGACAAGCGATTGTCGATTTTCAGGCTTATGGTAGAGGCAGACATAGGGTATTCATACCTCAGTATCGATATTACAGTATAGCCTTGTACCATCGTATAAAAAGGGGTTGGCACACATCAAACATAGTATTTGTCTGACATTTGAAATTCTGCCATTTCAGCGAGAATATGGGAATTTCTTTTCGCTCCTCTTAAATCCTCTATATGATTCCTACAAATATCTATAAATTTTGAGGTTTCATTCACAGATAAAATTTTGCGTTTTTTCTTTGCTTTTTCCATTTTTTAAAAATAAAATTTTTAAAAAAAAAGTGTAAAACATATGTCAATTGCTCAGCCTACCTACAAAATTCCATTCGCTATTTTCCGCTTCAATAAAAAGGCGCGACAATCACTAAAGAATAGATTACAGTGGCCGAAAAAATTAAGTAAAAAAGGGAATACCACGTACTTTTTCGAATTTAAATACCAGATTTATGCTACGTAGAAGTGGTATTCGGCTAGTATTCGGCGACACACACATGGTATACCACATGGTATCCTTAAACTATGGTATGAATACCCTATGTGTGCCTCTAGTATTATAGAGATAACGTAATGCAATTTGTCACTTGAAAAAAAATAATAATTTAAAGCGACAGCTATTGATCTGTTATACTAGAAACACACATATGGTATAAATACCATGATTTAAGAATACCATGTAGTATACCACATGCCTGTCACTTTGTACCATTTCAAAAAATGAAGTATAAATATTATAATGAAATACTATCAGCTATACTATAGTATCGATACCATAGTATGAATACTATACATATGTGTGTATCTCATATTACTTCCAAATAATGTTTAAAATTAAGTTACTTTAAAAAGCCATCACTTTTGATGATATAATCGTGATCGTTTTAGAGAATTTGACAGTCACGTCATTATTTGTCGAATAATTTGATAAGTGACGTGACAATCATAAATAATAATGATTTGTATTTTATTGGAATTATAAATATTGTTTTTTTTTTTTTAATTTAAACCATTTTGAAGAGCGTTTTTGTAATATTAAAACAATAAATATAATAATAAAAGATTAATTGAATATTTAAACGTCATAACAGTAACAAATTAGCGTGCGCAAATTTTAAATTCAAGAAATATTAATACTAATTTGTAGTCAAAATGAAATTAATATTAATACATTTTGTTTCTTTTATATATTCTGGAAACATTTTAATATGTAGATTGTTTCTGTGAATATGTAACAGGCAACCATTTTTTTTCACCTTCTTCTTCTTCTTTTCTTTCCAATAAACAATTTTACCTACTTAACAATTTCCTTTTGTATATTATTTAATTTAAATTTCTAATAAAGTTCAGTAAATTTCCGCATTTCATGTAAATTTTATGAATTTGGTTGGTGTCTGCCTCGCTGTTTGTGGTTGGCTTGGAATTGTTTCTGTGTATAATAAGTACTTTTTGGTGGTTTGTACTGTTTTACTTTTTTTTTTTGAAATTATAGACTATTTCCTATATTTATTTATTTCATTAACAAAATAAAATTCCGAAAATTTTAGGCGTATGAACATTTAGATTAATTTTATTTTTTTAACACTTTAATATTAATCGATTATTTAAAAAAAAAAAAAAAATAGAAACATGTAAGCTTCTTATTTTGATGGCGTTTAAAAATTGTTTAATTGTTATCACTTGATTTATCATCGTGCTTGACTTTTAATAGTAGCTTTCCATTTGCATATATCAAGTACTTAAATAGTTAGGACAACAACTGATAAATGGAATACATTAAAAAAAACACAATTTCTATAATAATTTTCAGCACATTCATTCCAGTTTATATTGGGTATCGTAAAAAGTTCGTGGATTTTTTTGCAATAGATGGCTTTAGAGCTGCATAACTTTAGTAGTTCTGACCCTATCATGTTATATTTTAGCGCGATTGAAAGGCAACATTTCATAGAATATTTAAAAAAAAAAATTGTGAAAATTAGTCAGAAGTAATGGCGGTAATTGGGTTTTGAAAATGAGCCAAAATTCTGAAAAATTCGCTGTATTTTACAATATCACTTCGACCAAGGCGATAGAGCTTCGCAGGTTTTTGAAAAATTTTGTAGTGTTTATGGTGAAGATGCTCTATCAAAATCAGCAACAAGTAAATGATTCGCTCGTTTCCGCTCTAGAAATTTCGATGTTACAGATGCGCTGCGCTCTGGAAGGCCAATCATTGTAAAAGTCGATGAAATTGTCCAAAAATTGAGGAAGACCGACAGATCTCATCTTATGACATTGCTGAGGAACTAGAGATTGATCAAAATACAGTTTTGAACCATTTGCGTAAGGCTGGGTCCAAAAAGAAGCTCAATATTTGGCTTCCACATGAATTAACAGTGAAAAATTTAATGAACTGAATTTCCATTTGCGAATCGTTGCTGAAACGAAACGAAATCGATCGATTTTTGAAAAGATTGATAACAGGTAATGAAAAGTGGATCACATACGACTATAATGTGCGAAAAATATCGTGGTCCAAGAAGAATGAAGCTGCACAAACGGTGGCAAAGCCAGGACTAACCCACGTAAGCAAATCCTTTGTGTTTGGTGGGATTGGAATGGAATCGTGCATCATGAACTGTTCCAACCTGGCCAGAGGATTGATTCCACTATCTACCGTCAACAACTAATGTGATTAAAGCACGCAAGTGAGGTAAAGCGGCCACCATCGATCAATAGGAAAGGCGTCACCTACCATCATGACTACACACATCTTCAATGACTAGGCAAGAATCGAGAGAGCTTGGCTGGGAAGTTTTGATGCATCCACCATATAGTGCGGACCTTGCTCCATCCGACTACCATTTGTTTCGGTTTCTGCAGAATTCCTTTAATGGTGTAAAAGTGATTTCAAAAAAAGCCTGTGTAAATCACTTGGTTCAGTTTTTCGCCCAGAAATCCTAGAAATTCTACAGTGATGGCGTAATGGTTATACCAGAAAAATGGCAAAAGATTATCGATCAAAACGTCACATATTTGGTTTAAAAAAATTCATTTAAAATGTAATAAAAATGTGTTTGAATGTTGGTGAAAAAAATCCACGAACTTTTTGCGATACTCAATATTTTTTTTAAATAAAGTAAAAAAATTTTATTTATAAAACGGAAAAGGTTGGCAAAATTTAATTCTGGGTACTCTTTTAAGGTTTTTGACAAAGAAGTGTGAACCCAGAAATCTGTTCTAGAATGGAGATTTATGTTAGAACACTTTTGATTTTAGTGAAGAAGCTGCAAGTAAATTTTTTAGCACATATTTTTACCTTTTTACTTGCTAATACTTAAAACGTGTAAATGAAAAGTGTCTAATATTTAATATGACTAAAGTACAAAATTAATAAATATTAAATTACAAAAATTCATTTTGAATCTGATTTGAACACATAATGAAGAATTTGTTCTTTAACAATAGTTGAAATAAAATTAACAAAAAAAAAAAAAAGTCCAAGATTAGAAAGTGTCCGCTTTTAAAGAGTTTGGAATAGGTTATTTCAATTGGCGTTCATTATTACTTTATGTACTTACTACACAAAAGAAATATATTATTATATATAAATGGAGCGACTAAAGTACTTCAGTATAAAGCAAGCAGTATAATAAAAATCATAATCATAACAAGTAAGAAATGAAAAAAAAAAAATGGAAGAAAACGATACTTGAAGTCGAGGTCAAGTTGCAAATCATTTATTTCCGCTTCTCTGTGCATTGAATAGAGTCAGTTACTTCTGTATTTTGTTGTTTTTCTTTTGTTTGACGTAGTGTACTTGTTTATACAAAATAAAATTAATCATTCTAATATTCTTCTTAAAAATTATTCTTAATCTAAAAAAGCGTCGGACACGATAGTGTAGTATAGAACAATTTGTATAAAATGTATATAAATTGGAAGCACTTTTCGTACGAGTTTCCATTCCATATGGAAATTCATCATATGTGTAGTCAAGATTTGAATGTGTTCGATGAATTATAAACCAAAAGCCACGCAAGCAAAAAACCCTATTTTTATGAGTTCAGAGCAGATTTAGGCTGAATTTAGATGGGATGCACATGAATCATGGACACATTTAATTCTTCGTGTTTTCGACACTATTCGTGAATCGCGATATGATGGATTCAAATTCTTGACAATAAAAACTCAACTTCAGATGCATAAAATGATCGCAACCAATCAACAATTATGATATAAAGGGTGATTCAAACCTTACTTTTTTTTCAATAGGGTTTTTTTTTGACAGATCACGCGTGACTAGTGTCATTCTGATTTGTCATTTTTGTTCAGTATTGTATGGCAATTCATCATGTCAAGACTTACATCTGAGCAACGTTTACAAATGGGCGCTTGAACGTATCGAAGAAAATCAGGAATTTTCAAGCCAAATTTTGTTCAGTGATGAGGCTCATTTCTGGCTTAATGGCTACGTTAATAAGCAAAATTGTCGTATTTGGGATGATGAGCATCCACAAGAGTTTCAAGAGCTACCATTACATCCATTGAAAACAACAGTTTGGTGTGGTTTATGGGCCGGGGGCATCATCGGTCCGTATTTCTTCAAAAATGCGGCCGGCGGCCACGTTACCGTCAATGGTGAGCGCTATCGTGCCACGATAACGGACTTTTTGGTACCTGAAATTGAAGCCCGTGGTCTCGACAATATTTGGTTTCAACAAGACGGTGCTACGACCCATACAGCGCGTGTTACAATGGATTTATTTGCATTCAATTCTAAGTGTTTTATTTTTATTTTTAAAAAAAAGTAAGGTTTGAATCACCCTATATATGCGTCCCATCTAAATCCAGCCTTAAGAACTAAAACCTTGCTGGTTTTATTGTTTTGAGCTGATTTTTTTTTTTTCTTATCGAAACTATAGCTTTTTAATGTAAATCATCAGATCTACATCAGCTGTCATTTGTTTATATTTTATTCGATTACCAATTTAAGATTGAATCATATTAATTCTATGAAATCTTATTATCGCCGCCGGCATTACCAAATGATACGAAAAAAAACAACGCACTTAAAAAACATTCGAATCATTTTATAATAATTTTTATTTTAATAACTTGTTCAAAATTCTTAAAAACAAGTTCTCTTCCAGAAATTGCAAAAAAAAAACAACTATTGTGCTTAATTAAAGGTGGTGCTCACTTGATTATTTCACCTGTTATAATTTAAACAACAACAAAAGAGGAACTATACAAGCTTTAGAAGGTTATTGGGTTGATTGATTTTTTTTTTGGAAAACAAGAAATTCAAAAATACCCCAGCAGTAATTTTTCGTAGAAAATTCATTTAAAAACGGGGATAACCAATTTTTTACGCAAAAACCAAAAAAAAACATAAATTCCCAAACGTTTAAAGTTGTTTTTTTTAATAGATTATAAATAATTTATCTTTTAATTAATAAATTAAGTAATAAAATCGGTAGTTGATGAAAATTATTAAAGTATACTTCCGATAAGATTAGATAGAATTTGAAATCTTTGTAAAAAAAAAAAAAAAAATGGTTGTTAAGGAAAAATTCTTCATTCTTGATGTGTAAAGTTCTAACAGAGAACCAATCCCAGAAATTTACAAAACTTGTATAATATGGAAATGTCCATAATTACAGCCCACTTGAATTGTATACAAAAGAAAAAAAAATACTTCTTCATTTGGTAAATAACCGCTGCTTTAGATTCGACCAACCCACCACCATCGACAAAGACCTTTTATGTCAGTCCAAAATCCGGAAGAAAATGTTCATAATTTGCATAATTTTTTGTTTGTTCCTAATACAAATCAAGCACAAAACCCGTCAGTGTCAATTGGTCACTTGTATGGGCATTATTAGTTGATTAAAAATCAGAGGTGCCTAACCTCTTTTTTATGGATTTATGGGAACAAGATAGACGATAAGATGATGATGGATATGTTATGATTTTAATGTAAGTCAAAAGTAAACCTTTTAAGCGAAAGGAACCTTTCATAAGTTGAAAATTCGAAAATTCCTTAATCTTTTCAAAAAATTTACAAAATCATGGAAATCTTGAACTTATTTCAAAGAACTAGGGCACAGTATGAGTACAACTTTATAAGAATTTACACTTGAACTGGGATTAACGAGTTGGCCACACTTTTCTACAAAATTCCATCATCACCTTTAATAGAACTGGGAAATTTTAATGAAATATTGAAGGAATTTCAAAATTTTATATTGGATTTGAAGATTGAATAAATTCAGACAAATTTGATTTTTAAATTTCCGAAAATTTTTTTATTAAAAACTAGAGAATTGATGAAAATCAATCGAATTCTCCAGTTACAGTATACAGTTAGTAACTTAAATTACAGTAATTTTTGATTAATTTTATATTCATTTTATGCTTCTACAAAAATTTCATCTCCCAATTTAATTTCTCCTTGAACTCGAACGGCAAGTTGAAGTCCCATTCTTGGACTTTTGGATATACCCCAGGAACGATATGTTTTTAAAGTTTTCAATGGTTCACCATCAGAATTTCTTTCAGCTGTATGAGGATCGATATTTGGTAAAATACATCGAAAACATGGTGCAACATTTCGGAAAATAGTATCATTTCCAATTTTAATCCATTTCCAATTATCTTCTGCAAAAGCTGAACCGGATGTATGTATTACAAAATTAGGTCGAAATTGTTTTGGATCAATTGAATTCTTAAGACGAGAATTAAGTTCTTCAACAGATTGTTCATTAATAAGCATATAACTTGAAACATCTTGTAAACTCCCAGTATCTTTATCTAGAAGAATTCCATTCTTGAATGTTTCTTCAATGACACGTTTTGTCGCTATTGCAGAAGTGTAATAAACTAATTTAAGTCCTTCATATTTTCCAGTAATACATTTCGAAAACCATATATCATAAATTTCTCCACAATGAGTGACACAAACTTTTTGACCCCAAAGATCAACTTTTATAATTTCACCTTGATCAATAACATCATAATCAATTTCTAGATCACTTATGTCTGGTCCAGCTACATTTAATTTCTTACCGATAAGTTTTGGATGAATTTTTAACATTTTCGGATATGTACGAGCCGATACTAAACAATTTCGATTATCAACGATCATTAACATTCGATCTTTGCAATTTTGATAATTTATTCCAAGTACTCCACAGCTTGCAGTACTTTCGATCTCGATGCCAGCACATGATTTTATTGGGTAAAAATATATTTTCTTTAAATAACCTACGGGCCTCCAATTTTCTGGGATCTTTTGTTTTAGTTTTAATCGATAATAATAGTAATAATATAAACTGGTGACCGCTGCAGCAATAACTCCTAATCCAATTGCTGCCTTAGTTTGTAAATTTCCTGACATTACGATTTAATAACAATTTTTTTTAAAAAAAAAAGCACTGTATTCTAGCTGTACTTAAATTTCAAACTAAAAAAAATATTTTTTTGAAAAGAAATATTTTGATGAGAGAGCTGCTTGTATAATCAATTTGACTTTGAGATAAGACAAGTTTATCACCTTTTATTATTACTCCATTATTTGGCTCGAGTTTTTGGGGCATTTCGTTTATCACGAAAACCAAGATGAATTTTCAAATGATCAATCGACTTTTTTTTTGGAAATATGAAATTAATATAATAAGAATTAAAAACAAAAAGGCATTCATTGAATAAATTATCAAGTTGGACACAAACTAAAACCAAGAAGTAAAGAATTCAAGGCATTCGAGTTTTTCCCCATAATAAAATACTATACAATAGCAAAAAAAAAAAAAAAAAAAACATGTCGGTGCGGTAACTCTATCTGGGCAGCCAAGTCTTATTTCCTCGAAAACTGTTTCTTGCCGCGTGTACAAAAACTAAATATATACATACAGTCACAAGCAACCGCGCGAGCGTGCGCGTGAACACCACTATCAATGATTGTATAAACGCAATAAAATGTTTTATAATTTCAAACTTCATAATTTCATACGAAAATGACTTAACAGCTTATTTTATGTTGATTTGATTTCGTCACGCTAAGTCGCGATTGATTGAGCATACGTTCGTGTGGCTTACCGCGTTCACAAAACCTCATAAATTTTAAGTTTTTCTTATAATTTTTTTTAGATTTTTAATAAATTCAAAATTTTTTTTAAAAATTCGATAAATATGCCTTTTTTGTAATTTTTTTATAAACTTAAGTTTGATTTTACACCCACAACAAATTTTAAATTGTAACTTAACTTCTATACCAGTATTTGGCATCATTCTAAAGGCCAATCTCCACACAGCCGACATCCTATTCTGACGAGAAAAATCAGAAAACTAGAAAGAGATGGACTATTGTAATTTCCGCTAGGATTGATCGCATAAAAACATCAAGGTCTCTTCCCCGACCATTTTTAAAATATTATGGGAAAATTAAGAACACTCCCTCCTTCCATTTTATAGGAAAATGTAGTACCAAATTGTGTTTTCAGACTTTATCATAAGGCTTAAATTCCTATCACATCTAAAAACAAGCTGTAATGCAAAACGACGAGACTTCTATACGTATGTTCAAATCAAGTTACCTTCCGAAAGCCTTTCTAAAAGAAAGCTTTATGAATATGGGAATTCAGAGTGTACGTAGTCCTTAGTTAATCACAACATTTGTTGTGATATACAGACAGACAGACAGACATTGGATAAAAATGATTGCAAACCATTTAGAATCTTATAAAACGTGAAGATTTGCAAAACAAATTTTTTTATTTTTTATATACTATACTTCGTATAGAAGTTAAAAATTTAACTTGCGTATTTCATCACTAAACCATAAAAATCAATTAGTCATAGACAAACTTCCTATAAGAAAATTTGGTAGTGTGCAACGATATCGTGTAAGATTATTGTAAGAGTATGCAAACGCAGATGAAAACCCATAAATCAGATAAACAAATTTTTCTGCGTTTGAGGGGAATCATCTGGCAGATGAAGAATCAGATGGGGAAATTTGAACTGCAGAAGACGACAAAATTCGTAGGATGATTGTTTCTCCTTTTCTGTTTAACTAAATTTTGCATAAGTGCATCCCATACTTTTATCAGAATAGGATGTCGGTTGTGTGGAGATTGGCCTTAAATATTTTATAAAATGTCAGCTTTCAAGTGCGCTATAATATAACTTGATAGGGTTAGAACTACTAAAGTTATGCGACTCTAAAACCATCTATTGAAAGAAAAAAACGCCACGAACTTTTTCATTGACTCAATATAAAGCAATTTGAATGAAACTCTTTCGATTGAACTGAATTTTCATGGTGGTTACCGAATAAAATAATCTGTTTCCTAGGTATAGAAGTATCAACAGTACTACCTTCCTGAAATTTTAATTATTTGAGATAAAAATGCATTTTGTTAAAAACAAAAAAAAAATTAACTAAGTACATTGCTAAAAAGGTGTTTATAAATCGGTATGAAAAATTCAATTATAATAATTTTATGCCTGGTAATTTTTTTGTCGTTGTTGTAATTGTTTGTTCTAATTACAACAATTTATTCGGTTCGGTGAATAATTTTATTTATTTATTTTTTTTTTTCGTTGTTTTTGAATTATTCCGGGTTAAAAACAACGGAATTGATAGAATATTTTCCATTTTTGTTGTCGTTTAGTTTCTTCCGCATTCGTCAATTTTGTTTTAATTGGGAAGTTAATTTGTTTCTTCTAATCTGGTTCTTATAATCTGGTTCTATAAGTTTTGTTTTTTTTGGCTTTCATTCAGTGTGTGGGATTTTCCTATATTGATAATTACAAATCGAATTGATTATATCAGAATGTTGCTGGCAATCGCTCAATGTTTATACAAAACGACTTGAAATAGCATTTCAATAAATGTGATTGGAAATTTTTAATTCATTTGTCATAATTTTATTAAACTCAATTCATTTGAATTGACAGATTGGTGAGTTGAGCCTGAAACAAAACAACATAAGTTCACATTTAAGCTTTAACTCGATTTAGTACTATAAACCAGTGAAATACTGTAAAACGACAAGTAACAATTGATTATTGTTTTCATACATTTCGTAAGTTAATTTATCACTGAAAAGTGATAAAAGTGAGATGAGAACAATTGGACTGTTACTATCTAATTATAATTGTAAGGACTGAAAACTCAACTATGCCAATTAAATTTCATTTGTCGAAACTTCACAATTTGTCTGTGTGTGTTTTAAGCATTTTCCTAAAAGCCAATAGCTTTACTTTGAAGCAGTTCATTTGTATCTTTTATGAGCTTTATTTTGACCGAACCGCGTGCATAAGCTTGTTGACTGTCGCCTTAGAGAATTCCATTGCAGTTTTCTTTTAAGGTAGAATTTTGACTTTGTTTGAAATGAGATCAATGTTCGAGCTCATTAACATCTAAACATTAAATAATAATTCTTTGACACATGAAAAAGAAAATTCTACTTTCATATTAAAAGTATTACAGATTGTATAAGCGTTTACACTTTCGACAGAAATTCAGACGAATAAATGTCAGATGTAAATTTGAATTTAAAAGACAGGGTGTTGCTAAGCTTATAGTAGAGGCAGACATAGGGTATTCATACCTTAGTATCGATATTACAGTATAGCCTTGTACCATGGTATAAAAAGGGGTTGGCACACATCAAACATAGTATTTGTCTGACATTTGAAATTCTGCCATTTCAGCGAGAATATGGGAATTTCTTTTCGCTCCTCTTAAATCCTCTGTATGATTCCTACAAATATCTATAAATTTTGAGGTTTCATTAACTAATAAAATTTTCCGTATTTAATTACTTTTTTCAGTTTTTTAAAATAAAATTTTCAAAAAAAAGGGTAAAACATATGTCAATTGCTCGGCTTACCTACAAAATTCCATTCGCTATTTTCCGCTTCAATAAAAAGGCGCGACAATCACTAAAGAATAGATTACAGTGGCCGAAAAAATTAAGTAAAAAAGGGAATACCACGTACTTTTTCGAATTTAAATACCAGATTTATGCTACATAGTTGAAATGGTATTCAGCTAGTATTCGACGACACACATATGGTATACCACATGGTATCCTTAAACTATGGTATGAATACCCTATGTGTGCCTCTAGTATTAGATAGTGGAGTAACAAAATTAGTATACGTTGTTTTTGCTATAAGCTCACAAGTTTTTCATTCGTTTAACTAATAAGTACTTGCTTTAAGCTGCATTAACAAGCAATTCATACGATAAAATCGTCTGGTGACAACGCGGCTTTATATACAAAGTAAAGCAATGAATATTTTCCAATAATATCAATTAAAAAATTCTTCAAAAAAAAAAAAAATATATAAATTGTAAATATTTTCCAGTTGAACTTTTTGCTGACCGCATTTTTAAGTAAAATGAGTTTTTTTGTTATCAATTTAGGAAATGAATGCAATACTTTTTATTACTATATATTTAAAGTTCTACAATATGCAGCAATGAGCCAAGTACTAAATAAAAAAAAAAGCAATTTTATTTTTCGCGCATTGATTTACTTATCAGTGAGAAAAAAACGAGGAAGTAAAAAGTTGTTTTGTCGTAATTTACATGCGAAATAAAAAAAAAAAGTATTTAAAGAAAAATAATAATTAAATTAAAAAGAAAGAAAAAAAAAAGTCCTACAACATGCCGCAACATTACGAGTTGAGTACTATGTTTATTTTAATGAGGTAATTTAAGTCTCAAGGCTCTAGTTTTTTTCTTTTTTTTTTTTTAATTTACATGCTTTTAATAGCAATTTCATGTGCGTTAATTTTAAATAATGCAACATAAAAGTTTTTGTTTTTTTTCGTTTTTTTTTTTAGTAAATAAATTTGTTGGACATCTTGTAGAAAATGTTTCTGAAACATTTTGAAAAAATTTCATGGGTTTTCTTTTTTTTTTGCAACATTTATCCTTAATTTTCTTCTTTCTGTGTTATCAAGAAAATCCATCAAAAACATATCCACTTGTGTTTATTTTATGTTTACACATATTTGTTTTGTTTTCTTATTTTTTTTAATGTTTTTATTATATTTATTTATTTATTTTTTTTTTCGCCAACTTTTTTAATGTAAATAATTTAATTTTTTTCTTATTTATCTTTTTATTTTCTCTACACTTTTGTTTTGCTTTTTTTTTTCATTTATGATTTCCTTTTTTGATAAGAAAAAAAAAATTTCATTTTTTTTGGATACAAAGTTTAATTCATTCTTTTAGTTTAAAGGTACTTCCAGATTGTGTGTGACTTTTATTAGAGTCATAACAATTATACATACATGGAAAAGGGATTGCAATTAACATGCTTATTCTGAGCCCATTCATAATGGTCATAACATGAAGTCACTGTCATAACTTTTTTTTAAAAGACTAATTCTGACGCGCTCATAACTCACAATTGTCATAAAAAATTATCATAAGTTTTGCCCGAAAATTTTCTGTAATCTCTGAGTGACTTAATTGATGAAAATATGGAATAATTTCTACCATTTTTTTAAAGACACAAATAATTTTACACCTATAAACAAATTTCAAACCCTTAGAAACATTTTCGAGAGTATTTCTCAAATAACTCTAACAGTTTAAACTATAATAAAACCATGAATCAAAGAATATACAGATTACGCCTTCCCGTATTTAAAATTGGTTTTTCTGCGCACTTACGTCACAGGGGACTTGAAATACATTGTTTATGTGAAAGATTACGATTATATATTTGAAAGAAAATCACATGTGATGTAAAAAAAAAGTATCAAAATAAATATTTAAAATAGCCGACATGCGCACGGCATAATCTGTATATTCTTTGATTCATGTTATAAAACCATATTTTGGATATAATTGTGATCCGTCCACCAGAATCGACTTTCTCAGTTGTCATAATATTTATAGTTGCAAATTTGTTATGACTAAAAATTTGTCACAACGCCAGAATAGGTCTGTGTAGGTCGATTTTTTAAAATTTTCAAAACGTCTCCCGACTTTGGTAAATTGTAATAGAATAAAAAAAATATTTTCTGTAGTATTTCCTTAGTCTTTTCCCTACCAGAGTACCTTTTATTTTATGGTTTCTGAAAATTTTGTATAATAACTTCAGAACCCAAAATAAATTCTCTGATTTTTATTTAAATGAACTTAAACCGCACGGATTTCTTAATGGTTCATATACGATTTAGCCTCAATAATCTATCTACACGATTCCATTTCTAATATCACAATTGGGTTCAAATTGTTCTATATATACAGAAGACACACGGTAAGTGTAACCCATCTTGAACTAGCAAAACTGGTATGAAATCGAGATCAAAAACTGAAAATGTATGGAACAGTTCTGTACCTGCTACGATATTAGTTTAAATATTTCCAAAATCCACGATAAAACTGAAACATTAGACATATTTTTTCATCATATTAATGTGAGCAAAAGTTAAAATACAGTTAAGAAGCAACTATTTCAAAGCCAGGACTCTGTTTAAGTTTGGCTAAGGTTAATTTAAATATTTCATATGCAACTCCAACATAGTCTGAACCAAACTTAAAAAAAAAAATGTTAGTCTGTTTTTGAATAAAACATAAATAAGTCAAAAATGTATTACACATTTTTATTTATTTAAATAAATGAAAAAAAATGGGTTTTTTGAAATTTTGAGTCTACTCGAAAAACCCTCCTACCTCCCCCCCCCTTCCCTTTATCCAATTATCAAACGTTTTGATATCAGAAGAACCATTTCACGCTTTTATTTACATTAATTTTTATTTCATATATCAATAAAATTTCAGTAAATACGCGTGTAAAAAAAAAAATTCCACACCAAAAAAAAAAAAATTTGCATTTTTTCAGGCTTATTTTTCTTATCAGCAAAAAAAAAAGAAATTGTATTTTTGTGTCTCTTTAAAAACTAGACAAAAACAACAAAAATATAATAAATTGTTTATTAAAATCGCTAAAATATTAATATTTGCACAGGAAATGTGATATAAGTTAAGTATTTGTACTTAATTAAATAATATTAAAAAAAAAAAATAATAATAATAATAATTAACAAAAATTGTTAAGAACCTAATAAAAAAAAAAAAAAACGCGGGTCATATCAATGTTGTTCGAGGGTTCATTAATCTTGTTGAAAAAATAATAATAAAAACAGAAAAAAAAAAAAGAAAATTGTTTATGATATGAGATTTGATAAGTTTCACACCTATTCCGCCTGGTTTTAATTAAGCTTAATATAGTACTTAAGTCAGATGTTAAAATTTGATTTGCTTTCTTTCTGGGTTCATTTGAACTGATATACTTTTTTTTCTTATACTAGAGGCACACACGTAGTATCGATACTACAGTATAGCCTTGTACCATGGTATAAAAAAGGGTTGGCACACATCAAACATAGTATCTGTCTGATATTTGAAATTCTGCCATTTCAGCGAGAATATGGGAATTTCTTCTCGCTCCTCTCAAATCCTCTATATGATTCCTACAAACATCTATAAATTTTGAGGGTTCATTAACTAATAAAATTTTTCGTATTAATTTACTTTTTCCACTTTTTTAAAATAAAATTTTCAAAAAAAAAGTGTGAACATGTGTCAATTGCTCAGCTCACCTACAAAATTCCATTCGCTATTTTCCGCTTCAATAAAAAGGCGCGACAATCACTAAAGAATAGATTACAGTGGCCGGAAAAAATAAGTAAAAAAGGAAATAGCACGTACTTTTTCGAATTTAAATACCAGATTTATGCTACGTCGTTGAAATGGTATTCAGCTAGTATTCGACGACACACATATGGTATACCACATGGTATCCTTAAACTATGGTATGAATACCCTATGTGTGCCTTTAGTATTACAGAGGAAATCACACATTTGTAAATTTTATTTAAAAAAAAAATTAAATAAAGTACCTTTAGTTTGGAAATATTAAAGAAAATATCAATTTTAAGATCAGTTCTTACCTGTAAATAGAAAAAAAAAATGATATTAGTGATAACATTTTATAAGATTAATTATATTTAAAAAAAAAAAAAACAAAAAAAAACTTCAATACTGTATGATAATAAATTAAAAGATAAAACTGAATGATAGCTAATACAGGGAATAGTTTCTCTATATTTCACCCAATTGAATTTTACTCTATTTTAGGAATAATCTCAATCCTAATAATATAAATCTATTTTGAAAATTGCATTTAAATCAATCAAGTCATTTTTAAAGTAACAATCTGAAAAACTAGAAACAATAAAACTTTATGAACCACCTCTCTTTGCGTATTATCCTTTGAATCGATCGTGTATTTATATAATAGGCCTGTTTTATTTGCCCTACACCGGAGCAGGGTAAGTGGCAAATAAAACGAGCAGGAGTAAAAGAAAGCTTTAATTCAAATGTTTGTAGCGCTGCTTAGCAACCATATTGTAATAAAATGAGAAATTCTTAGCTAATACACTTTTTATGGTACAAAACTGAACTAATTTCGGTGTAAGAGCTCCCCCTGGTCTGAAAGTAGTGTAGGATTTGCACTTTTGTTGTTTTTATTTTCAATGTAAAAATTTGCTCTACCCCAGAGCAAGTGGCAAATAAAACAGACCTAATATGACCAACGTATACAGTACTGGACTATAACATAAAGAAAATCTGGAATATTCCCGAAACACAATTAAATAAAAACAGAACAAATAGATTAGAATATTTTATGATTTATTCTAAAATTCACAACAAACAATCACTTGACATTTTTGATCCAAAGAGTTAAAAGATTTCCATAATGGTGTTAACAAGATTTTCGAAACAGAGGCAACAAATTGTTTGTATTAAAAGATTGAACAGTGATTATCCAAGTGATTGTATTTGAAGTGTGTTTTGTTTACATTAAGTAGGGAGGGGTAGACCGAGAACAGTTTCATTTGAAAATCTGAAAAGACAATATTAAATAGTGCGAACAGTAAATTTTTGACGCGCTTATTTCAAAGAGCCATTTTATTAGTAATTATTAGAAAAGAAATACATACTGTTTTTCTGTAATAAGTAAAAGAATAAAGTATTGCAGGACTTTTAGTTAATGTACATTACTAATATCGAAGAAACTCTGATTCAAACACCAGATTTCAACGAATTCACTTCGTTTTTTTCAATTTCAGAAGTGGGATTATTACAGCTTTGTTTGTTTAAAGCTCACTAGGTACTGGAGAATCTCTAAATCATTGTCTGGCTGTGACAATTTGACAAAAAAAAAAATTGGTGGTAAAAAGAGTATCTTATTTGACCTTAATTTGTTTCCTTGAGCGCAAATTTCTTTGATAAAACAATAAATTCCATAATATCAAAGTTCCGTTTGATAATCGAAATATTAAACCGGACTGTTGAACAGAAGATTACAACTCACAGAGGAAAAAAAAGGCAATTATAAAATCAATATTTTTACAATGTTATCAATCTTAGTATTAATTTTTTTTTTTTTTAAATTACTAAAAATTATAATTGATTTCATTTTCTTGTTTTTTTTTTTTTTTTTCATATAAAAACAAAATGACCCAATCTTAAATTTTATGTTCAATTAATTGCCAGTTTTTTTTTTGATATTTACTAATATTACTTTTACTATCTTATCAACGCTTCCAAAAAAAAAAAGGAAAAAAAAATTCATCGTTGTTTTATTATTAAAAATCGGTAATCATAATAATTTCAACCTGTTTTTTATCGGAAGCTGATAACACATTGAAGTGGACTAAAAACAAAAAAAAAAAAAACAAAATTAAAAACACTGAAAACAATATTCCAGAAGTCACACTTTAAAAAATAAAATGTTTTCCGTTTTTAAGTAAATTCGCGCAGAAAAAAGAAGTATCTTTCTTATTGTTAAAAAAAAAAACTGATAAGATTAAATTTGAGAAATAATTTTAAATCATATACTACTTTTTTTGAGTGACTTTGTGGCACAACTGTCAGTGATTATATATTTGGTACGAATTTGCTATATTTACCATATTTTTTTTTTATCGAAGGAGGAATCCAAAAACTGATAACTCTTCTTCATCCGCGATATTTAGTCGCTATTTTTGGATATGATAAGATTCAAAAAAAAAAAGTACATACTCGAAAAAAAACACACCCAAAATTAGGAATTTCCCAAGTTTCTACTTGACAAAAAAAAGAGGTTTCAACAAGATTCCAAACCTGGATTATCAAAATTTCAAATTAGATGATTTTTAAAACAAAATAATTCTATTTCCAGAACTGAAATAATCATCTGCAATTTAAGCGATCGAAAACTAAACCATTTTCAAGACAGAATCAGTTATCACTACTGTGAATTAGACTCTGTTTCCACATTTTGACATACATAGATCCAAGGTGTTTTATCACCATGTTTCTCAAAATGCATAAATTACAAAATAAATCTGAAATCGCAGAAGCCAAGAACTGAACCAATTCAGTAATCCCACTTCTGATTTCTAAAAAAAAAGAAGTTATCGTCAAAGTCTTGAACCGGAGACCAAATAAGAAGAGTCCATCCACTCTTGAAGACTTTCTTAGATTAAAACCAATAAAGCCACAATTTCAAGCAGGAAATTTTTACTGTTTAATCATACTATTGTGTCCAAAAACTAGTCGGAATTTTTCGATTTAAATTACGCGGGTAAATATTTTCGCTCAATATTTTTTTTTTAAGTTGGTAAGACTGTTAGTGACATCTGTGACAAATTACATGTCAATATCATCATTAGTTTTTAGTTTACGCTTGATTTTGTGAACAAAGAAAAGTGAATTTGGCGATTTTTACAATGTCGAATTTTGTTGAGCAAAGAAACGCCGCCGCTGAAATGTATCGAATGTTACAAAAGGCCTTCGGTGACGAGACTATGTCACAGAAAAATGTTTACAAGTGGTACAAAGACTTCAAAGAAGGCAGAGAACGTGTTGATGACTTGGAACGCTCTGGACGACCATCGACGTCAATTGATGAGCAACACATCAAGAAAATCAAAGAATTGGTGCTTGAAAATCGTCGATTAACAATTCGAGACCTTGCCGACATGCTTGCAATATCAATTGGATCAGTGCAAGCAATTTTGAAGGATCATTTGTGCCTCAGAAGAGTCAAATCGCGTTTGGTGCCAAAATTTCTCAATTTTGCACTGGTTCTTCGTGAGTTTTTCGCCAAAAACTCCACTCATGTCGCTCCCAGAACCACCGTATTCGCCTGATTTAGCACCGTGTGACTTCTGACTATTCCCAAAGCTCAAGAGATCACTCCGAGGAAACCGTTTTGAGTCGATTGAAGAAATCGAACGTGAATCGCTACGCGCATTGAAGGCTATACCAGAAGAAGACTTTTTGGCATGCTTCGAGGACTGGAAAAAGCGGTGGCATAAGTGTATTATATCGGGAGGGGACTATTTTGAAGGGGACGAAATTGATTTGGAAGAATAAATAAAGATTTTTTGATTTATACAAAAATTCCGACTAGTTTTTGGGCACAATAGTATATAAATAATTCACTAAAACTAAAAACTTATTGTTAGAGAGATTATTCATACAAGGGGAATTCTCCCAATTTCAACCGAAACAATGGGTTGGAAGAATTTGTGTTATAAGAGGATTGTCCGAATCTATGCTGTTTGTAGACTGTTATATGAGGTTCGTGTTTATTTACTAATTAGAAGAAAATTCGGTTTCTTTATTTTACTAATATACAATTTTAAAAAACGAGTGACAGGATAGAATGTCCATAAAAGTGTTGAAATTAGATGAAAATACAGCCCCAAGATAAAGAAATGCAGTATCTAATTGAATCCAAGAAGGCATAATTTTTTTTAGCTTAAATATCTTTTAACAAAACTTCTATGTTAAGTGTTTGGTTTAGAGAACGTGATTAAAATAAGTAATTTATATTTTATAGTTAAATTTAGTCTCAATTAAAAACAATAAAAAATCCTTAACAAATCCTTTTTTTTTTTACTTTATAATTTCAAATTAAGCAAAAAATTAATTGAAAACAATAAAAAGTATCTTTTGTTAAATAAATAAAAAGAAAAAATTCTATTCTTCATAAAACCAAAACTAACTCGGTTATTATTTTGAAATATTAAAAATTTCAAGCTTTTGTGCTTACTAACTAAAAGTTTTAAAACAATAAAAAATGA
This sequence comes from Xylophagus ater, assembly GCA_963422695.1. Classification (NCBI taxonomy): domain Eukaryota; kingdom Metazoa; phylum Arthropoda; class Insecta; order Diptera; family Xylophagidae; genus Xylophagus; species Xylophagus ater. The sequence goes on along the minus strand of OY730479.1, from coordinate 42,069,759 downwards.
TTATAAACAATGAGATATGTGAACTATTCTCATCCATCTTCAAAATACAGACAAACAATTTTTATTGTTATTTTAAAAGCTAAAAACTTAACAAAATAAGCGAACTTTTAATATTCAGTCTGAAGAAAAAATATGCACTACAGTAGGAGGAAAACGCAAGGTTCTTCAAGTAGATTTTTTTTGTATGCAAAAACAAACTACAATTAAATAATAAACACTAAATATAATATATTTAAAAAGAAAAACCTAACAAATATATACTTCAGAACAAACACCTGAAAAAAAAATGGATGAAAATGGATCTTTTGCAGAGATTTATCCATGCTCATCATCCAAGCCACCACCATCATATGACTTTCAATTGTTTAAATGCGCTTCTCATTAGTCTTTCTATAACTTGCATCATTATTTTATAACACAATGATACTCAATTTTTATTATGTTGATCTCTTCTGAGATGCACAAACAATCTATTATTTCTTTTATTATAAACTAAAAAAAAAAAACATATACTAAACATGACACGAATGCCTACAATTGACACGGACATATTATATTCTTTCAGTTCATCATCATCATCATCATCATCATCATCATAGCTAGGAAAAAAACACTATAAGTTTTTCTTGATACAATTCTCTCTGTTATCTTGAGGCCAACTTTTTATTCTTATTAATAAAATCTAAATAATTGTATTTTTCTCCTAAAGACAACACAAAATTGGACTTATGACACACATCATCCACCATAACAACTCATTTTGCACCTCCTTCAGAGGATGATGGTTAGTTAACCAAATGATTACGTTTTCTGGAAGCTTTTGTGAATATAAAGGGAGATTCAAACCTTACTTTTTTTTTCAATAGGGTTTTTCTTGACAGATCACGCGTGACTAGTGTCATTCTGATTTGTCATTTTTGTTCAGTATTGTATGGCAATTCATCATGTCAAGACTTACATCGTCATATTTTCAGTGAATGAACAGAATTTTGTTCAGTGATGAGGCTCATTTCTGGCTTAATGGCTACGTTAATAAGCAAAATTGCCGTATTTGGGATGATGAGCATCCACAAGAGTTTCAAGAGCTACCATTACATCCATTAAAAACAACAGTTTGGTGTGGTTTATTGGCCGGGGGCATCATCGGTCCGTATTTCTTCAAAAATGCGGCCGGCGGCCACGTTACCGTCAATGGTGAGCGCTATCGTGCCACGATAACGGACAATTTTGATACCTGAAATTGAAGCCCGTGGTCTCGACAATATTTGGTTTCAACAAGACGGTGCTACGAGCCATACAGTCCGTGTTACAATGGATTTATTGCAAAATCATTTCGGTGAGCAATTAATTTCACGTTTTGGCCCAGTGAATTTGCCACCAAGATCGTGCGATATCACAGCTTTGGACTTTTTTCTTTGGGGCTATGTAAAGTCAAAAGTCTTTGCCGATAAACCAGTGACAATTGAAGCATTGGAAGCGAACATTACACGTGTCATTCATGAGATTCCGGTCGAAATGCTTGAGAGAGTGATCGAAAATTGGACCGCCAGACTGGCCGAGCTGAAACATAGTGCCGGCCAACATTTGAAGGAAATTATATTCAAACATTAATTGCCATACTATGTGCTTAAAGTTGATAATAAAGATTTGATATTTGCATTCAATTCTAAGTGTTTTATTTTTATTTAAAAAAAAAAGTAAAGAATGAATCACCCTATATAAAAACGACACTATATAAAAAAGAAAAAGAGAGTTGAAGAGAGATTACCTGTGATATGTGACAAAACATAATCTTAAGTTGACTTAAGAACTTCTTACCCAAATAGAGAAATATTCTGTATATTTAAAACGCAAACGCAATTAGCTAAGATTTTCATTTAAAAGCGCGTTTTCTTAAGATTTCTTTTCGAAGATAAAGAACTCGTTATCTTTTCACCTTTTTCTTTTATTTTGTTTTTTTTTTTAAAGGCGATGTAAGGCTAAATCTAAGATTTACGATATGACGACAGTCTTTTGGAAAGGACATTAAAAAATCGTAAAACCAAAGATTTCGACGTTAGAAAAATACAGGAAATGAAAGCAAATAAGATTTTTTGTGGGTCTTTTTTTTAGGAAGTTGATGAAACTATTTATGTTCATCTTAAAAATTTCGAGTTTTTAAGAACATTTTTTTTTTTTTTTTAATGATTTTGATAAAGAAGATAAAATTTCGCCTTCAATGGAGAGCCACGAAAAAAAAATTAATAAGGTTTTAAAAAAAAAGTTGGGATTATTTTGGATGAGCGCGTTGGATGTGTTGGCTTGGACGTTCCAAAAAGTTCTTCTTTTTACCAATTTTTCATAATAGGGGAAAATGGAGTAAAATTTAAGCGTTGAAAGCTCAATAATGTTTAATAAAATTTCAAAAGTCGAATGACGTTGCAGCTTGTAAGTGGCAGACAAAGCACTATAACAAAGTTTTCTATTGATAAAATTGAAATTTCTAAATTACTGACATTTTGAAACTTAACACGTTCGCGAACGTGAATGCTATTCATTTTTTCAGATTAGATGAGCTTTTTACTGTTCGCGAACGTGTTAAAAATAACAATAATTCCAGATGAAAAGTTGCCATTTAATAAATAGCCTTCCAATAATTGAATTGTTTTCCCTACCACAAAACTCAAATTAGTAGGCTCGATTTGGTACAACGTGTAGATTTGTACGCTATGCTTTAAGAAACCAGAAACTTTCTTTGGAATTATCCCTTTCAATTGACTCCATATGAAAAAGAGATTAAAATTGATCGGAGTGCACATTCACTGCAAAGGAGACGTCAGATGACTAATGTTGTTTTAGTCCACCAAATTATCAATGATGGTATAAACGCTCCCTTTCTTTTAGACCAACCTGTCCAACCCGCGGCCCAAAGCATGTATCAATGCGGCCCGAAAATATTCAAAGTTACTGAAGTATGTCCATTTTTCGTTATGTAGTAAATTCACTTTCTGTTTGCGTTGCTCGCTCAGCTACACTGTTCTGTTGTTTGTCACCTCGTGGGTTAAGTGAAGAATGAAACATACTAAGTGTAAAATTAGAACCAACATGTTAGATCAGTGTTCCCCAACGTGGGGCCCACGCCCCCCATACAATGCTAGATTCCGGTGCCAAATTTAGTTTCTTAAGTAAACAATTCAATTTTTTAGAATTTTAGAAAGGCTAAGGTGGGGCATGGCACAAAAAAGGTTGGGAAACACTGTGTTGAGAACTGCCTGAGAATTGCAACCACGTCAATCGAACCAGATATTGACGGTTTAGTTTCTCAACTTCAATGCCAAGCATCACATTCATTTTATAATATGGATTTATACATAGTAATATACTTGCGGCCCAAAACACTATGTCTTCTTCCAATGCGGCCCAGGGAAACAAAAAGGTTGGACACCCTTGTTTTAGACAAAATGCATCTACACATTATTACACGATTCTTGATGTTCATGAAACATTTTGAAACGATCTATCACAGAAATATACCAGTTTCCTGAATGCTGTTGACAATTAATGATAACGTTTTCGCTCCATATTCTACTATAGGATCTTTGCCTAAACACTTTCATAGTGGATTTTGAAATGTGATTTTTGGACAAGACATATTTAAGGCATGAAAGTTTCTTTAAGAATTCCTACAACCCCCTTTAAAAACTCTAAAATACATACTCTTGTACAACATGATTAATTAGTCCTGTAGCTAAATTCACACCATGTTTTCCATATCCTACTACATGAGAGACAAAGCTGTAATATTTTACAAGGATTTTAATTCAATCGGCGCAATTATTGAAACCGTGTTATACAAGAGTTTATTACAAAAGTATTAAAATGAGAAATGAACTTTAAAATGTCGTCTTTATTATAAAAAAAATTCAATTCCTTCTTTTTTTTCCTGATAATAAGAAAATTTAATATTTATTCAAGTGGTTGTCAATAAATTGACTGACAAAATGTTTTTTTTTTTATACACTTCCACTGTTTTTTTTTTTTTTTTAATACAAATATTTTTGGATAAGATTAAATAGCGTCGTTTTGGCGCCATTGTGTAAATTTTAGGAAATTAATAAATTTTGAAGAAAAAAAAAAACAAAAAAAAAAACGTTTTAATAAATAATTATTTTCTTTTATCTTGAAATTAGATTCAAGAATTATTATCTTGTATCAATTTTTATAGACAAATTAAAACCGTTGAAAATATTACATGGCCGGGCCCGGCCATCGGGCTTTGGGGCATATATATTATTTGTACTCAATTAACAGTAATTCTTTTATAAAAAGCACCAGAAAAAAAAAAAACAAGAAATTAAAATTTTTCTAATAAAAGAAGAGCGTAACTATTTTTTGGTTCACCCACTATCAATTTAAATTTCTATACAACCTTCTTTTCTCTCCACAAAAAAAAAAAGAGTTCCAAAGAAATTGTTTGAAAACAACATTTTTTCTTCTTAATTTTTAGTGGCCTCTTTTTTTGGGGGGGAATTACGAATCCGGAAAGAATTCTGTGTTCACAACGTAAATAAGAAACGAACAAAAAAGACTCCAATCAAAGTAGAAGAAACATCGGCGGATGATAGAATGATGATGTGGTTGGATTGTTATATTGCTGAAGGAAGATTGGAAGCTTCGATTGCTAAGATAAAATTATTTCAAAAGTTATGGAAAAAAGCGTCTACACCGGAAAGGTTACTGACATTTCAAGGCTGTCTTTTTTTTTTTGGTGTGTTCTCTTCTTTCTGGTACACCAAAAAAAGCCAACAAAATTTTAAGATGATTTGTGATCGTTTTTCTTTCTTCTTCTTCTTTTGGAAGCAGCGGCACAAAGATTTTCTCTGCGCTCCCATCTTGATAGTTGTTCCGAATTGGTTGGTTTTCTTTGAAAAATCAGTTCTTTTTTTTTTGTTAACAGTTCTTTTTTTCCTTCTACTATCTTTTTCTTGTACTTGTTTCAATGTTGTTTTTTTCTTATATCCAAAAACATCGATCAAAATTTTTTGTAGTTAAATTTAAGATACGAAAAAAAACAAAAATTTTAGAGGCACATAAAATTGATTGAGTTCGTGTGGCCGTCTATCAATCTCTTTCTAACAAAAAAAAAAAAAAAGAAGAAATTCTAACTAATTATTATTAAATTCAATAAAAATTTCCTTCGTTTTCTTCTTTTTTTGATTTATAAAACTAAGAAGAAAATAGTTGCGTGTTTGAAATTTAAAAATTGCCTCCAGGCCCGAGAAACTGTGTGAGAAGATTTTTTTTTTAGATAGCAAATTTTACATGTTCTCAAAATCCAAATTAAATTAAGTGATTTTAATTGCTATTTAAAATTCTATAAAGAAAAAAAAAATAAAATATATCACGAGAATACTGATTCAACAATTTCCTCCGTTTTTGTGTCCTAAAAACGTTTTTTTGGTTTAAATTTTGGTTTGGGGAATTCCCATATTATGAAATAAGAAACAAAATACTTCTTGAAAATATGATGAAATATGTATATTTTTTGTTCAGGTTATTTTCTTAGGAAATAATTTCCATTTTTGAATTTATTGTTATTCCAGAAAAAGAATTTTTTTGGATGTTATGACAAAACAGCCATCACGAATTTAATAGAATCAATAAAAAATCAAATATAAAGAAAAAAAAAACATACACGCTTATATAAAAATTCAAATTTAAAAATGACTTTAAAAAAACTTCTTAAATATATATTTTTAAGAAAGAAATAAAATAAAGAATTCGGAAGAACTGAATCGAATATATTTCTTGGATTTTGAAAAAATTTTCTTTATTTTTTAAAATAAAATATCAAATATACAAAAATTTTTACTTTCTTATACTCTTGAACAAAAACTATGCCTTAGTCATTTTATTATTTTTACAGCAACACAGACATTCGCCATTTATCTCACAGAAAAATTAACTAAAATTTACAATTTGTGTTTTGACATTCCTGCCCGTTTGAATAGAAACTTTGAAGTCGGTGAAAAAGATCAGATAATCAGGTTTATTCAACATACACATGTTATGTTATGTTATGTTATGTTATGTTATATTAAGTTAAGTTAACATAAAATAATATTTTTCATCAATTTGTATATATTTTATAAACCATTTTAAGAATAACATAAAATAACAGAAAAAATGCCAGAATACGCCTGAATGTGTTCTGTTCAAAGGGAATACGGTTCCAAGCAGCACATTTGTCGCGTATAAGACTTAACGATGCTTTTATATCATAGTATACAGTCGCGAAGTAGTGGTTAAAGCCTAGATGCGTCAAATGTGCTGATAAATGTACCAAATTACAGCCGCTTTATCAAAAAAAAAGTCTTGTAGTTGTCATAATTTGTTCTTAACATATTCCAAATTATGTTTGAATGCTAAGAAACAGAAGATTGGTTCAGTCTAGACCAAAATAGGGTCGTGAGATTTTAAAATAGGGTCGCAAAAATTTTCTAAAATTATAACTTGAAATATTTAGAATCATCTCAAATTATATTTTCAAATTACCTTCCAATATGCATTAATTCCAAAGTGGAAAATGTAAAACGATTTTCATACGGAATTCTGAGTGTAAAATCGTACGCTACAGGCTACACCAGCACACACATAGATTTGGTATAAATCGTGCATAAATAAAGAGCAAACGGGAAGTCAGATATAAATTTTTGCAAAACAGATGTTCACGTATCTGGGTCGCGAAATTTACTTAAAAAAAAAAAGTGAGTAGTGTTGGAAAAAGTCTGGGAACCGCTGGTTTAGTCCCTTTAATCTGTCAGTTTTAGACAAGGCTGGCTAACTGTATAACAATTATTTTACAAGAAAACAAAACATATTAGATATAAGAAAGTTTGTTTGCTAAATTTTAATTTTGCTGAAAATTTAGAACTTTTAAAAGAATGAATTCTAATTTTTTTCTGTTTTTTTTTTTGGATAAAAGAAATTATTAAACAAGTTTTTTTATGGCATAAAAAAATTATTAAATTTTGAATAAATTTTCAAAAGTCATTGGCCGATTCTACAATGGGGGCAAAGGGGACAAATCTTGATTTCTTTTCTTTTATATAAAAAAAAATCAAAGAAATTTTATTCCAAAAGAAAAAATTTTAGGAAGGAAAAAAAAAATCATCCTTTTTTGTTTAAAATCAATTTCATTATAATTTCCTGTTTTCTGATAAATCTCAAAAAAAAAGAAAAAAACACCAAAATTTATAATCTTTGACAAAAAAAAAATCTAAAGCGATTGAATAAATTTCTTGAAATTAGATTCAAAGAAATAAATAAAAAAAAAAAAGATGTCCCTCGAAAGATAAGCGATCGCAATTAGTCTATTAAAACGACAATGATTTATCATTTTTGGAAAAGTTGAACAAAAAAAAAAAAAAACTGGGACTTTATCCCACCCGAAAATTGTAAAGAAATAAAGGGAAGATAAAAAAAAAAAAAAATCTTTTTAAAATTTTTGTCACCAAAATTTTTCTCCTTTTTAAAAAGAGCCGCGAAAAATTTTTGAATGGCTTTTCTTTGATTCCTTTTTCCAAAAGGGATTTTTTTTTTCTTTTTTTTTGAAAAAAGGGAATAAAAGAAAAAAAGTAATAAACATCTTTAATAACAAAAAATCAGAAAAATAAGATTCGAGTTTTGATTTGACTTGCGGGTAAAAAAAAAAAAAATCAATATTTTCATTTTTGATATTAAATTTCCCTTTCCCGAAAAAAAAAGTATTAAATTCTGGATGTTTTTTTTGTTTTCTTAAAGAATAAGAGAAACATATATGAAAAAAAAAAAATAGTAAAAATTCCATCACGCAATTCAGTTGTTAGAGATCAGCCTCCAGCTTTAACCAAGAAGGAAAAAAAAAAAAAAAGGTAACCTCCTCAAATATTAAACCATCCAGAACCAAAAAAAAAAAAAAACACATCATTTTAAAAGAAATACCAAAAACAAGTTAGAAGGTGTTCTTTGACCCAAAGAAGAATAAGGAATGGAAATAAAAAGAAACAGATTTAGAAAAGAAATCAAAGCCAGGCAGGCCCTAAAGGCTATATTCGAAGAAAAAACCTTTCTTGTGCGCAATGATGCGGTGTTGTGTAGGCTCTCTTTGACCAAAAAAAAAAAATGGATGAAGTTACTTTTAAAATATTGCTTTAAGAAAAAAAAATATTGAAGTTGATGATTATTTTGGAAAAAAAATGAAGTAGAACAAAAAGGACAAAGCTGTAGAATTGAGAATGAAAAATACAAGTACTTGAGAGTTCTTAGAATTTATCTAAACATCTTTTCTTTAAGAAAATTATTTAATATTTCAATATTTTATGAGAAATTGATTTTTGTTTGGGTTTCTATTTAAACATTTTAATTTTTTGTAAAGCAATTACAGTTTTCCCTGTTTAGTATTTAGGACCCGGTCAAGAGAGAAAGGGTAAAGCAAAATCATTGGAACTTCTCAAACACAGAAGGAAGGGGTTTAAGAAAATTACATTCATTTGATTCGTTAACAGTTTTTGGGATAATGTGGTTTTAAACTTATACAGGCTTCCATGGAAAGATTTAGAACAATTATATCCAACCTGTGGTTAAGGCTTTCTGCGATTTGATTCTAGTTTATGGACGATCCTTTAAAGCCAAGCTAGTAAAAACCTGGAAAAGTATTCATAATCATAATAGTTCTAACGTGTGATTCAAACCTTACTTTTTTTTCAATAGGGTTTTTTTGACAGATCACGCGTGACTAGTGTCATTCTGATTTGTCATTTTTGTTCAGTATTGTATGGCAATTCATCATGTCAAGACTTACATCTGAGCATTGTTTGCTGAATGGGCGCTTGAAAGCATCGAAGAAAATACGGAATTTTCAAGCCAAATTTTGTTCAGTGATGAGGCTCATTTCTGGCTTAATGGCTACGTTAATAAGCAAAATTGCCGTATTTGGGATGATGAGCATCCACAAGAGTTTCAAGAGCTACCATTACATCCATTGAAAACAACAGTTTGGTGTGGTTTATGGGCCGGGGGCACCATCGGTCCGTATTTCTTCAAAAATGCGGGCGGCGGCCAAGTTACCATCAATGGTGAGCGCTATCGTGCCACGATAACGGACTTTTTGGTACCTGAAATTGAAGCCCGTGGTCTCGACAATATTTGGTTTCAACAAGACGGTGCTACGAGCCATACAGCCCGTGTTACAATAGATTTATTGCAAAATCATTTCGCTGAGCAGTTAATTTCACGTTTTGGCCCAGTGAATTGGCCACCAAGATCGTGCGATATCACACCTTTGGACTTTTTTCTTTGGGGCTATGTAAAGTCAAAAGTCTTTGCCGGTAAACCAGTGACAATTGAAGCATTGGAAGCGAACATTACACGTGTCATTCATGAGATTCTGGTCGAAATGCTTGAGAGAATGATCGAAAATTTGACCGCCAGACTGGCCGAGCTGAAAAGTAGTGCCGGCCAACATTTGAAGGAAATTATTTTCAAACATTAATTGCCTTAATATGTGCTTAAAGTTGATAATAAAGATTTGATATTTGCATTCAATTCTAAGTGTTTTATTTTTATTTAAAAAAAAAAGTAAAGAATGAATCACGCTATAGTTAGAGCGGCTATATTTTAGGCTGAGTTATTGATAATATAACAATTTATAAAGCTGTTAATGTGGCCTCAATGGAATCTGACCAAATTTGGTTAAGCTTTACAGAGTAAGAAAACGATAAAGAAATTAAGTTCTTCTTGTCAAGTCTTTTTCCTCTGAAAGACTAGCAATAATAGGACTTAAAATTTCACAGAAATGTGTGAGTTATTTTTCTATGGAATAATAATCAATCAGTTTTTAAACTTTTTATTCACAATTAATGAAAATGAAAATATTCCTGACGAGTTAAAGATTTTGATAAGATTTGATAAAACAGAATTCATTTTTAATGAGTAATATTTTCTTTTTAAACTTAATTTTAATACAGTAACTATGCACCGATATTCATTAGGAAATTGTTATTTTTTTTTTTTGCAATCAAATTTATGTCTTATTCATGAAGTTATACAATATTACTTAATTAATATAAATTTTTTATTTATTATCAACGAATTTAACTCATTAAACATTTTTAATTTAGTTCCCCCAATCCTCTAAAAAGAAAAAACGAAAACATTTTTAGTACAAAGGTTAAACAAAATGATTCGTCATTTAAAACTGATAAAACATAAAATCTACAAAATATTAAGAATAAAAATTAGTGTTGATAGGAGGACACGCGAAGGGGTCAAATGAATTCGAATTAAACGAGACATCGTGACAAAAACAATTCCATATTGTCAGAAAGGAAAAAAACCACTGAATCGACACCAACATCCCACCAACAACCAAAATCTCATCATGATTATATACGGAAATGAATCCACCATATTTGCATGGAAGTTCTTATGAAATATTCTTCTTCTAAATGTAAACAAATATGATGGAATATTATTTTTCGGTTGAAACCATCATCATCACAATCATCCAAGAAGTCTTCAAAATATTCAGAAAACAACCTCTAGGAACTCCAAAAAAAAAACAACGAAGAAAAGAAAAAAAATTCCAAATTCATGATTTTTAAAGTGTTTCACAAATTTTCGACCAATTTGAATTTAAGAAAATTAAAGGCACATTAAAAGCATTAAAAGTAAATTAAAAATGAAGGCGCTTCCCAAAGAACAAGCGTGTAGTAGATGGATGTGGAGCAAAGAAACGAAGAACAAAAAAAAAACAAATTCTTGTTGTTCTTGAAAGACGGCAAAGAAAGTCGGATGGAAGAACTTTTGGTACATAAAACCAGAAAAGAGTATATAATCATCATCAACCGAGAAATAAGAACACATTTAAGAAATTAGGCGATGATCGAGTAGAACTATAAAAAACAAAATAGATTTTTGAAGACAAAAAAAAAATCTTGTTTCCATTCTTTTGAGATAAAGATTAAAGCATTGTATAGATTCCAAATGAAACGAAATTCTCCATACAAAATTCAAAACGAAAAATTCAACTGTTCAGACGAAAAGTTTAGAATTCAACTAATTTGTAATGTTCGTTAACATTAATTTTGTACAAAATTCTTGATATTTTAATATAACTGATTTTGCGTCCTTTTGAAAAAATTTTTTTATAATAATTTTTTATTTAGTTGGCAGTAATTGAAAAGGTGTTTTTTATATTACTACATTAAGGTCCTAATTCCAACTAAATAAAAAATTATTATAAAAAAAAATTCTTGATATTTCTACTATTGAATTTTTACCGGCTGCGCCATTTATTAATTGTCACGACAAGTTGTAGTGTCGGACTTTATTTAAATTTCTACATTGACTAACCTTACTAATTAATACTAGGTTCTAGGATTTTTACGGTGACGAACGTTAAAATATTGAATTGTTTCTATTATAAAAATAATTGAAATTTTTGTTATACAAATAACCCAATTAAATTCGCCACCAATCCAGTTAAATTAGCCATTAATTCTGGATTTATAAATCTTGTTCATGACAAGATTATAATTTAAATTGAATTAGACGACACTTTGAGGTTAGAATCTGGATAATATCTAGTCTGTCGCAACTTTTACACATTATTATTTACTTATATCAACTTCGACCTATTTCAAGACTTATTTTCAGTCGGACTGACAAAAAAGACTTGTGGAGACTCTAAAAATTGGACTTTTTTTTCAGTCCGATTGAAAATAAGTCTTGAAATAGATTTTTTTTTCAGTCCGATTGAAAATAACTCTTGAAATAAGTCCACTGGTGTCGTGTGGTAAGGTTTTCATTTAATGGAAATTAGTTTCGTTTAAATTCCATACTATGCTTAAGGAGTATTATGTGGACCACTTGTCTATAGTTTGGATAGATATGAAAAGAAACGTCTCTCATCTTTGAAAGTATTTTCTTTATCTTCTATTTTTTTTTTGGTGGGCAAAAAAAAAGTTCAAGCTTAATTTTCACTTCATAGAATCTATTCTTTAATTCGTTTTTTTTTTTGTTTTGTTTTGAAAGTAATTATCGTGATTGCATTTTTTTCTTCGCGTACGTGTAGTGTAAATGAGTTTATAATTAATTTATGTAATACTAAAGGCACACATAGAGTATTCATACCTTAGTATCGATACTACAGTTTAGCCTTCTACTATGGTATACAAAGGGGTTGGCACATATCAAACATAGTATTTGTCTGACATTTGAAATTCTGCCATTTCAGCGAGAATATGGGAATTTCTTTTCGCTCCTTTTAAATGCTCTATATGATTCCCACAAAGATCTATAAATTTTGAGGTTTCATCCACCGATAAAATTTTGCATTTTTCTTTACTTTTTCCATTTTTTTAAAATAAAATTTTCAAAAAAAAAAAGTGTAAAAATGTGTCAATTGCTCAGCTCACATAAAAATTCCATTCGCTATTTTCCGCTTCAATAAAACAATCACTAAAGAATAGATTACAGTGGCCGAAAAAATTAAGTAAAAAAGGAAATACCACGTACTTTTTCGAATTTAAATACCAGATTTACGCTACGTAGTTCAAATGGTATTCAGCTAGTATTCGACGACACACATATGGTATATCACCTGGTATCCTTAAACTATGGTATGAATACCCTATGTGTGCCTCTAGTATAAAAATTTTTTTAAGGTTCTCGTATTTTTACTGGACCCTTTTTGAGAACATTTCAATTAATTAAAAAAGCCTAAAAATAAAAATGTGCTAAGTCTAATAAAAATCCAGTCCTTTTTTTCTATGAATCGTTATAATTATATTTTTCATAATATTGTATTTATTATTTTAAAAAAGAAGCCATTAAACTATTTAAGGCAGGTGCATTTAAAGAGTCCAGGAAAAAGAATTTCAAGAACAACAACAATAAAAAAAAACACGATCTTAAATTTCCTGAGTTTTAAAAAGACCTAGTACAAAAAAATCAAGATTCCCACAAGTATTACCAAGTCAGGTAGAAATTTGTATGTAATCAATATAATATAAAACTGGATACACTTTCTTTTCTTGTCCCAAAAAAAAAAAAAATGAAAAATATGAACAAGAAATCTCTGTTAACGAGGAGAAGAACACACATAAGGTCTTTTTTTAAAAAAAAAAAAAAAAAAAGGAAAAAACAAACCGGCATAACTAAAGATGGTGATCCTTGAAGCTAGAAGAACACAATGAAATTCCAGAATAATAAAAAAAAAGAAAAAGAAAATCATGCATAGGTGTTCCTCCTTCTCAACTTAACGATACATATGAGTATAATAAAGACTATAGTCCCGAATAATGGACAATTGAAAATTATACAATGACATATATGACCTGGGACTGGACCAAAGTTTGTGTTCATAAACATGATTTTTATTTTTTTTTCTGGAAAGAAGTTAACACGACCATGATGTGTGAATTTTTTGTTATCCGAAAGAAAATTTTGAAATTTCTCATCCATAAACGACGACAAATGAATTTTCGACGGTGTTCACAAATAATTAACATTTGTACGGTTTGATTCAATAAACATATCGAGATAAATGATGTTACTTTGCAGCGCTCAAGTTGTTGTTAGTCGTACTGACTGACTAAGGGATCTGACTAAAGCCTAAAGGCCAATCTCCACACAGCCGACATCCTATTCTGATAAAAGTATGGGATGCACTTATGCAAAATCTAGTTAAACAGAAAGGGAGAAACAATCATCCTACGAATTTTGTCGTCTTCTGCAGTTAAAATTTCCCCATCTGATTCTTCATCTGCCAGATGATTCCTTTCAAACGCAGATAAACTTGTTCATCTGATTTATGGGTTTTCATCTGCATTTGCATACTCTCACAATAATAATACACGATATTGTCGCAAACTACCAAATTTTCTTATAGGAAGTTTTTCTATGACGAATTGATTTTTATGGTTTACGCAAGTTAAATTTTTAACTTCTATACGAAGTATATAAAAAATAAAAAAATTTGTTTTGGAAATCTCCACGTTTTATAAGATTCTAAATGGTTTGCAATCATTTTTATCCAATGTCTGTCTGTCTGTATATCACAACAAATGTTGTGATTAACTAAGGACCACGTTCGCTTTAAATTCCCATATTCATATAGCTTTCTTTTAGAAAGGCTTTCGGAAGGTAACGTGATTTGAACATACGTATAGAAGTTTCGTCGTTTTGCACTAAAGCTTGTTTTTAGATGTGATAGGAATTTAAGCCTTATGATAAAGGCTGAAAACACAATTTGGTACTACATTTTCCTATAAAATGGAAGGGAATGTTCATAATTTTCCAATAATATTATAAATTGTGTGGGGAGAGACCCTGATGTTTTTATTCGGTCAATCCTAGCGAAAATTGCAAAAGTCCATATCTTTCTACTTTTCTGGTTTTTCTCGTCAGAATAGGATGTCGACTGTGTGGAGATTGGCCTTAAAGCTTCAATGATCTTCAGTTTCTTTAGTTTTTTTTTTTAACAAATCAGAAGTGGAATAATTACCTCTCACCGAGGAATTTCTGGTTCAATCCCTAGCCAAACATTTTTTATTTTTTAATCAATAAAACTTATTTGATTGATTTTTTTTTTAAATATTTTTAATTATTAAAAAAAAAAAGTTTTATCATTTGATAATGGAAAATTAAATCTATTAATAAAATTACATAATTAAAAAAAACAAAAAAATAAATTGATAAATTCATTTAACACGTAAAATAAATGTTTTTTTTTTTATCATAAAAAATATTTGGATTGCGTTTGTTTTGATGAAACATAAAACATTTCCTTAAAAATTTAAAATATTAAAAAAAAACACACATTTTTAAATGTAATAAATTAAAAATTCAAACGGTTTCATAACGTTTTTTTTTTATTTTTTTATTGGGCTTTGAATTTTTAGTAAGACGCGATCGCATTTTAATCTCAATTATAATAATTTAATCAAGATATTTGTGAGAAAAATAAAAAAAAATACTTGAAGACCTCGACCATTGACATTTTTCGCATTTCATTACTTCTGGGATTTGCATACTTTTGGCTAGACCTTTTTTATACCAGTTTAGCAGACAGAATTTTTATATGAAAATAATATAGTGTCTTTTAATAGGGATATAACAATTTTGTATCTTTATATGAACGCACCCTTAAACATTAATCATGACCTGTCAATGTCAAAACGTAGATTAAAGTTAACATTTTCATCATGGTAAAGTTCACGAACGAGCAACGCTTGGAAATTATTAAAAACTAGTACCGAAATTCCGAGTCGGTGGTTGCAACTTTAAGAGCACTTACTCCAATTTTCGGCCGTAAAAATTGTACCACCCGTCCCACCCGACAGGCTGTGCATGCTATAGTGGATAAATTCGAATCAACATTTTCACTATTGGATGTTCCAGTGCCAATGAGACGTCGTACCGCTCGCAGCAATGAAAATATCGCAGCCGTAAGTGAATCAATTCAAAATGAGCCAAATCAGTCCATTTCACGTCGTTCTCAAGAATTGGGCATATCTCAAACGTCATTGTGGCGTATTTTGCGAAAAGATCTTGGCTTACACCCTTACAAGATCAAATTGACTCAAGAACTGAAGCCACTTGACCATTTGAAGCGCCGAAACTTCTCCGTTTGAGCTCTGGCAAAGCTGGAAGAAAATCAAGAATTTCATCAAAAAATCATCTTCAGCGATAAAGCTCATTTCTGGCTGAATGACTTCGTCAACAAGCAAAATATGCGTTATTGGACAGCAACAAACCCACATGTACTTCAAGAGACACCATTGCATCCACAAAAAATCACTGTATGGTGCGGTTTACACGCCGAAGGCGTGATTGGGCCGTATTTTTTTGTTGATGCGAACGATCGCCATGTTACCGTCAATGGATAGCGCTACCGTGCCATGATGGAGGATTATTTTTGGCCAGAATTAGATGAAATTAATATCGGCGATATGTGGTTTCAACAAGAAGGCGCTACAAGCCACACAGCACACGTTACAATGGTATGTTCTTAATGAAAAACCCTTTATTACTATTACAGGGTGTACTGTTTTTAAAGTTTTTATAAAAATAAAAATTTATTTCAATCATTTTGAAGAGATTTTTTGTATGCAAAACAAATTTGACAATTTGCTTAATTTCTAGTTTAGAACTGTTACCAACTTCAGTCTCTTCATCTCTTAACTGAAACACCCTGTTAAGATCCATAAAATAAAAAAACTTTTTATTGTTTTAATGAAAAAAAAAAAAAAACAAGAAACATAACAAATAACAGGGAAAAAATGGAAAATAACTTCCTTGTCTTCACCGGAAATCAAAAAAAACACAAAATTTACCGAAAATTCACAAAAATATTTTTATTTTTTGTGTAAAAAAAAACTCTTCCGCATATCAATTCGCGAATGTTGCGGTATTCTAGTATTCGCTCTATTTATATATGATGCAAAAAAATAAAACAAAAATGAACCAGTCTCGCGGATTAAGAAAAAAAAAAAAGACAAAAAAAATCGAAAATAATAAATTTTATTTTTCTTGACGGCGGCATATCCTGAATTTCAATGCCATAATTTTCTTAAAATGTCAAAACATTCCTCCATTTTCCCCAACAAAAAAAAAAGAAAAAGAAGAGTTCTTAAAGAAAATATGATTTTTATCACAAAAAAAAAAATAAATAAATAAATAAATAAATTATTTCATTTATTCATAATTAATGGAATTTTATTTAAATTAATGGAAAATTTTGTTCTTCTTTTTTGTTTCGCGTTTTGCCTCGCAAAAGAATAGATCAACGAGTTTATCGATCTTTAATATTTTATTCTTTTATTTCGATTGGAAAAAAAAAACTTGATTTCATTTTTTTTTGTAAGAAAAAATCCAAAAAAAAAAAAAACACTGGCGTAACTACAAAATAATTTGAAAAGGTTCGATGACATCCGGACGTGCTATTTTTTAATGAATTCCAAAAGTTCAGAAATTGAAATTTGAAAGGAAATATTGTAATTTCTTGGTCCAGGGGTCCAGATCATAAGGCGTACAACCAACACTAGTATACTAGGTGGAGTGAAAAGTAACTTCCTTGACCGCCAGAATGCGCTGCTACTGCAAAAAAGGTTATGGTGCCTTGAAGACTGTTCATATTTAGGCAGACATGCCAAATTTCAGTGCGATACTGTCTTTAGTTTTGTTTTGACAGCCGATTGTTGTTGACGTGTTTGGCATCATGTTGAGTATGGATAAAAACGATTTTCGTTCTCTCATAAAACATTATTTTTTGCGAGTCAAAACGGCGAAGGAAACAAAAGAAAAGTTGGATAAATATTATGGGGCTAATGCTCCGTCAGATTACACCGTCAAATATTGGTTTCGAGAGTTTCGTGGTGGCCGCAACTCCACTACCGATCAACTCCGCAGCGGCAGGCCCTCCGATGCGGTTACAGAGGACAATGTCAAAAAAATATATGAAATGGTGTTGGCTGACCGGAAAGTGAAGGTGCGCGAGCTAGCAGATACCACAAAGATTAGTACTGAGCGCACACGCCATATTTTGGGCAATATTATGCATATGAAAAAGTTATCCTGCCGCTGAGTGCCGCGCATGCTCACTCCTGACCAAAAACACGAACGCGAGAGCACTTCGAAAGAGTGTTTGGACTTGCTGATGCGTCGATTGGTACCTGTTGATGAAACCTGGATCCATTATTACACACCAGAGAACAGAATGAGTGCCCGGCAATGGACTGAAGCCGGCACGAGGCTCGATGGGTCGGAAAGGTTATGGCGTCGGTTTTCTGGGATTGTCATATTTAGGCATTTAGGATTTCTGGGATTGTCATGGCATACTCTTCGTGGACTACCTCGAAAAAGGAAAAACCATCAACAGCGAGTATTACTGTGCATTATTGGAGCGATTGAAGGCTGCAAAACGGCCTCCAAAGGAGGTTACTTTTCACTCCACCTAGTAAGTAGACAAGCAGTTGATTGGAATCCTGGTGACAAAGAATTTCATGTGATTAAATCAATACAATTATTGTTACTTTGCTCTAATTGGTGAATTTTTTTATTCCCTACATTTGGTTAGTTTCTAATAACTCATACTTGCGGTTCAAATCTTAAAATACTCTCCAAAAAAAAAAGATTGATAGAAATTCGACAAATATGAACAGATTTTCCAAAAGCAAACAACTTTTCCCAAAAATTACGACTAACCAATTTTCCAATACGTTCGCCGCCACTGCAAGAATAAGTTCATCTGCCTTCGTGTTTTTTTTTTTTTTTTTTAAGATTTTCAAACAAGGAAATTGTTCTTAAACACACAAAAAAAAAACCGTGCTAATTATAAAAATAAACTTTTTATTTTGTATTTGTTCTTTTTGGACATTCAATTTCGTTAAAAGTGCAAAATAGAAACTCACACAAAACAAAAAAAAAGCATTACGTTTGCAAAAATCGTGTGAATTTTGAATTTGTTCCTTCCGCAATGAATTGACCTTGCCACAACAAAATCCACCACAAAATCTGATCCCACCTTTTCCCGTATTTTCAATTCACCAGTTTAAAATGCGGAACTCGAAAACGCCACCGCAAGTAACCAAGTAAGAAAAAGATAGAAATAGTTAGTGTGCGAAAGAAAAAAAACCGACATCAAAATACAGTGTGTAGAAAAAGTTTTTTTGGCGTTTTTTAGGAACAGAAAATTGGAAGGCAAAAAAAAGGTGTAAATTTATTCACGCACGCAACAATGACAATTGTCATGTCGGACGAAAAAAAAACCTGCTACTATTTCTGGTATATTGCAAAAAAAAAAAACAAGGCGATAACATAAAACTGGTGCCAGCCAACTTTCTTGTTCAATATAACATCATTTCCCTTTACCCTTTTTTCCTTTCGTCTTTTTCACATATTTTTGGTTATCATGAAAGTGCAAAGCGATAATAAATTGCATTCAAAAAAAAAGAAAAAAAAAAAAAAGAAAACAAAAAGATTATAAAAATTGCGATTAAAAATTTTAAGTAAGGCGGAAAAAGAGAGGTGAAATAAACAAAAATGACAGCGCCACAACCTTATTCAGGCGATTAACAATAATGACAACAACAAAATGATTTATATTAATTCACAAACGCCATACGCCACAACACACCAGCTCCGCCAGAGCACAACCATCTTTGATTTTAATCATATTTATTTATTTCCTCCCTTCTCTTTACACTTTTGCTTGGTTTTAAGAAGGAAAAACAAAAAAAAAAAAAAAAAACAGCAAGCGTAAAGAACCGCTAAAAACAGCAACAGCATAATCGCGCAACTCTTTTTTCCGGTATTTAATGAGACACAAAGAAAATGTCAATCTTTTAACAATAATTAATTACTTATAAAACAAAACAAAAACAAAAAGTTTTACTTTTTCTTTTTACTTTATTATACTTCAATTAAAGTATTTTACAAAAAAAAAAAAAAAACATGTAAATGAAAATTTGATTAAAATTTTGGACATAATAATTGAAACTTCTCCTTCAATAAATTGATTGTAACGTGTGCTGTGTGGCTTGTAGCGCCTTCTTGTTGAAACCACATATCGCCGATATTAATTTCATCTAATTCTGGCCAAAAATAATCCTCCATCATGGCACGGTAGCGCTATCCATTGACGGTAACATGGCGATCGTTCGCATCAACAAAAAAATACGGCCCAATCACGCCTCCGGCGTGTAAACCGCACCATACAGTGATTTTTTGTGGATGCAATGGTGTCTCTTGAAGTACATGTGGGTTTGTTGCTGTCCAATAACGCATATTTTGCTTGTTGACGAAGTCATTCAGCCAGAAATGAGCTTTATCGCTGAAGATGATTTTTTGATGAAATTCTTGATTTTCTTCCAGCTTTGCCAGAGCTCAAACGGAGAAGTTTCGGCGCTTCAAATGGTCAAGTGGTTTCAGTTCTTGAGTCAATTTGGTCTTGTAAGGGTGTAAGTCAAGATCTTTTCGCAAAATACGCCCAAATGACGTTTGAGATATGCCCAATTCTTGAGAACGACGTGAAATGGACTGATTTGGCTCATTTTGAATTGATTCACTTACGGCTGCGATATTTTCATTGCTGCGAGCGGTACGACGTCTCGTTGGCACTGGAACATCCAATAGTGAAAATGTTGATTCGAATTTATCCACTATAGTTATGTGGGAAACAGACGTATTCACGGTTTTCAGATTGTATCAAAAATAGTCCGTCGTGGATCCGCCACGTTCTGTGCGTGTGTCTAATTGAAAACGTATCCAATTTAAAACTAATGTGTCGTGTATCCGCTGTCGATCTGTCATTCTTTTTGGACCTTTAGAATGAACATTGTGGATAGGCCAACTTATAGAGATGCATTAGTGGAGACATTAATTATATATTTCAATGTGACCATTCAACTGTTTTGTTCTTATGCGTTCACTTGATTTGCACGCGTAGTCAGAAAACCGCCTAACATAGATGCGCGGGTAATCAGAAGAAGTCGAATCTTATAATAGACTGGAATAGGAATCATCTACGAACAATCATTGGGATATTAAAGGGACATTGTCTGTTAAAAAAGCATGCTAAAAGACTGGGATTGGTGCAAAACAGATCTCTGTCGGTACTGTGGAGACATATGAATGGCTGAAGACATCAAACACATTTCATATAACAACTTTTTGTGCAACCATTTCTTCAGGAATTTAGAGATGCTTCAAGTGACTGACATGAACAGTCTAATGAAATTTTGTAGGAAAATCAAATTCTTTGAAGAGGAATAGATTTCCCAATAGGATAACTCTTGGTCTCGTAGGGATCACAATGGGACCACCATAAGGAGTCTGGTGTTCCCTACTCTACCTACCCACCTAGCTGCGCGGGTATCAACTAATATTTTATAAATAACATTTGGGTATAAGAAAGTTATGTGATTTACGATATCAGATGTTTTCATGTACTTTTCTTAGAGTTTGTATAATTCTTGAAATTTAATTTATTTCTTGAAAACAATTACTTCTCCTCTTATTTTCTGGTCGCGCAAACAAAAGTTAAGTAATTTTTGTCTTCTAATTTTTTTTTTTTTTGGTTTGTTTTTTTTTCTCCATTTTCTTCTTCTTCCATTTTTTTTTCCTTTGTTTTATTTATTTATTTATTTATTTTTGAATTGACCGCCATTATCCCCCCAAACGGTTTTTTTTTTATTTTTTCATTTCCCCTTCTTTTTCTTCTATATTTCTTAATTTTTTTTTCTATTATATATTTCTTATGAAATATACAAACACATATGTAAAAAAAAAAAAAAAAAACTAGTAAAATTAATTAAAACAAAACAAAATTAAGTGAATAAGAGTTGGAAAAGAAAAAAAAACAACTCATAAAATAAGGCAGCAGAAATATTCTTTTTTTTTTTCATTTTCTTATGATTTTTTTACTTCCGCATTGCTCTAGAAAGACACAAATTAAATACAACGCACACACACACACACACACACCGCTGTAAACAAATAAATATCCAATAAATTATTGTTGTTGGTGTATTAATATTCTTTAAGTTGCTTTTTATTGTATTGGTTGAAAAAAAAAAAAAAAAAAAAAAAAAATCGCTTGCATTTATTATAATTTATTTATTTATGCGTTTTTTTTTTATGGTTTTTTGATACTTAATTAAATTTATTTTACGTCATTTGATCGTTTTTTTTTTTACCGTTTATTAACTTTGACAAATTGATGCAATTTTTGGAGATGAAAAAAACAAAAAAAACAAGTGCACATGATTAATTGAATTAGAAAATATTTTTTTTATTAGAGAACAGTGGCAACACTTGTTCAACAACAGAAAGGAAACACAAAATGGTCGTCACGTCATAGAAATTGAATTTGGACCAATTTTTTAATATAAAATTATTCTATATAATAGCCAAAAAGGAAGCAAAAAAAAAACCCAAGGAGAAGCTACTTAATTAAAGAAGTAAGACGCGTAAAGCATCGAATTAATAGAAATTAATACAATTGATGCCAAAAAAAGTGAGTTTATCTAGAAATGGATTCCATAGAAAATTACAAAACAAAAAATGGGATATTTCACACGAACTTAGGTCGTATAATTTGGAATGTTCAGATCAAAGAAAGGGAAACTTTATGAACACAAACTAACAAAAAAAAAAAAAAAGTAATACTTTAAAAAGTCAATAAAAGAAAAATGTGATTAAAAACTTCTAAAAGTGCAAAATCTTTCACTTGAAGCTTTCGGGGAAAATAATAAATTTTCATGAAAATCAGGTACATAGTTACAAAAACATAAGTCGATGTCAAGTACACGACGTACAACAACAGGTGAGATCCGAATTTTACTTGTGTTATAAAATTCGAGAGTACCACCTTTTGTGTTCCTCAAACGGACGATATTTGACACTTTCTTTATACCTAAATAGCACAACAACTCATTACTTGTGATAACTAAATTGTAAACAAAAGAACGTAAACATTCGTATATTATAGAGAAAGTAACTTTTCAAGTTTTAATTTTACAACATAAAACATGACAAAATCTGTTTACCTGTTTTTCACTTGTTTCTCAAGCGTAATTGAAAATGTCCTGAAGGAATTAAATATACCATATTTCTAAGTATCAATAAAAATATTTCTAATTCTAGAGGTAAGAAGAAAAATAATCAGGTGTATGGTCGTTCTCTCTTCTTCCCATAAGTTTTTTTTTTCTCCCTAATTTCTAAATCACTAGAAAGAAGAAAAAGGATCCACTTGAAAGATTTTCCTTTTTTTTCTTTTGCCTGAAATTTAATCTGCTTCCTGTTAGTAACAGACTAAAAATTATTATCAATTTCAATGAGTATTGGGATTGACTGTGAGACAAGACTAGGTAGACACATCATCCTTGGAAAAGTATATTGATCCTTTTCATGGAAAAAAAAAAGAAAAACTATATTTAAATACGATACTTGAGAAGTGATAAAAGAAAGACTAAAGGAGGCGGACTTGAAAACAAATTTATGGAGATATAAAGCAATAAAACTGTTTGGTGTCCTTTCCCGCCAATTGTCTAAAAATCACTTTTAATAAAAGACAATTATAAAAAAAAATTATCCGAATTACCTTTTGAGAGAAAATGTGAACAAGTCGAGATTTTTAAGACATAATAAAAGTTTGGAATTTGAAAAAGGTGTTCTCCTCGTTCACAGAAAGAGGTAGTAGTAGCAGTTTGGCGACATAAATAATAAAGTTCTACAAGAAATGTAATTACATAAATTATTGGGTGTTTGAATTAATTTTGAGTGTTGTTTAAGAAGTGGCCTTAAACATATTATTTGTACATTGTTTATTGTTTTAAACTAAAGTATAATAGTGTAGTGTTAATAAGCTTCCAACTTTTTTGACAACAAACAATTTTTAAGGGAAACGTCCCTTTTTGCCTCAATCTAAAGAAAAAGTGCCGCTATTGATTCAAAGACAATAATAATGATCTGAAAGACAAAACAACGTCCTGATTAGGTGAAACAATTTCAAAATGAAGAATTGGAAGCATTAATTGGACACCTATTAATCAATTGACATCAAGTATTGCACGAACAAATATTAGAATATACAAAAAGACATGATAAGGCAATTTTAAAATGAGCGCTCGAACATTGTTATGTGAAGGAAACGTTGGAAATAATTGGATATTGCGGCATTTGATCATCACTTGCTACCATTGATCGAGCATGACCTCTTTGAACATAACACTTTTCTAGCTAATGATGGACAATACTTTGAATAAAAGATGATAATTTGCCTAATGTGTCTTTCTTTTTGAGTAAAAACAAAAATACTCAAAATTATGTACAAAATTCGTCTGCAAAAGGATTTAATTTTTAGTTTTTAGGAATCCAAAACAACCATTGTAAATGTTGGCAACATTGCCACATAATTGTTTACCATTCTTTCCCGCCATCTCATATAAATTCCAATCCTTTTTCTTCTTTTTTTTGATTTCTCTCTTTCATAAAATAGTTTATGCCTAGCCTCGTCGTCCGTAAATACTATGTTCACTGTAATTTAACCCTCTGACCTTTTGTTTACGATAAATATTTCGAATGTATATGTTTATTGTGCGGTAAAGGATTCAAACAGAGAAGTGCACTTTGCATTACGATTTCAATCATCAGCACCCCAAATCATGGTTTCACACAATATACAAAATGTATATATATATATGCATAAAAGAGGGGTGCTTACTGTACTACACACATTATCGAAAAATACCACGCATCTACACGCGAGCATAACATTATGTTTCATGCTGTGTAATGTAGTTGGTGGATTATCACAAGGATTAAGGGGGAAATTTGATTATTCTTCCGCTTCGGTGTGTATTTCCTATTTTTCTTGTTTTTTGTCGTCTACATTTGAAATGTCACCGCCAAATACAATTAAATTCCCTCCCCCATTTTCACTACCGCTCCTTGACAAAGTCTACGATTTGTTTTTTTTAAAGGAAATAACAAAATAAAAAAAAAATCGGACATGAACTCGGAAGAACTTGAAATATTTACCAGTTTTTTTTTTAAGTTCTTCTTATTGCTCCATACTCTTTGAATATTGTAACAAAAACAACCCTTACAAAAGAAAAAAACCAACCCCCAACATTTTAAAGTGTATACAGTACAGTCGCCTATTATTGTGTATGCCTATATTTAAAGGCGCGAGGAAGGAATATTCACCGAGGTTAACCAAGCACGCTTTTTATCCTTAGCAAATTTGGGAATATATCAACAAATTGCCCACAAATACCAGCTCTTAGGAGGCGTCCAAACGCACAGTTTTTTACTCAATTATGCCTGCGGAAATCAGATTTGCGCATGCAAAACTGAGCGTCTGGACAAGTCACAGTTCGTTTGCGCAGGCAAAAGTGCGGCTTGTGCGATTTCAGGATCGTGTCTGAAAAATAACTGTGGTACGCGTGCATGCAAATCGTAGCGTGTGGACGAAAACTCATTATTTTACACAGTATTCATGCAATTGCGAAAGGCGAAAGGCACGAAAAAGTCTTCAAGAGACTTTTTAAGAGGAGTTAAGCTTAAACTATTCATTATTAAAAGTTTTAAGCACAATATCTTGACATTAAGAAGTTCCAAAGAAAACTGTGTAAAAATATGGAAAAGATGGTGGACGTGTGGACACAAAATTTGCGCAGGCTTTCCCACAGAAAAACTGCGGAAACTACGACTGTGCAAAAAGACTGAGCGTTTGGACCGGCGCTTACCCGGTTCGTTTGGTTTAGATGTGCCTTTAAAAAGAAAATGGATTTTTTAAATTAAATTGTAAAGCAAAATAATTTAAAATAAAATAAATGAAAGTTCAATGACTCGAGAGTAATATTTAAAAAACGTCAACAAAAATAAAGAAATTATTTTTATTGAGCGTAAACAATTTTTTTTTGTATTAAACTTTTGAAAAGGAAAATCAGCAGAAACAAAAAAAATGTTTTTCCAATAAATTTTGACCCCTATTTTGGTTTTTCGTCAATCGCACGAGTTTTCAATTTCATGGTAAATATTTTGAAATATTGCAAAAACCAAAAAAAAAACTGCAAATGTTATCAAATAAAAGTATTTCGATTAAATTTCTTGCTGTTGTTTTTGTTTGCCGGGAATGACGTTAATTTAATTATGAATCTTTATGAAATACATTGATAACTGCTGTACCGAGTGTTGACTGATTGTCCAAAGGAGTTGATTCGATTTGAATCTTAGAATTGATGTTAAAAACTACCCAGAAGTCTTAATTTTATATCATGACTATAATTTGTGAGGAGACTCCTTTAAAAGAGCAAAAACAAAGGTGAATATTTCTAAAAGATTTGTGGATTTTTCTTACGAATCAACACAATCAATTGAGAATAATTGTTATCCTTTCTTTATGAAGAAAGAATTGCTGTAACGTTAAATATCGCTTTGCTTTTTAAGATAATAGAGAGTTAGATGTTACTAATAGAAGGAACAGAAAACCACCAAGAAACTAGATGATAAAAACAAAGTGGATAGAAAATATATCTCATCAATATCAATCAAAATTGGTACTAAAACGAAAACTAGAGACTCAAATCTTCATTCTAGAACTCAGGATTTAAATAATGTAGACTGGAGCTGAAATATTAACTAGAGCTAGAACCGCGCGGACCGATCGTGCCAAGAAAGATAAAGACGAAAAGCTGAGATAATAGAGAAAAGATATGTCATCTTGGATGACATCTCTTTTCGCGAATGATGTTACTGAAGTAACTACTACCCTCTCTGACCATAAATTAGACAAATCTCTTGATTTCTAAACTCTATAAACTGGATTGAACAACTACGATTATGTATTTCAGAACTATTGACTTAAAGTGGAAGAATGAAAATACCGTGCCACCTAGGCCTTGTAAGTACACTTACTACTAACTAATCCTGCTTAACATGCGCCACCTCTTTGGATACACAGATAGAGAACTAAAATCACCAGCTTCAACTAAAAAGAGGTAACAAATTTTCTTTTTCTTTCTTCCAATCCGGCTAAGATTTTAACCGGCGATCACATAATTAGTATTTAAACTATTTCCTCCTTCGAATCACGATCCCCTGCGAGCATTCTTGTTTAGGAAAGAAATATAGAATCAAGTTTCTTTTCTTAAATAAATCTTTAGTCAGCAGAAAAGTAAAGATCCATCAAAAAAAGTGACAGTGACTGATAAAATTATGAAATTCCGTCGTGACGTAAAAACACGTCTTTTCCTTAAATTAAATCACTTCTGGTTTTGTGTGAATAAAAATATGCTTAAAAATCAAAAAAATTTGAATATTTTAAATTACCTTTTTTGAGTGTTTTAGAAATTGTTTCTGTTCTGCCAAATTGAAAAAAAAAAAAAAACAGGAATTTAAAATAGTTTTTTTTTTTTTTTAATTAATCCCAAAAAGTAAAAAATAATTTTAAAACAAAAACACTTGTTTTTTTTTTTTGCTCTTAATTTTAATAACACGCACACATAAACACTCGCGTGGTCAAAAAATTATTGTTTTTTAATTTAAAAAATTTCTTTTTTTATTAAAAAAAAAAAAAAAAAAACTAAACACAATAAAAAAGAACTATTTTTAAAACCCAAAAATCAAAAACAAAAAAAAAACTGTTACGTTTGTTTTTCCATTTTTTTTTTTGTTTTGCGATGTTGGCAACAATTTTAAGTGCCCAAAAAGAAAAGGATAAAAACTTCACGTTTTTTTTTTTTTTAATTAATTTTTTTATTAATTTAATTTAATAATCCACATTTTTTGTTAATTTTCAAATGTTTTTCAGAAATTCACTTTTTGAAAACTTTTTTCTTTTTTCGCAAAACAGTTTTTTTTTGTAGAAAATTTTCACGAATTTAAATTTTGTCCTTCGTTTTTTTTTTGTCACGTGTTTTTCAAGAATCCAAAAAAAAATATTAAAAATCTGTTTTCACTTGTTTGGTTTTTTTTGGAAGTCACTTTAAATTCTTTCAAAAAATTCAAATTCAAAAGATTTTTTTGGCGTGGAATTATTATTAATTTTCTTTTTTTAATCTACCGCGCGTTTTTATTATTATTATTAAAAAGTTCTTTACACTTTTTTTTTTTGAACTAATATTTTGTTGGCTGGCTATTTGAGGATCTTTTAAAGAATTCCAGCTTCTTTTCAAACAAAAATAGAAGAAAAAAAAAATCCAGTAAGAAAAAAAAATTCACAAGCCGAAAAAAATACGCTGACGTACATCGACGGCAGACCATCGACAACTAACACCATCACTGCAAACCCAGAATACAAAATCTGAAACTACAAAACGAGTAAACGACAAAAAAAAAAAACGGCAAGAAATAAAATGCGGAAGAGAAAAAAATATTAATGCTAAACAACTACACCAAAAAAAAAAAAAAAACACAAACAACATTTACGTACGGCGAAATTATTTCGAGTCGTTTTGATGATTACAAAAATGAGTGAAGAGAGTAAAATTATTTTCGCCCCGAAGAGAATGCATGCCGAATTGAAAACAGACAAAAAAAAGTGGAGCAAGAGGAAGTGACGTTTTTTAATGATTCTTGTTTTGGCGCTCAGTTTTTTTTCTTTTTGTGTTTTAAAAAAAACGAAATAGATATAAAATTATTTCAAGAATGAAATGAGACAAAATTATATCCGTCTTGTTTTTTTTTTTTTGTTTCTGTTTTCTTCATTCGGCATTTTGTGCGTTTCGATGCGTTTCCTTCTTCTTTTGCGGTGAGAATTTTCGCCGTAAAAAAAGGAAAAAAAGCAGGAGAAATGAAGAAGAAATGCAACTATTGATGATGGGGAAATGCATTTTGTCTTATAAAAAAGGGGAAATAAAATCGGAAAAAACATAAACGATTTTAATGAGAATCTTTTGAGAAATTCAGAGTGTAGGTGTTTTTTTTTTCTCTTCCAAATTACACTGGCGTATAAAATTAATGGATTTTATTTTTATCAAAAATTTAAAAATTTTTGTGATTTATGATTAATTATTGACAATCAATATTTTTTTTTTTATATCGCTTTTCCTGGATGTGACACTCCCCAATAATTTTTAATTAATAAATATTTTATTGTTTTAATTTAAAAAAAAAAAAAATGAATTTAATTCGTTTATTACGTTGTCAATGTCACTAAACCGGGACTCTTGTTGATTGATGCCAGGATATTATTGGATTGATAATATTGTGCGCTGGTACGTTTTCGCTACTAGTGGCAAATTGTAATAAGTAGCAGTTACGTAGCGGATACTGATAATGTTAGTTGGGTGTTAATTTTTTTGAGCCATTTTCAAGATACAAAGCTGTCATTCACTTCAGGCCATACATTTTTTTTTTGTTTTTTTTGAACTAAATAAAGATTATTTCAAAATTTTGATATTCGATTTCATTCAAGTGAAATTAAATACTTTCTATTTAAACGGTATTTAATTAACATAAACATTTTTAAGGGTTACAAAATAATTAACGGTACATACCTGCTATATTTGCAAAGAAATTTATTGGTTATCTGTAACCGGTTGTAACCGAAATTGAAATTACTTGGTTCGAAGTCATATTAAACGTTTGGTTGCTCGAGTTCTGGTTTGTTGGAATACCTAGGAATTCGGCCAGTCCTTTCTGTCTTAAAAATACAGAATATTTTACGAAGTACATAACTCTAAATTCTTACTATCGAAAGTCAGAAAGAACATTGGCTACGTTTACACCGACAAATTTTTAGGTCACCTAACTAAAAGTTAGGTTTGGGTCAGACGTGTTTACACCGTACTAGACCTAAGTCTAAAACAACGTCATATGTGAACATTTATAGAACTTGGATATCAAGAAATCAGCTGTTATCTGTCCAAAGTTCTTAAGTCGATTTAAATTTAAGGTAAGTCTGCAATTTAAGTGACTTAACCTAAGTTACTTTGGGTGTGTTTACACCGTCATATTTAGGTCGACCTAATCACTTAAGTCTCTTTTTAAGTCTCGGTGCCATTGTTTCTTAGTTAAACAGAAAATAGGTCTGAATGAAAAATTGTTCGATTGATAGACGAAATGATGAATATGTAAAACTTATCTCTTTCGTAATTTTTAGTATGGATTGTAAATATAGCAAAAAGTGAGATATTATATTCCGCGGAACTTTAAAAAGTGCCATAATGGGATAAAGGTAGTAAATCTGCGAAGTGTCCTGTCATTGGAAAACATAACATAATAATTGATGATTTCAAATTATTCGAGCAAGAATTAAATGTAAGGAAACATGTTTCAATAAAATTTTTAGATCCAAACTAAAGTTTGAGTTTAGCTAACGAAAAGTAGACGAGTTATTTTCTGAAATCAAAGAGCTTTAAAGTTTTCTCAGGACTTCTTAAGACCTCCCACAAAAAAATGTCCTAAATGATAAGCACTTGTTAAAGATAGAAAATAAGTTGGAAGTTAAGACATTGAACTAGTTTTGTATCCTTTTTTTTATTGATTTTAAATTAAACTTTTTGTAGTTTCTTTTAAACGTATTAAGTCCAATTGAAACATCCAACAGCCTAGAATAATAATGTATCCAATTTTGTAAGCTTCTGTAAGAAATCATCTAATTTTATCATTCTATGTTTTATTATTTATGTTTTCTTAAGTTTTTTGATATGCTTTTTCCTTATAAAAACTATTTTTCTTCTCATCAACATTTTTTAATTGAATAAGCAAGCTTTTTATTTTATTTCTTATCATTTTTACATACTTACTTTAAGAAAAATGTCGTCGACTTTCTTACAAAGTCAGTACTAATCGACATGACACATTCAAATTTCAAAAAAAAAAAAAAAAATATTATGCACTTCCGTGTCTAGCTTTTGCTTCCAGACTTTATTATTATTTGTGATAAGCTCAAGTTCTCTTAACAAATGAATAACAGGGTGTCCCGGCTTACAACCATTTGCCTAGTACAGCGGTTCCCAGAGTTTTTCCAACACGACCCACTTTTTTTTTAAAGTAAATTTCGCGACCCAAAAAGAATTAATATTGGTGCATTAAAAAAAAAGTATGATTATTGCTTTATTTAAAAATAATGCATTTGATTCAGTAATAAAAAAAAAATAACGAAACAGAAAAATTCAAAATGGGGTGCGTTCAGATACGTGAACATCTGTTTTGCAAAAATTTAAACCTGACTTGCCGTTTCCTCTCTATATATGCACGATTTATACCAAATCTATGCGTGTTTGTGTAGCCTGTAGCGTACGATTTTCCACTCAGAATTCCGTGTGAAAATCGTTTTACAATTTCCAAGTTCGATGCATATTGGGAGGTAATTTGAAAATATAATTTGAGATGATTATAAATATTTCAAATTATAATTTTAGAAAATTTTCGCAACCCTATTTTAAAAGCTCGCGACCCTATTTTGGGTCGCGGACCACCACATGAGAATCACTGGTCTAGTAATTGAGTACACAAACACAAGATGAGTTGTTAAATTATATTCGGCACAGATTTTCAGTCTGAAAACAAGATATCTCGTTATTAGTATTTGTAAAAAAAACATTTTGTGTGATATAAAAACACCCTGTATTTTGATTCTGATACATAAATTTCTTGATTCAAATTCAATTCCAAATGAAATAAGATTAGTAATAAAACCAGAAGTTTGAGCAAAAATGAATACAAAAGTACGCATTCGAGTTTTAACAAACCAAACCTCCATCCTTGCCTCTTGTTAATATCGCAACAGGCGGAACAATTACTCGAAATTAAGTAATATTACTTTATTTTTTCGCTTCGAGTTAAACCAAGCCACAGCAACAAATAAAAAACAATGTACATAATTTTCTTGAGACTTGGATTCTGTTTGGTTTTGTTTGTTTGCCCCGATTGTGTTTGGTGCCCATTTGGATCATAATTTAACAGCGGAACACATTCTCGTATGTTGATAACATAATAACTTTCGTCTTCCTTGCCTCCCTTGTCTTCGGTAAACATAAATAAATTAATAAAATGTATTTCATTCCGAAATTACGTATAGTTTAACTAGATTTGGTGATGGTGCTCGGTTTCTGCACTTCCCCATTTGCAATTTTCGCAAAAATTATGTACTTTTATAAGCTTTTTCGAACAGTAAAAGTTTTCCAAGTCAATTGATTTCTTTGTTTTTTTTTGTGCAAAAACTAAGAGGGCAAAACTTCTGTGCACACGTAACGTAATCAAGATATATTTTTATTACTTTCTCTATACTGAAAATAAAAAGTATTGTTGTTATATGAGAAGAATTGTAGAAGTTATGAAGTTTAGAACTTCATAAGATACGACGTATCAAGTCTAAAATTCTGAATCTAAAGCTATGCATAGATGGCCTAAGTTTGACTTATTAGGTGAGACCTTCTATGGGAGAGTTTGGCAAACCAAATCTTGCAAATTGGTTGGAAAAAGATTAAAACGTTTTAACTTTTTGAAGGCGGGGCTGTAATTTAACAAACTTGTTGGAATGTCTAGCTAACTTAGATGGCTACATCATTTTATATTTTTCCAGTTCCTAAAAATTTCAAGTTCTTAGAATATAGCCTGATATCCT
Source organism: Xylophagus ater (assembly GCA_963422695.1). Taxonomy (NCBI): domain Eukaryota; kingdom Metazoa; phylum Arthropoda; class Insecta; order Diptera; family Xylophagidae; genus Xylophagus; species Xylophagus ater. Next base: position 42,037,658 of record OY730479.1, on the reverse strand, counting down.
GGTATCTGTAGATTTGCCGAAGTCATAGAACTCTGATCGAAGAAAGTTCTAGCGTTCAAGACCTTGCATTTAATTTGAAGAGGCTACATTTTTAAAGAAAATAAAATTATGTTTTATATTTTTAAAATTTCTGAAAGCTTTGACATCAATAGGTCTGTTTTATTTGCCATACTCTACACCGGAGCAGGGTAAGTGGCAAATAAAACGAGCAGGAGTAAAAAAAAACTTTGATTCAAAAGTTTGTAGGGCTGCTTAGCAACCATATTGTAATTAAATGAGAAACTTTTAGCTAATATACTTTTTATGGTAGAAAACTGAACTAATTTCGGTGTAAGAGCTGCCCTTGGTCTGAAAGTAGTGTAGGATTTGCACTTTTGTTCTTTTTGTTTTCAATGTAAAAATTTGCTCTACCCCAGAGCAAGTGGCAAATAAAACGGATCTAATATGTGTAGAGTTAATGAAGTTATAGAATTCTGAAAAACCTGAGAACCATATTGAAACTTTAAATGTAGTTTTTTTCAAAATTACTTGAGATATAATTTTCAAATTTTTTAATGACTCCTTTCTTGGTATTGAGTTAAGATGAACTGACTTAAGAGTGTCCACCACCTGACGCCTAGAAAAAAGTTTAATTAGCTGCTTTTTTTAATAGTTTAAATGGCTTTTTAAGATAACAAAAATAGTTGTATATTCACTAATATTTTCTTTAAAATAATCTGACTAACCTAAAGCCAATCTCTATTCGATAATAGAAGTGTAGGCTTTGAGCAAATAATTATATAGTAATTATATAGTAAAGAAAAATGGAAAGAGTAAAATGATGTCTTCAGAGCTCTCGTCGTTTTTAGATCACTTTAATAGTTCTGAGTAATTTGTTTCAAGTCTCAGCTAAGCACTTAGATCAAGGGTGTCCAACTTTTTTGTTTCCCTGGGCCAGATTGGAAGAAGATATTGTGTTTTGGGCCACAAATATATTACTATGTATAAATCCATATTATAAAATTAATGTGATAATTGGCATTGAAGTTGAGAAACTAAAGCGTCAATATCTGGTTCGATTCACGTGGTTGCAGTTCTCAGGCAGTTCTCAAGGTGTTCATCCAACATGTTGGTTCTAATTTTATACTAAGTATGTTTCATTCTTCACATAAGCTGCTAGATGACAAACAACAGAACAGTGTAGCTGAGCGAGCAACGCAAACAGAAAAAGAATTTAGTACAGAACGAAAGAGCCTTCTGTACTGTTCCTGTTTCTGCTGTTTGTCATTTGGCAGTTTTAGCACGAGAGCTCACACAATACACAAATCTTTCCGAAAAATGGATATGTTTCAGTAACTTTGAATATTTTCGGGCCACATGAGGCCGCGGGTTTGACAGCCTTGACTTAGATGATCTTATATTCTTTTTACTTGCCTAGAAATCGTAAATCAGATCGTCGTTGACTTAGACCTCATCAATAGTGTTGAAAAATTTCTACTTCACCTCACTGCTAGATTGAGACAATCCCAATTATTTTTTTTTAAATTGGTTACAAATCAGAAGTGGGATTATTAGTCCTGAGAAATTGCTGGCTCAAGCCACATAGTCATAGACTTCCACGATTTCATCGTTTTTGAAGTAAAATACTTCTATAGGGGCGTTTAGCAAAAATTATGGAACGATTGTGTGACGAAACGTTACATTACAAAATATCTCATTATATGGACGTCGTAGACGATTACAATGTTCGGCATTATTGTGGAGGTTATAATGAGTAATATTTCCGTCACAGACCAAATAGTTCTATCAGCCACCATATTGGCGCTGTAGTCGATATAAATTTTTGAAAATTTTTCTGAACTTTTTATATAGAGGTCGTACACGATTGAAATGTTCGGCAAAGTAGTGGAGGTTATAATGAGGAATATTTCCGTCGAAGGCCAAATAGTTCTATCTGCCACTGTATTGGCGCTGTGGTCGATAAAAATTTTTTAACTTTTTATATGGAAAAAATCATGGAACGCTAACTTTGTAACGCAACGTCACATGTCACATCAGTGTAAGCTGACTAACAATCGCATCGTTTCTGTGCATAAGGCTGGCGGATACAAATATTGCATAGCGGAAAGCGGTCAGCGCATCTTACATACATTAACGGGCATTGCTTCTTACTACGGCTACAATGACTCCTGTAAGAAATGTTTGCGAGTCGACAATTCTGCTCAATCACAACACGCTGACAATACTTCCACGAGAACGCCTATGACTATTGCAGAACGGACGCGGGCACGTAGGGCTAGGCAACTTGCTAAACAAACGGAACAAATGCAACTCGCTGACAAACCATAAAGAAAAGCTTCTATTTCACTTCTACAGTGTGGTCAAAAGCACACTTCCTTTTTTTTTTTTTGTATCCTACAGAACTTGGGAGGTTTGTAGTTCATATGCAAAATAAAATAAATTTTTGACTATTAAAATTCGAAATTTTTTTCAAAATTATATGCATAGAGAAAGTCATACTAAATATGTTCATATATTAATTGTCTTCGTTTTTCTCTCAAAATGAATTTTTCTGTGTATCCAAAAATAGTAAAATAATATTAATTTTTCCTTTTTTTTTTGTTTTTTTTAGTTCAATTTTTTAAACATCAATTTTATGTTTATGTTTATTTAAAATACGCATGTATTTGTATTTTTCCAATTTTATTTATTTTATGAATTTTTATCAGATTTTTATTTTTAATTTTTCTTAATTTTTTTTTTTTTTTTCTTCATAAAAATTCACGTAATCGAAAAAGTATTTCCGCATTTTGAATACTAACGAAAAATGTCGGATTTGCAATCGAATATAGTGAAGAAAATTGTCCAAGAAAAAAAAACCAAAAAAAAAAAGAACGTATTGAATTTAAATTGAAAACGATTGATTTCGATATTTTTTAATGTTGTTGTTTTTGTTGTTAAAGAGTGTGTAATAAAAGAATGAGTAAAAAAAAAATAAAGAAGTGATTCAAAATAGTATACGAAATTTAGAGGAGAGAGAGTGGGTGTTGGCGCATTTTGTGACGGCAAAGGTGAGAAGAGGAAGTCCATGGGAAATTTCTGTGTTTACATGCGTTGCTAATGTTTTAAGATGGTTGATTAGCTATCATTGCGTTTGTTGTTTTTTAGTAAACCCCCCCCCCCCGCCCTCCAAAGAAAAAATAAAGCCGACGCAACATTGTTGCGTTACTAAATTTTGTTACGTGAATCAAAAAATAGGGTTTTCGTTACGATCAAAATGATCAAATGATAAATAAAAATGATTTATAAAAAATAAATAAAGAAATAATAATAAATTAAAAAATTAATTGAACCAAAAAAAAATGATGAATATTTTTAATCATCGATAATAATTTTATTTGAATTGTTTCAAATTAAAAACATAAAGTAATTTAAAATCGACCTATAGCTGATTTTTTGATGCCCTATGGTAGAATTGGGAGAGAAAAATTGTGAAAACTAACAATATATCAAGGTTTTTTCTTCATAACTTTGTTTGCCCTTTTTAAAATTTTCTCTAATTTGTAAGTAACCCAGACCCTGGCAGCATAAGTCTAATTTGCAAATTTTATTCAAATGGGTGCATTAGTTCTGAATGTACATCAAAAAAACTTTCTGAACAGGCTTATTTCCTCCTACGACTATTTCTTTCTCCACTATCCTTAGACCGATATCACTGAAATTTACAATGGTATGGTCTATTTATGTAGTCAACCAATATAATTAATTTAAACAAAATTGCTTCACCAATTTTCCAATTAAATCTGAAAAGCTATATAAAAAAGCAACAAAACTTTATGGTCACTCTTGTTTTTGCTTAATAACTTCGCTGCCCCTCAGTCGATTTTGCTGAAATGTAATACCAAATCCACTATAGCAATAACCAAGTAACATTCTAAATTTCATCAAAATTGGATAACGTGTTTTTGAGATATCTTATCCACGGACGGACGATAGTACCTAACATGGAGCATTAATATAGGGAATTTTTTTCAGAATTTTAGCTCATTTTCAAAACCCAATTACCCCAATTAGTTCTGCCTGAATTTCACAATTCTTTTCATAAATATTCTATAAAATGTCACCTTTTAAGCGCGCTATAATATAACTTGATAGGATTAGAACTACTAAACTTATACGATTCTAATGCCATATATTGGAAAAAAAACGCCACGAACTTTCTACTTAACTCAATATTTCAAGGTTTTTTTCTCCATAACTTCGTTTCTTCATTCTCAAATTGGCTCAAATTCACAGGTATGCTCGACTCTAATAGCATAAACACGTTTCGTAAATTTGATTGAAATCGGTATATAACTTCTTAAAATACATCGGAAAAACTTTATGAACAAGCTTTTTTTAGGCTACAACTATTTCTTTCTCCACTATCCTTGGACCTATTTCACTCAAATTGAACATGGCATCGTCTATTTATGTAATTAACCTATTAAACCCAAAACAAAAAAGACGACAAAACTTTCTGGTTTTTCCTTTATAACTTTGCTCCCCGTGGATCGATTTTGCTCAAATGCAATACCAAACCAAGTTAAGGAATAAGCAACTCATATTATAAATTTCATCAAAATCGGATAACGGGTTTTTGAGTTATCTTGTCTACGGACGGACGGACGGACGGACATGCATAAATCGATATAACTTTTGATTCCCTATACAACCATACCCTTGAAATTTTTCTACGATGATTATTTCTATGCGTTACACACTTGGTGACAAAACTAATATACCCTCTGGTAGTACCTACCATAGGGCATAACAATTACTGTTTAAGGTGCCACCACACGACGTGTTTTTACATATGTTTTCACATATGTGTTAACATTTGAGACGATTTTTCACGAATGTAAAAAAATGGATCATTTCTGTCCCAACACATACGATATGTGATATTAGAAAAATGTCACTAAACTCATTTATCTATTTGTTTTCACATTTGTTCTTGATCGAATTTAACCTCAAAAAAGTAGATATAGTTTTGAATTCAAAAATTTGAAAGGATTAAAATTAAAAACACTAAAGAAAAATGTATATAAAGAAATTTTGACTACGAATTATTCAAAATCGAAAACCTGAACATATATTCAAAAACAAGTGAGTATCACAAGTGACTCCTATTTTGCTGTGTAAAAACATATGTAAAAACATATACATAGTGCCAGCATAATTTATTAAAACTTAAAATTTTCCCGATTTATGATTGCTTTTGTTATACTTTTATTATCTGGCAAGGTTGTCAGACAATAATAATTTCTGTCCTGTATAAACAGTGTATTTTTTTTCAAACCTTGAACTTTTTTTTCGAATTGATTAATCCAAAATTCCAATAATAGATGATATTTTTCTTTTTTTTTGGAACTTTTGCAGAAAAAATTTCCTATTTTGTTTTTCCATTTTGAATTCCATCTTGGAAATTTTTCGAAATTGGACAGCTTTTCGAATACTTCCTGCAGAATTAGCTACATCATTGCACTTAGTGCGTTTCTTTTTATGAAGTCCTTGGCCTTTTAATGTCAATATTAAAATGATTAGATCGTATACAGGCTTCATCGTAAATATGTATCTTTAAAAGTGAAATTGTGCCAAAATATCATTCACAAAATTAAAGGCAATTAAGAGGTTCCTGCCAGGTATTTTAAACGTACTCCGATATCCAAATTCACATAACGAATTACTCAAAAATGTTGCTCTAGAGGACGAGACTTTGTGGTATTGTGGTAGGGGCCCCTGGATCATTTTCTGGTTACTTAAGTTATTATTATTCGTTTCGTACATTCCTTAATTTGCAGGAAACATAAAAAAACTTAAAATCGAAGAGTGGAAGATTTAAACTTGAACCTTCTCAACTCCTACCAATCTTGGTACTAAACAACTTGTAGCAATAACAATCACTGTTATTTCGAATTTTATTTCGCTTCATAAACTTTTTATTCTTCTTAACTTTATTTTCTAGTTGTAAGGCAAAGAAAAGCAGAGAAAAAGTGAAGAACCGAGACCTGGATTCGAACCAGGGTCTCATCAGTCTCATGAGGCGAGGTCGAGGTCTTAACCAACTAGACCATTCTACACTGTATCTACCTGTCTGTTTATTTGCCTTTTCCTCTACTAACAACACAATATTATTCAAATCATTACAACTGTTTTTGTCAAACCTCTCAATTGTTTTACCAAATTCAGTCGTATCCTATTTTAAACTCTTACATAGTTTTTATTTAAAAAAAATACTACTCATCTAAAGGTAAAGAGACTTACAAGAAGCTCTTCGATGATATTAAATAGTTTTAATCAAAATCCTATTTAAATATTGCAAGATTTCTTTCCAATAACTAATTCGTTTAAATCGAATGATTTGAAAACAGTTCTTTGTTAAGCTCCGAATTCATCAAAAACTTCAAGTGTCGATTCGCATCATCGAAATAAATAATAAAAGAACCAGATTTTTTTGGGAAAATTTTTACTTGATTTTTTTAAAAAATATTTCCTAATAAATTTTTTTATTTGATTATATTGTTTGAATAATTATTTCAATAATGAATTGATTGCCTTGAAATTATTCAGAAAAACGTCTTGTTTAGATGAAAGAAATATAACTATGCTAAATAAAAGTTGGGAACCTTGTGAGCCTAATGACTTCTAATCGTATTTAAGCATGTCTGGAACAAATAAATGCAATCGATTGATTTAACAAGTATAGAACAACAGCAACAAAACAACTGACATTTTTAAGAAATATAAATTTCGAATATTATTTTAATTGAGGTTGTTTTTCTTTAAGAATTTATTTATCTTCGAAATGGAATTCATAACGAATGGAAATTTTTTTTTCTTTATTTTTTTATAAATTCTAATTTAAATATTTTATTTTTTTTTGTAAAATTTGCAATTTTAGCGTAAATTAAAAACAATATTTAAGCAATTTTCGAAATTTCAAATTTTCGAAATGATAAATAGTTTTTTTTTTTTGGTAAGGAAATATGATAAATTAGGCTGAGAGGTTAAATATTGACCTGAAAACATGTTTAATAAAATATTGTTGTCCGAAATTATGTTGTCATATGAATCTAAACAAAAAATCTAAACATATTTAAATAGGAAAGGAAAAAGTGTGGGGTTAAAAATATAGAATTTTGGTTCACAGTTGTTTCATTATATCAAAAATGTTGTAAAACATTAATTTCTAATCTGTAAAAGCACACACATCTAATCTGCACCTATTGCCTAATATACAGGTTAGAATTTTTGGTTGAAAATATTACAAGTTTGTATCGTTTTGGAATCAGCAAAATAAATGGCAGAAGCTGTAAGATATGAATTGTTTCAATTAATTTTCAAATAAACTTGAATTTCATTAAGAAAAAAAAAACCTAAAAACTCCTCCGGGAATTTATTTTACTCGTAAAGGCCAATCTCCACACAGCCGACATCCTATTCTGACGAGAAAAATCAGAAAAGTAGAAAGAGATGGACTTTTGCAATTTTCGCTAGGATTGATCGAATAAAAACATCAGGGTCTCTCTCCACACAATTTATAATATTATGGGAAAATTCTGGAAATTTCCTTCCATTTTATAGGAAAATGTACCAAATTGTGTTTTCAGACTTTATCATAAGGCTTAAATTCCTATCACATCTAAAAACAAGCTCTAATGCAAAACGACGAGACTTCTATACGTATGTTCAAATCAAGTTACCTTCCGAAAGCCTTTCTAAAAGAAAGCTATATGAATATGGGAATTCAGAGTGTACGCAGTCCTTAGTTAATCACAACATTTGTTGTGATATACAGACAGACAGACATTGGATAAAAATGATTGCAAACCATTTAGAATCTTATAAAACGTGAAGATTTGCAAAACAAATTTTTTTATTTTTTATATACTTCGTATAGAAGTTAAAAATTTAACTTGCGTAAACCATAAAAATCAATTTGTCATAGAAAAACTTTCTATAAGAAAATTTGGTAGTGTGCGACGATATCGTGTATTATTATTGTGAGAGTATGCAAATACAGATTAAAACCCATAAATCAGATGAACAAGTTTATTTGCGTTTGAGGGGAATCATCTGGCAGATGAAGAATCAGATGGGGAAATTTGAACTGCAGAAGACGACAAAATTCGTAGGATGATTGTTTCTGCCTTTCTGTTTAACTAAATTTTGCATAAGTGTATCCCATACTTTTATCAGAATAGGATATCGGCTGTGTGGAGATTGGCCTTAATGTAAATAAAAAAAAATTCTAATCCAGAAATCCTTGAATCTCAACAAATTGAAGCTAAAAGGGTAATATCAAAAATGCGATACACTCTGTATAATTTTGTGTTGGGTAAAGTGCTGAAATCGATAAGTCCCTATTAGCAGATAGAAGATTACCGTCCATAGAATACGTACAATATTCCGATTCGTCTAATTTTATATATATCCACCGCAATTAATTGGGTATTTAAAACTTTGTTTCGAACGAACATTCGTTTACGTGAATTAAAAAAAAAAAAAATCAATTTTCTATTATTTAACATGATTAGGCACCAAATTCTAATTACTTGTAATTACGAGTACCTATCAATGCCATGAAATAAATCATTTCATTATTTACGTAATACAAATTGATAAAAAAATAAAATTTCTAATTTTTGCGTGCAAATAACAATCGGCTTATAAGAAAAGTATGTATATATATATATATATTTCAATGACGCAATGATATTGATAGTCTATAATTTCAGGGACGGCACCCGGATCGAAATGAGTATGATACAAATTGAGACCATCAGTGGAGAAATTTAAGGGATATGTGACTATGTGAGTCCTTTCTTGACACCTTTCCTGATTCGCTTTTTTCACACACTAGTATTTAAAACGTCATCATCGTCTATATCTTGTCCTGATGAGATATCAAGAAGGGAGTGCTTCAGATCATTCTTTGATGATTATTATATGCCCTCTGGTATCTGAGGTTTTGTCCTATATAGAACCTATCGACGCTTATACGAGCATATACATATATATATAGGGTGTCCCAAATAAAAGTGCAAGATTTAATTTGCGTAACTGAAGTTTGTGTATATCTAGGGTATTCTGCATCTTATAAAGATGACCCATACCTCATTCGACGATCAATTTAATAAGGAATTAAATGCCATTCAACGTTTTCAAAAATATTCCTTTTTAGGGCAGGAAACACTAGAATTCTCTTGTACGAAGGTATACGTCAGGTATTCTGGGTCCTACAGGTATGAATTATACCTCATTCGATAGGGAATTTAATAATTAATTAAATAAAGAATGCTTCGAAAGAAACGCACAATTTAAATTTTGTGGAATTGTCTTTTTGACAACAGTAGGCGCTTGAAACTTGACAAACTGTCAATAATAATGTCGTACCTTCCTGCAAAGTTCCATGACTATTAATAGCAACAATGGTAGATGACAGATCTGAAGATTTCAGTACTGTAAACTTAATGAAACGAAAATAGCACGACATTTAAATCTGGCGCTATTATGGAGACACCCTTTATAGCATGAAAACGTATGTTACGTCCGTGAAGAAAATCTCTTCGAAGTTTTTGGATACAGCTTTTCTATACAAGTGGCCTATATGGCCTCCACCTGCACTGTTTATAGATTTCTCATAAATTCGTTTTGGATTAAAATTTTCATTTTCACTTGTTTCTATCTGAACAAAATGTTTCCTGGAAACTTTGTTCATCGATAAAAAAAAACGTAAGCCAAATAAAACGCTATTTAAGTTGGAAATGTAATAACAAAAAAAAAAATAGACTTCCTATCAATTGATTAGATTACCCGAAACTCAAGAAGCTATCAACAAGATTCAATTTGAGTAAATTTTTTTGACGTATTTGATTTTCCAAAAAAAAAACGGTGTTCTTCTGTTATCATTTTTTGGATAATTTCACCTCCACTAAAAAGAAAATTGATAAGATAAAAATATTGTGTCCGATTCACAACCATAGTAAAAAAAAAAACTTCGTAATAAGTGCCCACCTTCTCGCAAAGCCTACATTTTTCTTCTTTGTTTAATCTAAGAATAGCTGATAAAGTTTTTCTTTTAGGCGGCGTTTAAATACATTCAAAATCAAAACCAAAATTTCTTTTTTGAAATTTTTCCCGAATTTAATCGTGGTAAAATTAAAGCGATTTAAGCATGCGCGATATGAAAAATTCTTTTGATTTTATAAGCCTTCATTGGGGGGCGTGGATATCTGGGTCTTCTTTAGTGTTCCGGAATGATTTTATTTTTAATATAAAATATATATAAATTTTGATTGTTTTTGTAATAAAGGGGAATAGTGGGTTAACATATATATTCTAATTAATTTAGAAATTTGTCACTTGTTTGAATGATTTTGGTATTTTTTTCGGTTCTTAGTTTCTATTTAATTTCAGATTATATAGCGTGATCCATTCTTTACTTTTTTTTCAAAAAATAAAAATAAAACACTTAGAATTGAATGCAAATATCAAATCTTTATTATCAACTTTAAGCACATAGTATGGCAATTAATGAAAATAATTTCCTTCAAATGTTGGCCGGCACTACGTTTCAGCTCGGCCAGTCTGGCGGTCCAATTTTCGATCACTCTCTCAAGCATTTCGACCGGAATCTCATGAATGACACGTGTAATGTTCGCTTCCAATGCTTCAATTGTCACTGGTTTATCGGCAAAGACTTTTGACTTTACATAGCCCCAAAGAAAAAATTCCAAAGGTGTGATATCGCACGATCTTGGTGGCCAATTCACTGGGCCAAAACGTGAAATTAATTGCTCACCGAAATGATTTTGCAATAAATCCATTGTAACACGGGCTGTATGGTTCGTAGCACCATCTTGTTGAAACCAAAAATTGTCGAGACCAATTTCAGGTACCAAAAAGTCCGTTATCGTGGCCCGATAGCGCTCACTATTGACGGTAACGTGGCCGCCGGCCGCATTTTTGGAGAAATACGGACCGATGATGCCCCCGGCCCATAAACCACACCAAACTGTTGTTTTCAATGGATGTAATGGTAGCTCTTGAAACTCTTGTGGATGCTCATCATCCCAAATACGGCAATTTTGCTTATTAACGTAGCCATTAAGCCAGAAATGAGCCTCATCACTGAACAAAATTTGGCTTGAAAATTCCGGATTTTCTTCCATGCGTTCAAGCGAACGATTTGTAAACGTTGCTCAGATGTAAGTCTTGACATGATGAATTGCCATACAATACTGAACAAAAATGACAAATCAGAATGACACTAGTCACGCGTGATCTGTCAAAAAAACCCTATTGAAAAAAAGTAAGGTTTGAATCACACGTTACAAAAGAATTCGAAAATTAAAAATGTCCGAACTTTGAATAATTACAAAATATTATACGGGCTTTAAATAATCAGTTCCAATATAGATAGAAAGCTACGATAATTTGCAATAACAGAATATGTGTCTATCAACATGAATCTTGTATCTTGCATCTTGGATGCATCGCGAGTGGCATTGGAACTATTTGAAATTAATTACTCCAATTGTTGCCTGGCTTGGCATGGGAGTGGCTTACCCTATCCTATATCCACATTTAGTAAGTTCAATAACTTTTTTAATAACTAAAATTCTAATGAATCATGAATGACAGAATTTTACGGATTTTATTTAAATGTTATTTAGTTTGTTTTTGTTTTTTCAATTTTTATTGCAATATTGCACCAAAAATATTTATATTTTATGTGAATTTTTTTCTTTTTCAATTACTGATTAATCATTTGAGAATCTGAAACAATAATACAAAAAAAAAGAAACTAATTGATGGATTCGAAATTTTTGATACATCAATTGGAAATGCAACGACCGCATTATGACGTGTTCTCATGGAGTTGACAATGTTTGAATTGAAGCATTTTGAAAAAGAAAAAAGTAGCATCACGTACTTTTTGCAATGATTTCTTTTCCAATGAATCACTTAGATTTTTGCCATTTTTTCCATATTTTTCAAATGAAAAATGACGTGTTCTTCACATGTGACAATGGAATTTCATTTTATGATTCTGAATTCTAATATTACTATAAAACCACAAGTAGGTTAGTTCCAGAATTGTTGTTTTTGTGCCGATGTCATTTATGATAGTTGGGATGTGGTGACATTTGGAGCTAAGTGCATAGAAAATATTTCCCAAAATACAAATTGTTCACAAAAAGTAGCTGTTCTTATTAAAAAAAGACTCTCGATTCTTGCTTACGAATGAAAGAAAATATAACATAGTACATACAGTATAGTTTCAAACCAATTGAGAAGAAAAAATTTCACCCATTATTAAAGAAAAACTCAATATAAAAAAGTCCTAGCGATTCTATGGAATCGGACTACACGTAATCCGAGAAATTTTAACGAAAGAGAGGGTGGCAGAAAGAATCAAATACAGGGAAATACAACCAGGAATAAGACAGGCTTGGGATTTCCGCGGGGAATACAACCCTCAGAGATTCAAAGCCTTTATCAACACCAATAAGAAGAATATAAGAGTATTGACAGGAGTACTAACAGGACACTGTAGATTCAAAGCACACCTTATAAAACTAGGACTTGAACGAGATAGCACCTGCAGATTCTGCGAGGGGGTCGAAGAAACTCCAATGCATATTCTCTCCGATTGTGAGGCACTACTCCATAGGAGAAGAAAACATCTGGAGGTATATTGCTTCTCCCAAGTCAGATACAATCTCTTAACCCACTCCGATCCACTACGATTCCACTTCAGTATTCGATGGATCAAATTTTGTTCAGTTGGAAGAAACATTTTTCTTGAGTGCATTGTAATATTAGCGAAGCTTGCAGCTTCATACAAGTTATCTTTAGAAGCTGCAGTAGTGGATCGACTAAAATGTCTGCGTAGGCCGCATTATGCTGTCTAGGATTGTGTAAAGATTTCACAATTTCTAATTGGTATTTCTTCGTGTATAAATCCGCTTCTATTTCTATTTTTTTTTGTAAATTTACAAATTACAAAAGATTTAATATAAAATTCTTATGCTTTTGTAAATCATAATTACTAACAGTTATTTATTCATTCTTATCAAAATGTTCAGTTATTTTATATGAGAAATTAAATCATAACGAAAAAAAATTTTACAGAATTTATGTTGAACTAATTTACATGAATACTGTTTGTTTTTTTTCTTTTCATATGAATTTTCACCTAGTTTTTCTTATTCAAATAATACGAAGATGAAAAACGGTTCAAACTTACACACAAATTACAAAACATTGGAGATGAGAAGACATGACATCGCGGCGCGAGAGCGTTATTTAATTTTCTTGCTAAATAATAAAAAAAAAAAATAACTGAAAATAGTTAATAATAAAAATATTCATAATTTATTCGCTTGGATAAAATGATTTTTCTCTCATGCTCAAGTTTCAAACCGAACTGAAGCACATGCAACAAATAAAAAGTATTTCGATTATAACATAACTTTCTCTATAACTAATGCCAAAGTGTAACTATGATAAAGTCTGGAAAGCTCCTATCCTTACCGTACCGCCGTTTTTCAAATTTTGCCTGTTCTTTCTCAAACAATTTTCTATCCACTGCTGACATAGATAGAACTAAAAATTTTACGTACGGGTGAAAGAGACACATTATTTTAAAAAACATCCCATTTCTCGCTTTTGGGTAATTTTAAAATGTAAACAATGAAACACAGGCATATATATATACAAATGCACACACACCAGAAAAAAAAAAAATTTGGCGCATATTTTTTTTCTGGAATGTGTGGGAAATTTATAAGATTTGGTCCCATATTTTAGATTCCAAGGGTAATTCATAAGATTCCATCTGATTTTTAAGAACATTTCATTCTCTCTCTTTCTGATGGATTTTGCCTATGAAAAATATATGTACTCTTGCGTATTCTTTTCCCCGTTTGCCAAGTGCTTTTTCTGGCTACTTCGCTAACTTTCCGGACTTTATTATTAATTACACTTTGCTAATGCCTAATTTACATCACAGAGCCATGCATAAAAAACCAGCGATGTGAGTGAGATAGCTTAATTCAAATTTACATGCGGCAGAAAAAGTGCACGATATACCTCACACATATTCACACGCACTCACAAAATATCTCGGGCATAATTTTGCCTTGAATGTTTGCCATACTTTTCATACTAATTGATTTTTACATAAGCGATTGTTTATCTCACTCACATCGCTGGTTTTTTTTGCATGCCTCGGTGATGTAAATTAGGCATAAAGAACAATGCACATCATGACAATCCGGATATGACACAGACCAAGATTCAAAGTGAAATAAAGTCAGAGAAATGAAACACTATAGAAATCCGTCGATGATGAAATAGGATTAGGCAGAAATAGTTTGGAATTTGATAAGATGACTATATAGCATTCAAGGGCACGTCCCTGTAGGTAGGAGCTACGAACAATATTAGTTGTGCTAAGAATGCTTACGCAAGATATTCTCCTAATCGGATTAATGTGTGGAAGTCCTGATGAACTGAAAATCGATTCTTTCCGTCAACTTTTTCTCAATTCCTCGGGACTTATCAGGTAATTATCTGCGATAACAATTATACGTTCTAATAAGATTAACTATGGTAACTGGAAGAATATTGACTGATTTTATTATTTAAAAAATGTGGCAGACTATACCTTTTTAGTTTCAAAATGTGAATAGTAAACTTCAAAGTGGAATAGTAAACTTCAAAATGAGAATAGTAAACTTCAAAATGAGAATAGTAAACTTCAAAATGAGAATAATAAACTTCAAAATGAGAATAGTAAACTTCAATATGAGAATAGTAAACTTCAAAATGAGAATAGTAAACTTCAATATGAGAATAGTAAACTTCAAAATGAGAATAGTAAACTTCAAAATGAGAATAGTAAACTTCAATATGAGAATAGTAAACTTCAATATGAGAATAGTAAACTTCAAAATGAGAATAGTAAACTTCAATATGAGATTTTTTATTTTAATTTAATTTAAAACAATTAATATTAATTCAAAATATTTTAAATTAAATTTATTAATATAGCATATTTTCTAAGTTAAGAGCTGCAGTGAATTTTCTTTGAATGCTTGTGATGCAATTGGCATATGTTGTTGGTGTAATTGTCTGAAGACCTTCTTCCATAAGGCTTTCTAAGGCTCTTACTTTCTGTTTTTGACGGATAATTCGTTTCTGATGTTAAGAATACTTGACAACTTACTTGAGAGCTCTCTTTTTATTATTCTCATATTGAAGTTTACTATTCTCATATTGAAGTTTACTATTCTCATTTTGAAGTTTACTATTCCACTTTGAAGTTTGCTATTCTCATTTTGAAATTTACTATTCTCATTTTGAAACTGAAATGGTATAGTATATTTCTTTCGGATACTGATGTCATGTCTAAACTAGTAGTTAGTACTAATCTAGTACAATAAAAAATGAAATATGTATGACTAGTGACTAGTTCAGAAACAGTATCGAAATGGATTGGAGACTCTAAAGGAACCCAAGATTCGGGAAATCCTTTCTAAACACAAGAACTATACTATACTAATACCTTCTTTCCAAGTTATAGAGAAATTATATATAAAAAGTATTATAAAGATGAAAAAAACGTGTGTAAATTTAGCCCATTAATAATATTACGTGTTATAACTAACCTGCTTTATGGGTTTGGTTTCGGTTTCGGAATTATTGAAATTGGAATTGGAAAATCGAGAATTATTGCATTATTATGTATTTTATTGGTGAGATCCGCATTTCCTATATATATATATATATATATTTATTGTGTGAACATATTTCTGGTTGATATACATTATTTGTAGTTAGCCTGGTTCTATAGAGCTATATATACTTTGATTACATTATAATATGAAAAGTTCGAGAAAAATGCCATCCATATACCATCAAATCTTATCCAAGACTTCTTTTTTTTGTTGCTGTTTTACCGATCAACCGACACTGAAAATATTTCTTATGCAATTCGGAATCGATAATATATAAGTATATACAATTTAAAACCCACAAAGATTGAAGTTGGGGGTTACGTAATGATCATTCTCCGTCTTACGCTAATTGACTTGCGCTGAACGCTTAAAGAAATGAAACAACAAAGTTATGACGTCGTGAATTTTATGTCTTTAGCTAGAAATAGTATTGGAATTTTACTCAGGTATATATTATTTATGAAAAGAAAACTATAAAATGAAGGTGGTTACACGATAATGTGTGGTGGGAATTATTTTTACACTATCACCATTTATTTCGAGAAAATTGTACGAATTTGGTTGTTTGTTCGAATGTTGAATTTGTAATGCGGTTACATGAATTTTTTTTTCTTGCTTTAATTTTGTTGGTGAATCATTTCGTGGTACGCGAAGAATTGCGTAAGGTCAGTTAAATGGAAATTTGGATCCAATTTTAATAGAATTTTTGTGTGGTTTTCAATTATGACCTAATTTGATCTGAAATTATTGAACAAGTAAAATGGGGTTAATCCTTTCTTTTTTTTTTAGAAAAGAATACAATAATGCTTTCATAAAAGTGATTTTCCTGAAAGGTCTACAAAATAGTCCTCCACTGAAATGTTTCATTGGTTAAAAAACTCTTTCCTGAGAATAAATAAAACTCCAATCAAATATTTAAGTATTTTGCAAGTACTTCAACTCTTATATATCTTGGTCATACTAGAGGCACACGTAGGGTATTCATACCATAGTTTAAGGATACCATGTGGTATACCATATGTGTGTCGTCAAATACTAGCTGAAGACCATTTCAACGACGTAGCATAAATCTGGTATTTAAATTCGAAAAAGTACGTGGTATTCCTTTTTTTACTTAATTTTTTCGGCCACTGTAATCTATTCTTTAGTGAGTGTCAGCCTTTTTATTGAAACAGAAAATAGCGAATGGAATTTTGTAGGAAAGCTTAGCAATTGACATATGTTTTACACTTTTTTTTTTGAAAATTTTATTTTAAAAAAATGGAAAAAGTAAAGAAAAAACGCAAAATTTTATCTGTGGATGAAACCTTAAAATTTATAGATATTTGTAGAAATCATATAGAGGATTTAAGAGGAGCGAAAAGAAATTCCCATATTCTCACTGAAATGGCAGAATTTCAAATGTCAGACAAATACTATGTTTGTTGTGTGCCAACCCCTTTTTATACCATGGTACAAGGGTATACTGTAGTATCGATACTAAGGTATGAATACCCTATGTCTGCCTCTACTATAAGACGAAATTTAACACAGAAATCTTTTCATTACACAAAAAGAAAACTTTTACTTCCGGTGCAAAAAATAAAATTAAAAAAAACTCATTGCAAAACTTTACGATTCCATGGATTACGATGTTATTATGGTCAAATTATAAAAGGCCTCACCCTACACAAGCAGTCCAATAAAATCTTAATATATGGATGTTTTTTTTTTTTTTTAACATGTACTATGTAGGCGCTTGGATATACCAAGATTTGTGAAAATCAAAAAATCTCATCACGCAAATTGCAGAAGAAAAAAAAATTTTTTCTTGTTAAATCGAGTGGGCTTTAAAATGAACTCATTTGAGGAAGGGTATACTTACGTGCCATATTTTTTATGTATATAATATGGATGCACGTAAAATCCCAAACGGCATATACATCATCAGATAAGATAACATATCAGGTGTAACCACGATAGTGCAGAGGCCAAATCAAAGTCCATCATCATTATTATTATTATTATTATTATTTTTATTATAATGAAGACAAAAGGTATACGCGCAGATATTTTTCGAATGTTATATATGGAAGATGAGACGTAGATGCGGGTTCCTTCTATAATATTCCAATGTGGTATACACATCATCCACAAATCTCATTCTCTTTCCTATTTTATGTACGCAATCTTCATAAAAAGCTGTCACACTTTACACACGATTTCGGTACGGGTTTTCAAAGTACGTCTGCTGTGTGAAACTTCTTATTGTTATATTCATGTTTATTTGGATGGAACTACATACATGTTTAGAAGAAGAAGCGTTTCGGAGCTATTTAACAAATCTACAAAAAAAAACAAAGATCAAGACCATAAGATCTATGAATAAAAGGTAAAAACGATAAAATGATAATGCGTTTTGTTAATATGGAATAGAAGGAAGAAGAATTGGATATATAACCTGAAATCCCAGAACCTAAAAAAAAAAAGGTGAAACCTTTCGTATAGAGTTTGAGATGCGATGATTGAAAATCCGTAGGTAAATGTAGTTTAGTTGTTCACGAACCGGTTTTCTTTGGATTATAATATATAGGTTTCTGACCAAAACGACCATTTTCAATACACGATTGAATGCACATTCTATGCGCTACTTGATCTTTGGTTCATCTTTTTTGTTTGTGTCTTCTTTTGATGGAGATTTTTTCTTAGAAAATCATCGTAAACATTGTACCATGGAGGTTATACGGATTATAATGAAGACAGAACAATAGAAGAGTGGACACGAATATATGTAAAGAATGTTGTATTATTTTTGAATTGAATGATTGTGTCTATATTATATATGTATATGGAAAGAATAGAAGTGCATCTTCCTCGTCGAAGATTTACACAAAAGAACTTCTTGGAGGTGATAATATTAATGGCTATTCCCTTTTTTTTTCTTCTATATTAATGAAGTTCCGTCAGATATATCGGATATATCAATGGATTCCAGTAAATAATATATATAAATGAAAAGAAAAGGAAAAAATTATCAAGAAAAAACGATAGAATAATAATAAAAGAGGATATTTTCCTATTTTGTGGATGTGGATGACTAGGGATTATAGTTTTAAATTGATGACCATCTTTAAGTGCGAGTTAAAGTATTTTAGAGTTAGATTTGGTATCGATTTTATAGTGTGGGAATTTTTTTGTTGTTGATCTGAAGGATTTGAATTAAAGGGTTACGTCTATCTAATTTTTGCAGTTTCTAAAACGTCAAGTTTTAAGAATATATCCTGAATGAACAGGTTGAAAATCCAAGATGAAAACTATGTCCACTCCATTCTAGAATTGGATATTATCTCTTTTGTCTTTTTATTAAACTCTTAAACTAGATTTTACTTTATATAATTGTTAATTAACATATTATGAACTCATTTTATATAACATATTAAGTTAATCTTCCGGTTTCTAGTGTTTGCATAACATGTATGGAAATATCACAATTTAAATCTGGTTATAAGAACTCTTTTCTAGGCATTAATTGGCTTTGAAATGTACTTTGTTTAACCGACACATTATTATCTATTCATTCATTGGTCTATACAGAAATCTATTCGCAAGAAATATTGTCTTTCAATAGAAACTGAAAATAACATATATAACATTATAATTCCCATTTGTCCCATTAGGATGATCTAAATTTTGTTCCTATTTTGGAAGGTGTTTTCATTTTTAAATGTAAATTTGATTTAAGCTTCTTTAGTTTCTATTCTTGGTATATATACGTGTTCGTGTTCCCCCTTTTATTCTTTAGTCCAAGAAGTTTTACAAATGAGATATATTAAGTTCTGCTAGACTAAAGAGTTAGCACTTAAGTGGATAGTATAAATCAAAACAAGTGGGCTAAGCAAGTAATATAGCAAATGTATTGCTTTGAAACCCGGAAGTCTCTTTAAGTTTCCCCGAGGGATTACATGGTTTTCTATTTTGTTTTTTTTACATAATACTTATCTATAGGTAAACCATGAATCGCGGTAAAATTTGAAGAACTCAATATCACTGGAAAAAAGATATTTATCGTTTATAAAAAGTAAAAAAATAATCAAAATGAATATGTTTACTGATTCGGGAGACGATTTATCATAGGCTTATAAGATATTTTTCTTCTTAAAGAGCAAATAAAGTTGAAAGTTCGAATTTCGAAAATTTTATGGTTAATAAAATTTTGAACATGAAAATTTATTTAAAAGTTTGAATTTATTTGAATTTTGCTTTTTGTAGAATTAATTGAAATCAGTGACACAGTTATGCGATTTGAGTAAAAGAGTTTAATTGATTTATGGTGGTTTTAATGGACCTAAAATTTATTAGTTCTTTTGGTAGCTTTTTTTTAATGTTATTCAAAAACTATTTTCACTTAGAACGTATTTTAAATGTGTAGGCCAGAGCTCTTCAATCGCCGCGAGATGATGCTGGATGTGACGCTTGTCAATGCCTCCATGGGGAAAAAATGCAAAGTTGATAGTGTACACGTAAACATAAATACAGGATTTTTTCTTTTTGTAAATTTTAATTTGTGGTGTTCCACAAAAGGTTGCGGATCTATAGTGTAGGCAAGCGGAAACCGAAAATTCCAAATCGTCGGAGTCCGAAGATGGAATCAGAGAATTGTTAAACCTATTAGCAAAGTCTAAGTTCTGAGCTACGAGGGTACATTTTCAAATATATTTTGCGTAATAATTATAAACTATCGAATTGCTCTAAAACCATTGAAAAGCTTGGGTCAGTTATTTAATATGAAGTTGACATAGATACGCAGAGTATATAGTACATTGGTTTTTATTAAATTTATACAATTTTTTTTTTTTTTTTTTTTTTAAATTATTACTTTAATGATTTTCCTCTTGCAAACGGCTCTTGCTTGTTTGTTGTTAAAAAATATACACCTTTTTTCGGTTCAATCGGTTCACCACCCATTCGATACCATTTATCATGTTTATCACAAGACTGATTTGTGACGTCCGTATAATTACACGCAACACCATAAAAACCAATTTCACTATTAATTGATTCAGCAAAAAAGTCAATAGCTCTTGAATGTGAACATGCAACAACTAAACGACAACCTGGTTGATGTGCACCATAGTTTGGAAAGAATGCAGCATGACCATATGGACATTCATAACCAAAAGTATGAATATCAGTTTGAATTCCTTCAACATATATTGCATCGGTTGGATCAAGACGTTCACCGATATCGATATCATCAAAAAGTGGTCCAGCTGCATCTAATGCAACAATTACACCCAATTTTTCGGGTACTAATCTTCCAATCATACCAGATAAATGTGCACCTAAACTATGTCCAATCAATACAATATCTGAATATTTTACACCATAATTTCCGTTAATAATTTGCAACAATTTTACAACTTTATCCGCCACATCAGATAAATGTTTCTTAACTTCCCAATATTCAATTAAACTGGCAACATTATTCCAATCAACAACGATCACATTAAAATCACCCTTTTTCAAATAGGCTTTTGTTATCTTATTTACAGTTCCATCTTTATTACTTTGCCAACCATGAATTATTATTCTAAATAATAAGAATTTATTTCTAATTAATGAGATTTTTCTTTGAAATTTTATCAAATTTACCTGATTGGACGTTTTGCGTTGAAATTTGTATCTTTTAATGGATTTCGGCAGGAAGTCTGTAATTCTTGGACACCTTCCTTTCGAGTGTACAAGAATAATTTTGTCGTCGATTTTGGTTGGTCGTGACGTGAGTAATCACCAAATAATGATTGATCAAAAAGTTGCTTTAAAAAACAATAACTTAAATTTAAACAACTTAAAAATATTAAAATTATTAACAATTTCATAATTTTTTCTTAAAACAAAAAAACTTCACCAAGAATTTGTTTTTGAAATGAACTTTTTTTTGGTACTAAAACTCGCAAATTTATAGGCAAAGTTTATAAGTTATGCTTTTTTTTGTTGATGCTCAAGAAAACATAATTCTATTAGTTTATATTTAAACAAATGTTAATAACAATATCTAATTAGGTTATTCTTCATAATATGTATATTAATTAGAATTGTTTTGTTTAGATATAGTTTAGTGCTAAAGAATTCCTTTCAGAGTCGGCATGAAGTTCTATTTGTTTTTAGGCTTTTTTGAAAATTAAATAAAATTGAAACAAAATATAGAGACTAAAGTTAAAATATCAGAACTTTAAATATATAGTTTAGACCATGGCTTCCCAAACAGGGGGCCGCGACCCTAAGTTGGGTCACCTAGATTTAAAATAGGGTCGCGTAAAATCTGCGAAAGTTTCAAAAACGAGTAGTAATTTTAAGAAGTTTTTTTAAACGCAACAATCGGCCAGCACTCGAAAATTGAACCACGTTTTGAGTTGCTGGTAGCAAAAATGCAACCACATACCAAATAATTTTTATTAATTATTTTATATATAAAATTTTTATATTATTTTGTTTTTTTTAATCCTTGTTTTCGTTAATGGATGATAGCGATCTTTTATATTCTTAATAAAAGAAAATGATTATTTAAATTATACTAGGGGGCTCCGCCCCTGCTCGCTTTGCTCACCAACCCCCACCGCACCCTTGTGAGTGTGTAGTCGGTAAAGGACAATGTAATTTTATTAGGAACTGACACATTTTGTATTTTCTCCCAATGATTTCCAGAAAATAAAAAAATGTATCAAGGACACTATTCTTTTGTTACTTATTTTTTTTATATTCTTTAGCAGTAGAATAAGATTCTATTTTTCTTTTTCTTTAAATATCTAAATAAGGTATGCAAAAATTGGCGAAAAAAATTTTTTTTTCAGTTCTGATTTGATATTAACGAATCTGAATTGCTTGACGAATTAATGTCAGTAGAACAACTGTGCGTGAGTTCAAATCCCAGACGATGGAAAATGTTTTTTCAGTTCATAAATTATTTATTAAGTTTTTTCTACTACAAAATTTATAAATGATGTGCGGAGAAAACTTTTTTATATAATAGATAGAAATAAAAAAGTATAAGTAATACATATTAAAATGAACTACATATTAGTTTTTTTTTACTATAGTTATAAAAACCATCGTTGAATTTACTCAAGTGGCAGTTTTATTGTATTTAGGGTCGGCATTTTTTTTTTTTTTTGAAAAGGGTCGTGCTGTAAAAAGTCTGGGAAGCCCTGGTTTAGACTACTGAAAAAAATATAAAACCTAGGAGTCAGGAATTGTACTCCAGACCCATGAGAAAGAATATACAGATTACGTCATGCGCATGTCGGTAATTTTAAATATTTATTTTGCTATTTTTTGACATCACATGTGATTTTCTTTCAAATCCCCTGTGACGTAGGTACGCAGAAAAAACCAATTTGAAATATGGAAAGGCGTAATCTGTATATTCTTTCATTAATGTTCCAGACCTATGACTGGCAGGCAGTAGGCTTTACCAAACAAACGCAATGAGAACACTTGATTCCTTTTTGCACAGTGTGTGTAACAAGGAAAATGTGCAAAACTGTTTAATTTTATGATGTTCTAATTATTGTCGAAGAAAAGATTTCCAGTTCCCAAACAGATAAGCTTTTGTCGCAAATACATCAGTTTTTATCTCATAAAATTCAATAATTTAGAAGATGTTTTAGAATATCATTTTTTTTTGAGTACAAATTTCTGAAAATTAAGGAAGACCAATATTCTAGGGATTTTCTTTATGTTTTTCTTAAAGTTTTAGTTTCTTAAAGGCCTTAGAATGAAAATTCCAAAAAGCGACAAATTAATTTTTATTTAAAATTAATATTTGAAATTTTCAAAAAACACTTTCTTAATTAGCATAAACTCTTTTGTAGATTAATTACGTTTTAATTTATGTCTCAAGAAAAAAGAGCAGGTAAATAATTTGTAATTAAAAGTTTAAACAGTTTTTCTGTTTTTATTTGAATAAGCGCGGTTTTAAATGCGTTCAACGTTTACTAAAAAGTGTGTGCTATTATAATTCCAATTAATAAAAACAATGAAAAACTTTATTCAATTCGAATAGAATTGTACTAGTTTTTAATGTTTTAACTTTACACCAACTTTTTCAATTGAATTTTTTTTTTTTTAAGTTTAAAATTTTCTAATTTAGTTTTGTGTTTTCTTTTTTGGTAATTTCCTTCAAAAAGAAAAACTTCCTGTTTATATTAATTATTCTAAAAAAAAAAAAAAATCTTCATGCCGTCTAATTATTAAGCAAAAATTGAAGAAAAAAATTCCAAAAGAAAATATAAACACAAGAAAACGATTTACCTCATGCTGAGAAATTTTCCAAGATAATTTTTATCAAGACTACAAAAAAAAAGAAGAAAATAGTTTGTCGAGAAAATCCAGAAAAATTCGAAGAAGAAAATCGTGTAAAATTTAGATGAGAGATTAGACTAGTCTGAATTTCGAATTGTGAATACACTAACCGAATTCATTTAGTTGATTTCTGTTTACGATTTCCATCCCAGATTTTACTCGAATTTAATATCATAATTTCAATCGAATCAGTCAAATAATTTTTAAAGTCATGGTGTTAAGGGATAAATGTCTTTTTTGTTAAGACTATCTCATGTTTCAATTTTCGAGGTATCACAAACGTATAGACGCAAAACCTCAATGATATGTTCTTAGCGCATAGACTAGTTATAGCTAGATATCAAGTCATATGAGCAGCTTAGTGTTCAGTATTGCTATTGAAGGTAAAACTAAAGAAGAATATATCAAAAGAGTTTTAATTTGAATCAATAATGTGTTGTGATATTACTACACAACAAGAATCAGTTGAATGCACGACTGTTGGAATCTTCACTATGAAGGTATAAAAGGGTTTAAGCAAAGATGTTGTATACATATGGTATACTACTGTCTTCAAAAAGTAAGGTGAATTTTTAATTTAAACTTCCCGTGTTAACCGAATCGGACAAATGATAGGTAGGACTGTTAATGACATCTGTGACAAATTACATGTCAATATCATCATTAGTTTTTAGTTTACGCTTGGTTTTGTGAACAAAGAAAAGTGAATTTGGCGATTTTTACGATGTCGAATTTTGTTGAGCAAAGAAACGCCGCTGAAACGTATCGAATGTTACAAAAGGCCTTCGGTGACGAGACTATGTCACAGAAAAATGTTTACAAGTTGTACAAAGACTTCAAAGAAGGCAGAGAACGTGTTGATGACTTGGAACGCTCTGGACGACCATCGACGTCAATTGATGAGCAACACATCAAGAAAATCAAAGAATTGGTGCTCAAAAATCGTCGATTAACAATTCGAGACCTTGCCGACATGCTTGCAATATCAATTGGATCAGTGCAAGCAATTTTGAAGAGTCATTTGTGCCTCAGAAAAGTTAAATCGCGTTTGGTGCCAAAATTTCTCAATTTTTTCGAATTTCTTCGTAAGTTTTTCGCCAAAAACTCCACTCATGTCGCTCCACAACCGCCGTATTCGCCTGATTTAGCACCGTGTGACTTCTGGCTGTTCCCAAAGCTCAAGAGACCACTTCGGGGAAATCGTTTTGAGTCGATTGAAGAGATCAAACGTGAATCGATACGCGCATTGAAGGCTATACCTGAGGACGACTTTTTAGTATGCTTCAAAGATTAGAAAAAACGTTGGCATAAGTGTATTGTAGCTGGGGGGGATTATTTTGAAAGGGACGAATCCGATTTGGAAGAATAAACAAAAATTGTTAATTTTACAACAAAATTCACCTTATGTTTTGAGCACAGTGGTACATATGGTATATGTCTCTAATCTAACCACTTTTCTAAAGCATTTTCTGTTTGATATTTTCAGTCAAAACATGCTAAGTTGTATATGTGACATTAGATGCACAATAGAAGTGTGAACTTTCCATTTGTTTGTCCATTTTATATGGACATCATAAGTTGGTGTCTTCAGCCACAAAATGATGCATGAAATCCGTCTGAAAAGCGCGATAAGATAAACCAATTATAATAAATATATTTTCTTTTTTTTTTCGTTTTGGAAGCAAAACGTACAAGTTTTATTTTTATAATTTGATTTTAATTTGTGGCACCTGTAAAAAATCTTAAAAATAGCCTCACGTCGAGAATTCGAATATAAATTTCCAACGCTAAATACGTATCCTCTCGATTCCAAGACGTTTTTTTTTTTTTTTTAATTTTTATGGACGTGAATTCAAAAAATTGATAGTTTTGATGGTGTTTTTTTTTTTTTTTTTCGTTGGATTTCTCTAACACGTTACTCAAGAAGGTCGAAGACTAATTAATATTATTTTGGCAAAGTAAATGCTTCCTGATAAAAACCAAAAAAAAAAAAAAGTGTGAAAATTAATTAGGAAAATTCTGATGTGTTTTCAATGTGATTTCTTAGGTCATTAAAAGAAAATTACGAACTTTTACTATACTAAAATTTTTCGTTAGTTTTCTTTTCCAAAAAGATAAATTTCTTTTTCAGATTTTGATTTTGCTTTCTTGTTGTTGTGGTTTTTCTTTCTAATTTAGAATTAATTTTTAAATATATATACTTATCCATTTTGTGGCATCCTGCATAAAATAACATCATTGTAGGAAAATCCATAAATTTTCGCTTAATTATCATGTTGTGGCAGTTTTCTCCGAGAGACTTCAATCTTTATGGAAATCGTAGGTAATCTTGTTCTTTATATTTTTCTTGTCTCTGTCGGAAGTTTTTTTTGGGGCTGTGTGGTTGTGATTATTCGATTCGATTGTTAATTGCTGCTAAATGTGCTTGTTAAACTACTAAATTAGGATCATACTGTTTCATTTTGACAATTTTAAGTTTTCGTTTTTTTTTTCTTTAAAAATAGATGATAAAATAACATCATATTTTCGGTAAACTGTATAGAATATAGAATTTCCTTTCTCTCGGGTCAGGCCAATAATAACAACACAAAAAAAAAAAAAGAAAATTTTAAAAATATCACTAAAAATATTAAATAAATTTTAGAAGAAATTATGAATTATGCTTTGAACCAGTTGTGTTGAAAGCATTTTTAGGCATATAATGAAAATGCTTAAAAAGTGATTCTGAATTAAGACACCAACGTCGACGTTTTGAACGCAAAAAAAACAAAAAAAAATTTAATTAAATGAAAATTTTCTTATGATAAATGTTTTTCCATTTTCGTTGACTTTTATTAACGCATATCGGAACATAAATTTATCATATCACTGGTTTTTAATGGAGTTCTATGCCCATAACTTTTATTATGAATATTATTGTTGGAGAATATGTTTTAGTTAATTTAAATTTGAAGAATTAAATTGAAAATAGCACATCAAAGTGATGTTTTGGATACAAAAAAATCTTCAAGATTTTTTTTTTTTGGCTTGGGATTTATGGTGGCTGCTATAGTATCATCAGTAAATTTTGAAAGAATATCTTAACGGACTGCTCTTTTATGATGGTTATCGGAAATTACAGACCAATTGCTAAATTATATTGCATTCCAAAACTGTTTGAATGCATCAATTAGCAGTTTGTGTGCTTTAGTTGTAAACCTTTTATTTCCAGGAATCAACACGGTTTTTTGAAGGGTAGGTCTACGATCACTAGCTTAGTTGATTGCCCTCGGTAATTAAGTACTCTGGAATTTCAAACTTTGCAGATGATATGACGATCTATAAAGAAATAAGTAACTTAAATGACCCTCTGTATCTCCAGAGCGATTTAGATAATTTTGTAATCTGATGTTGTAAAAATAATTTGGCGCTCAACAGCGACAAATGTGAGGTTATCACATTCTCTAGAAAACGTGAAAATTGTCTATGTGTATATAATATTGGCGATGCGCCTCTACGTAGAGTGACTAGCATTAGAAATTTGGGAGTGATTTGTGACAGTGAACTTAACTTCAAGCCTACATATTAACTCACTCGTTCATAGAGCTAACTCTACATTAGGCTTTATTAAAAGATGGTCTAAGGAGTTCTCGGACCTTCATATAACTAAAGAACTCTTCATTACTTTGGTTAGACCTATTTTGGAATATGCCATAAAAGTCTAATTAATAGATTGGAGTCTGTACAACGTAGATTCATACGTTTTGCATTAAGAGATCTTCCTTGGAATGACCCTTTCCAACTACCCCCGTTGTGATAGGTTAAAACTGATAGACCTGCTATCCTTGGAAAAGCGTCGTCAGGTGGCTGATATTGTTTTTGTCCATCAAATTTTCAATGGCGCTATTGATGCTCCTATACTATTAGAAAGGATGCCGCTAAATATAAATGTTCGTTCCTTAAGATCAGTTGACTTATTTAAAGTTATGTATTTTTAATTTTTAATTTTTAATTTTTAATTTTTAATTTTTAATTTTTAATTTTTAATTTTTAATTTTTAATTTTTAATTTTTAATTTTTAATTTTTAATTTTTAATTTTTAATTTTTAATTTTTAATTTTTAATTTTTAATTTTTAATTTTTAATTTTTAATTTTTAATTTTTAATTTTTAATTTTTAATTTTTAATTTTTAATTTTTAATTTTTAATTTTTAATTTTTAATTTTTAATTTTTAATTTTTAATTTTTAATTTTTAATTTTTAATTTTTAATTTTTAATTTTTAATTTTTAATTTTTAATTTTTAATTTTTAATTTTTAATTTTTAATTTTTAATTTTTAATTTTTAATTTTTAATGTTTAATTTTTAATTTTTAATTTTTAATTTTTAATTTTTAATTTTTAATTTTTAATTTTTAATTTTTAATTTTTAATTTTTAATTTTTAATTTTTAATTTTTAATTTTTAATTTTTAATTTTTAATTTTTAATTTTTAATTTTTTAATTTTCCTGACCATTAAACAATTCTGCGCCGATTACAATTCCATTATTAATAAGAAGAAAAAAAAATAGAAAACGAAATTATATGTTCTCAATATTTTTTTCTTGTTTTTTGATTAGACCTACGACCAGGTAATATGGTCGTTCTAATATGATTCTAAACTCTTTATTTTGTAGGCTCTAGTAAAACAACTACAACAAAAGAAACGGTGTACCTGCGGACGAATATTTTGTTCACGCAATGCTCTCAAACTCAATTTAAAAATAATAAATTTATTTTAACGAGTCCTCACCAAGCTAGAGAAGATCTGATAAAGTGCATCACACATGTGGATTTTTATGTTTTTCTTTAAAAGAATAGAATTTCATAGAAATCAAGATCTACATTCTTTGTGGTCTTTTTTTTTTGGTTGTTCTTGTTGATGATAAAAATGACCTCAAGCCTGTTTTAATCAAGAAAAGAAAGATTTTTTCGAAAGCGGAAGAGTTCTAATCATATAGTTTTCATCTTTTTCATGAATTTTCAATTAATATTCAGATCTAGTAAAATTCTGGGCTATTTGGTAGGTTATTAGAAGTCATATAAAAGTAATTGAATTGATCGTTTAAAGAATTTTGAAAGAAGATCGGCGTTTTGAAATGAAATTTTTGTTTTGGACACCGAAATTGATATAGGAGAATTCGATGGCGTTATATTAGGAGTGTGGGATTTGGTAAATATTAGTTCTATGATTATGTTTTCTTATTGTCAATGAAGATCATTTGAGAATTTGATATATTTATTATATCAACAATTACCAAATAATCAAACTGTTCGGTGTTTAGATTTAGCTATTCACATCAAATAAACCAAAGATATAGCCAGTATCCATTAACTTCATGGACAATAGCAAGCTTTAATATTCGTCATGTCTAATTCTATACTTAATACTTCTATCTCGAACATTTTGGACGATGTCTTTTGAACTGGTGTTTAAGGTGTTTTTAATGTTATGAACAAATTTTCTTCATCTTAGATTTTTAATACACAAATTATAATAATTATTAAAAACTCGAATTAAAATCCTCCAAAATTTTCAATAATTTCCATTTGAAAAAGACATTCAATCGATAAATCTGTCAAAATTTATCCGAAAAAATGCATTCAAAAAGTCAAGTTATCCATCATCTAGGAATTAAAAAATGTTTAACCACGTCTCGATGTCACACAGTGAAAGAACCCAAAGAAGAATGGTTGAATGAATATGATTTTGTGGGTGGTGAATGAGCTAACTAAATAAAACTTATCTAAAAACTAAGCTAATACTATTATTGATAATATTGTTTAATTTAGGCTTCTTGAAAAACCCAAAACTAAATCCAGAAGATTTTTCATTTTAAGGGTCATAAATTGTGTATTTCGAATTAACAAATAGATGAATAAATCTATGTTCTTCTGATTTTTTTTCTTCCTTCATCGTCATCTGTGGGGATAGGGCGACAAACTAAGAGACAAGACAATGTAATTTCTTTTCAGATCGAATGATAGATGTCCCAATTTCCAAAAATACTTTGTTTACATGGCGGAATGACAAGACATCTACTTTTTTTTTTTTTGGTTTTTTCTTTCAAATCAGATATTATAAAGATTGTGTCTTGTTTTTTGTTTTTTTTTTTGAGGAAGGAAAACAAAAATATTTAGTGGAAGCAAAATAAGAATTCTTAGATATGAAGAAAAGCAAGAAAAAGAGTTTGCTATAGAATTTGCTTACATAGTGGATATCAAAACATTCCAAAGTGACAGACTATAATTTGGTCCAACAAACCGCTTGTAAAAATGAATACTTCCGCCCGCAAAATTTAGTACATTCCCGGTGTACAAGTAATATGTATATATATTCACACATGTTGTCCTCATCTGGATTTTTGTTTGAAAAACTTACATTTAGAATTCATCCCAAGAATAATATGATAGTGAAATTTTCTGATATTTCTCTCTTCCCATAGAATTAGAATAAAGCTTTGTGATTAGAAAAAAATTGCGACCTGCAGATTTGAATGGTTCTTTAAATCCACTGAGTTGAAAATAGGGCATAGTTTGAACAAGTAATTAATTCCGCAAACAAAATTAATCCAAATTTTGAATATTCAACGCCAAAAAAATTAATTCTTTCATTTAAAAGAAGAATAATGTCGAAAAGGCACAACTAGACGCGATCTTCCCAATGCTTTGTTTGAAAATGACAGAAACAAAAAATTCCGCACAAAATAAGGAAAGAAAATTACAAATTTTTCATTAGAAAGAATGAAGTAACCTATAAATCAAATATACTCTATTTTACCGCGTGCTTCCTATAAGATAATTGTAGTAAGCGGGAGCATTAATAGTCTTATGGATTTTGGACTAAAGAAAGAATGAAACAAAGAAATTTCTTTTAACTTAATATTTGCATAAATATTGTATTCTCCCAACACGTTTTCAAGCATTGGAGCATGTACGAATAATAAGTAGAAGAGAAATTCTGTTAATATTTTAAGTGTTAGTGCCTGTATGAATAGTGATTCTTATTTTCTACATAAGTTTTACAATTGTTTATTAAAAATAAATCTGTTTCTATCTCTGTTTTGCTAACATAATGTAATCTATCTATCATTTTTTTAATAAAGAGAATCATATGTATTTTTAAGAGAATATTTTTTATTTCCTTTTTTTTTATTTTTCTTCCATATAATAAGTTTTTTCTCTTGGAAATTGGTCAATTTTGCTTAAAAAATTTTCTTTTTACATAGGAAGGAATTAATTACTTTAAGGCCTCAATTACTCACTTGTTCACAAACCTCGAAAAGTAATTAATCACGCCATGCCCTAGTTGAAAGCACCAATTTTTAGTGAAAGTGTCCGTTCATTTGTTTGTCCATTTGGCTGTATACAACAAAATACGATGTCTCGGGAAATTAATGTAGAATAGTTTATATGGAAGAAGCTATTCTTCCAGTGTATGCATGGGCAGTGTATTTTTCTTCTTTTTTTTGTGTCAAACATGTGGAATACTTCAGGTGACACCTTAAGAAATGGGCCTTTCAAGAGCTTCAACAAAAATTTGTTTATTTTTTTTTCTTCTAAAATTTAAAATATTTTTTTTTTTTTTAAAACTGTACTGGTAAAATTTTTGCGAAACGAAATTAGACTAATTTTATCAATGTTTCGGAAGAATTTTCTATGCTTTTTAAATTCCCGAGTTCAAGTCTCTCGTTGACTTTGTGTGTAAAAACAATTGGAACTCATTAAAAGGTCATCCGAAGAATTTCTGAGTGCTTTTTCTTGATCATTATTTTGAAACGGAAATTGCAATTATAAAATGAAATTAATTAAGAAACAAGTGGAATTGATATTTGTCTTCAAATTTTTGTTATGAAAGAAAATTTTGTTCACGCAAAGAAAATCATAAATATATTCTAAAAATAGAAAATTTTTTTGATTAAAAACATAATTAAAAATTATGTAAATAAATTCGATCTGAAATATAATATATAGAATTGATTTTAGTCTAGACAAAGTTATGCAAGAATTGTTTTCGTCAATTTATTGATTTAGGAAGTTAGAAAACAAAAAATAAAGAAAATAATTTTAAAATAAACTTAAAGCTCAAATTTTGTTTATCTTTTCTGTTGGAAATAACATATCGATTTCATTTGCACGTTTCTATAACTAAATTTGTATATTTTAAGAAGATAATTTTAATTATTAAAGGCGCACCAATTTCACACTGATCCCTGGCACTGGCGCCCAAGTCTTATCCTCTATCGTAAGATTTTTGAATAATTCGTATTAAGGTTGCAAAATACATTTGCGAAAGGTTACCATTATTTAAAATAATGTGAAAATCTGATAGTAACCTTTTAGTTGCCCAAAATTTTATTATTGATCTTGTTTATCTATTAAATAACGTTCTTCTTTTAGAGATACGATAAAGCATGTATATAAAAGCGAATAATTTGAATATTGATATTAAAAAACCAAGGATTGCATCAAAAGAAACATTAGGGTCCAATGCTCCAGAAGAGTATTTTAGTAGAACTTTATTCATTCCATTTATTGACCAAATTATTGACTTCATGAATGTTTCACTCGGCACCGAACATTTTTTTTACATTTCTACTAAATGAAAAAGATGCTCCATCTAATCTGACTGACCAGAAAAACCATTATAAAAATCGAATAATTCCTTATAAATGTTCGCAGTTAAAAGTGTTACTTAGTTAATATCTATTTAATTCCTAACATAAATAACTATTTTCATATCTTATCTTCATATAGAACAAAGTTACAAGACTTCCTTCATGAGACTAGTGAACTCCCTTATTCTAAGCACAAGTAAAAGGTCCAAGTTCAAATAATCCAAATTAAACAATTAGAATTTATGATTCTAATTTAAATGTTTCCACATTCAAGAATTCTGTATATGACATAATTAAAAACCTTTTCCTAGTCATATTTAGATCTAAAAGAGGCGCTTCGAATTTATCTACAATCACTAATAAAATCTATTCCAAATCTTGTTTTGAATTACTTCTGTTAAGTATAGTAGAATTACTGGTATGAATTAATAAATACTAATTATTCAAGTGCCCTATGCTTCTTCGCTTATACAGACGATGACTAAAGTCTTCCGCTTGACAATTAATCGTATTCTTCGATGTCATCATTTCAGATCTTTAAATTTCCTTATAAAACTGTATACAAATAAATACTCAAAGATTTTCAGTTAGGTCCAGTCGTATCTAGTATGGTAATATTAACAAATAATTGGAAAAACTTGCGGTACACAACAAAAGCGAAAATTAAATTCCGTGGTATTACACACTGAAAATCAAGAACACAAAATTAATTAACTCGAATGATTCCAAAAGTAGACAAAAGTGTCATCCTTCTTCTTGGATGATGATGATGATGATCTCTTCGCTCGATACAGTCTTTTTCTGGGTATATAATATGTCTTTCAATCTTCTTCAAGAAGTTGTTGGACAATCAGTTTTTTCTTACTTGTTACATGTATGTTCGTTTTCCTAAAGTTCATATATTCATGTTTTCGACAAATATTAATTGCTTCTCGTGTTGGTCAATGATTTTATTTTTTGTCTTGTTGCAGAAAAAGGAAGACATTGATGTTCGCGTTTATATTCTTGTAAATTCCCAAATGAAATTATTTCTAGATGGAAATTGCTTGAGAAAAGGAAATAAAAGTTTCTTATGCACCAAGTGTAATTATTTGTTGAAGGGTTAGATGGTGTTTTAAAAACAAATTAAAATGAATATTATCGATTACGCGAAAATAAAATATTATATAAAGTTCAAAGGTTTTGAGGAAATCATAATTTGTTGTTCATTTTACTCAGAAAGTTTAAGGTTATATTTTTCTTGGAGAAGATGATACCAGCAAGTTTCTGGATGTGGATTTTTTTACCAATTTGGTATTTTTTAAAAAATCAAATAAGTGTAAGTTCGAGTGCAGGGAAGAAGGTGGAAACTTGATGCGTTTTCTAACCTAATATTATAAAGAGGGAAGATTTGTATTTTTGTATGTTTGTAACGAATAATCTCAAAAACTATTGAACCGATTTCATATTTATTACTAGAAAAAATTAGGGATCCCTACTAAAACTTGAAAGATTTGTAATTTTGTATGTTTGTAACGAATAAACTCAAAAACTACTGGATCGATTTCATATATTATCCCTGAGTAACATAGACTATATCTATTACTAGAAAAATTAGGGATCCCTACTAAAACTTAAATAATGTAATTCCGCATACATCTGTATCCAATAATCCTCACATCCATGGCTGTCGCGTCTAATATTCTCTGTTGTCTAACTTCATGCACAAAGACCCTAATTGAGATTTTACGACTATTGCTTTCAATCACCCGATATTCAGTGTCATTACCGACGGCTGGGGTCCCATTGATCCATTGTAGGGCCTCTATAATCTCCAGTCTGGCGCCAGGCGCTCGGACCCTCAGTGGACTCGGCGGTGGGACCCCAGACTACCTCCTCTCTCTATCTCCGTAAATTTCCACAAAATTCTTCAAAATTAAATTACTTAAGCCATAAAATAAAAATGTACAAAAAAGTAAATAAAGTCCTGCAAAAAGATACATTTACTCTACGTTTATCCCAAAATGTTTAAAAAATAAATATCCACCCGTGCGAAGCCGGGACGGGCCGCTAGTCGTTTATAAAAGTCAAGAAACAGGAAAATTGTAAGAGAAAGACAGATGGAGAAAAATCAACAGAAGAGCCTTGAGATCAAGTTACTAAACCATTGTTGAACGAAACCAATGCCAAACATAGACAAATATGGAGTTATTTACACATGGATCCAAAGTTGAAATTTTCAAATTATTACGATCACTGATCCTCTAAAAAAAATCTGAATAAAAGCGGGTTATTAAAAATGAAAATTTGAAAATTTACTACACTGATTTTTATTGATCATTTTTAACCCAATCATTATTTCGTAATTGAATTCTTTTCCATACTAGAATGATTTTATGAATCGATAATAGAAACAATCAATTTTATTAATTGTCACAATTGATTTTTATGTTATGGCGGTAATTGAACTCAATCGGAGAGTTTTTGATTTCAACAAGTTAATGTCGTCGATCAATTGATCGCTTCCGAATTACTCTCGTATATTACAATCAATTTCAATAATCAGAGTAAAATATAGTACTGTAAGTTTGTTACTAAGTGTGGGTCACGTGTTTTGATTAGAATATGTATCGCGATTGATAATGCAATTGGATTTAATTAATTGTGATGAAATTTTCGATATTACAAATGTTTTTTTTTTTTTTTCAATAATGGAAATAAATGATACGGGCTTACATTTATTGGATATGTTTTTATATTGAAAAAGAGAATGGGTTAAAGGAAGTTGTACAAATGGAATTTAGATTCCCATAATAATTGAGGATAGGGAATTGTATAGTAGTGTTTAGGTAGTTCAGTGTCTTAAATTAAATATTAACTAAAGAAATTTCGAAGTAGATACTCCGAAATTTATACAACTAAGTACGATAACCTAATAGTTTTAGAATATCCCTCGTATTTCTTTACAAACACCATAATAATAATTATTTTTTTGTAAATTGAAATTTTCGTTTTATAAAAGTTTCTTCATTTCCCGATCCAACAAACCAAAAAAAAAAAAATCTCCAAGATCAATTCTGAAGAATTTATTCTTTTTTTCTTTTCTATCATTTTTTTTCCTGGTTTCGAAGGCGGCCTCCTGCCGACAATGAATTTGTTCCATTTCCCTACAAAAAAGAAAAAAATATAAAATAAAACATGGATTCTTCCTCTTCAATATCTTGATCTTAAATTGTACACGGCCAAATTGGATTAAACATTAAGAAACCCTTTTAATAGTTTTGAGGTGCTTACGCATATCATTTTTAGACCAAAGCGGGGTCCTCTTAGGATCTATTTCTTGTACAATAAACAATGTCATTTTCAAAATAGATACAGTCGAGAATAATTTTTTTTTCTCACTTATATCCGAACTCATGACATGTGCATTTTTATTGTAATGTTCTTTTTTTTATGGAATATTTCTTTAACTCGTTCTTATATGTTTTTTTTTTCTTCGAAATTTATGAGTTGTGAGGTTGAAAACATAATCCCAGTATAGGTTTTTTTTTTTCTTCCATATACCTATATTCAATGTTGCCGTCTCTACCATGGAGTGAGTGTTCGTCGAGAGGCGATGGAATAAATGACATTCTAAGCTATCTTTGATAAAGTTTGGTTCGGGAGATCGGGGACCCGGATCCGGTGACTCTTATGATATCTTCTTCTTTTTTCTTAACACATTTTTATTTGTCTTTCTAAATATGAGGCTGTTTTTGTTTTTTCTGGCTTGGGATAATTCTATTTTTCGAAATGTTTTTGTATAAGATTTGAGTTCGTAAAATACGAGCCAACAAGATTATAGAAAATTTATGATCGGTGCAGAATTTCTTGTTATTTCTTCTATTAAATGAAACCTTTTGGTAGATGCATGTTTTGTCATTTTATCTTAATTAACTGAAGTCCCTCTGGAGTGAAAATTTCATTAATTATGGTTTTGACCCAAATCTTATACGAACAAAGTTAAACTAATGTTTTATTTATTTGAAGTTGTGTTTACTGACTGGGGGGAAACTTAAGACGCCCATAACATAATGGTTTTCCAAATTTGAATTTAAATTTTAAACCGCTTTTCGGCTTTATACTAAAAATATAGAAAATATTTCATTTGATTATCAAAATATTTTCTTAATTTTATGATCTTCATTTTTATTGTTTTAAATGGATCTTTTTGGGGGGATAAAAATTTCTACCTTCACATTTTGGTTTTAGTCGTTATCGAAAAATATCGGGATTGGGCATTTTTTTATTTATTTATTAGAAACCATGATTGGAGATCACTTGTCGATCGGTATTGTAAGATCGTTTATCGGTCAATGATTTGTATTCAAGGTCGGTTATCAAATAATGATCGGTGGGCGATCAAGGAAATCTTCATACTTGATCGATAAAAGTGCTACTCGAACCACGATCTGTACTTGATCGTGTTGATCGCTGTATTTTAAGTCGTACATGTTTGCTGATGTAATTTTAAAAATTCCCTATAATTTTTAATATTTCTTATCCGATAATTAATGATTGTGTATTTCCTTCAAATATGTAAATGGTATTAAAAAATTTCCAAAATAGCATTAATCCTCGGAAACATATAGAACTTCTTTCAAAACTTCATAAATTCATTCATTTATTTGTTTTAAAATTAATAAAAAATTACTATGTATCTGGAAAATGAGAAAATCTTATGACAAGTTAAAGTTAAAGAAAAACGAGAAAATTTTCTTTCTGCTGTGCGATCACGTCGTCTGTCATGATCACCATATGTGTTTCGATCAACCGTCGCATCATATCATAAGATCATCATCTCATTTGGAATCATTTCACGGAGAAAGACCGTCATTTGAATAATTTAATGCTCGTGTAATGATGTTATGATTTTTTTGTATTTAAACATAATATTTTCGTTTTTTTTTTTTTCTGTTCTTTAATATGGTTTGGTCTAGTGTATCCGAGATGAGATGTCAGTATAAAATATGAATATAGATTTGCAGCGCCATCATATTATGGAAGATAAAAGTTTTCTGATCCATCGAATCTTTAAATACTATTCGGTTTCTTATCATTTTCTAATTGGGGATTTCTTTTAGAATACTTGTTTGATAGTTCAGGAAAGTAAGCAAAACTCCGGATACCAAGATCGTTTTGTATATTTTATTATATACAAATTTTTGACTTGTTTGAAAGAGAAATGATGAAGTCATTTTTTATGGGGATTGAAACTATATAGACCACATCACAGATTTTCCTTTTCCACATGGTCGCTGTTTTCTTTTCTTTTTTTTCTTTTTTTTTATAGAACTTCGAAAGGAACTAAAATGATCTTGTTGTTGTTGTTCAGATGAAAGATACTCTGCGAGCATGCTGGATGCATATGTTGGTTCTTTCCGTTCGTTGTCAACACCGTTCGAAATGCACAAAAATTTAAAACACTATAAAACTGAAAACAGAAGACCATATTAATGCTGATGACCTTTGACGTAGTGTACAAGTGAAGAAATTATTATAGAAGAGATTTTATATATAAACATCACGAGCGGGAAATTTTAAGAGGATATTATTTAAATTTTGAGTTTTAAAAAAAAATATATTGTTTAGTTTATGTGGCAATAATAGTGTTTTTAATTCAGAGATTTTCCAACGACGGAATTCATATGTTCTTCTTAAAGTTTTCTGTTTATTTGATCTTTTTTTTTCTATATGACTAGAATTTGATTTAGATACCTAACAAGGTCTTTATTCACCTGAAATTATGGTGGAGGAGGGTCAAACATAATCGGGAAAAAGATAGAAATTTTCCAGGAAGACATGAATTTTAAATGAACATAAAAACGATTTAAGTTGTTTTTAAATTGAAATTCAGTTCAAAAAGAAATTTTTAATTTATATTTAAGAAATTTAAAAAAAAAAAATATGAGCTCAAAAGGGTGCTGGAATTTTTTATTAAATGAGAATAGATGCATTTCATGTCGATTTAAGTAATGGGATTTAAAAGAATTGAAGATATATTTATTGAAATCAATTTTTGGTATGTTTTCTATTTTTTATATTAGAAGAAACACATTAATTAATATAAATCCTCATTTTGTGTTCATAAATTACATAGAAACATCCTATTCAAAGTATTTTTACTATCAAAAAACAAGCGAAAACATCATTAAAATACAGATTCATCCACCATTTTTCTTCCTTTCATACATTGTATAATAAAATATTAAATAAAATGAAATCACATACACGAACTGACAACGAAGTTCCGAGACTTCTTCCAATATCTCTGGAAGTAGAGCTTTCTTGATGGACATTTTTGAACAAACTCACAAAATTTTAACGTTATCGGTTGAGATTTGTCAATTTTATGATTCTTAGATAAAATCATGATCACAAATAGCACTGTTATTAAATTTCATACAAAATATGGCACAACAGCGATTGTGATTGTGATTTTTGGAACCCAAAGAAATGTTATCATCACAAGTTAAAAAACGCGAAAAGTTCTATCAAAAAACAAGACAATGTTCATTGTTTTCTTCGATAGAGAGGATCTCATCAACAATGATTTCGATCTAGAACTGGCCAAACAGTTACTGATGATTTATATTTGAAAGTAATATTTGATGGATCGAATTTGTCGAGTTCGATCAGAATATCAGATTTAGATAGCTGGTGTTTATTATACGATAATGCACCAAGATTGTTCGTCAATTTCCGCCACGAAATTAAGTCTTTGTGTTTTAATCCGCGGAACTTTTTTGTTTTACCATATATAATTCAAAATTAGTTACATTAGAAAAACGAAGAATATCATCTTTTACAAAACTACAATTCTTCCGCATTGATAATTGTAATGAAACACACGATAAAAGTCATCATAATATAATTCCAGGACACTGTACCCGAGTTCAATATAGTATTCTCTTCTTTTAATAGACACAACAAGATTATAAGAAATAATCATCATAAAAGATTTTTGTGTTTTTGGCATAAAATCAACAATTATCTGCACTTATTTTTACAAAGCTATATATTCCCCTACAATCCTTCCGTGTCGAGTTTGATTTATCACATAGTATAGCATATAATATTCTCTGGTATTTTCTTCTTCAACTTAGGAAAACTTAGAATAAAAATATTTATTCACAGTTTGTTGAAAGAACAGTCAAAAACCTAATTAAAATAAGAATAAAAATACATACAGAGAAATATGTTCGACAATTATTTTCTTCCAAATCATAAAAATAGCATAAGTTTCCAAACATTGTGAACTATAAAATTCATCCAAGGTGGACAAAATTTTTGTTATTAATTTCCTTTTTGAATTATACAAGACAAGAATCATATAAATTTTAAATAAATTGCATTTCATCTGATTGCTTTATTAAGTCCAATTATTCAAAGACAAAACCATCAATATGGACGACTATCTAGAACAGAAGTTACCATCGGAATACTCAAACGCATATAGCAAACCAGCTGGCATCAACATCTTATATAAGACATAGGAATTCCTTTGCGATCTTTAAACTCCTTACAGTTTGATAATGCTGTAGTATTTTGCATATCTCTAATCTGCTGTTAATAACTCAAATAGGGTGTTTCATCATTTAGTTACTTCAGATTTTGTTTGGTCTTTACCAGGGTAAGGGCAGATTTCTTTATTAGGACGACGTTAGTAAGATCGGATAATATATCATTGTATTCACGTTAAAATATTAAAATTTTGATCTAAATATAATAATTAAAACTTGGTGTACTATAGTAGAGACCGATGCCTCCTTAACTATTTAAGGGATGAAAAATTTTCTTGGGTATATACCAGCGATTCCCATCTGGTGGTCCGCGACCTAAAATAGGGTCGCGAGCTTTTAAAATAGGGTCGCGAAAATTTTCTAAAATTATAACTTGAATTATTTATAATCATCTCAAATTATATTTTCAAATTACCTCCCAATATGCATTAATTCCAACTTGGAAATTGTAAAACGATTTTCACACGGAATTCTGAGTGCAAAATCGTACGCTACAGGCTACACCAACACACACATAGATTTGGTATAAATCGTGCATAAATAAAGAGCAAACGGCAAGTCAGGTTTAAATTTTTGCAAAACAGATGTTCACGTATCTGGGTCGTCAAATTTACTTTAAAAAAAAGAGGGTCGTGTTGGAAAAAATCTGGGAACCGCTGGTATATACTAAAAATGCGGAGTAAAATGCCTATGGTATCTGTTATAAAGTGTCAAAAATAATTTCCAAGCTCAATATTTTCATTACCAAGAAATTTTAAAGCTGGTTTGAAAATCTGT
This sequence comes from Xylophagus ater, assembly GCA_963422695.1. Lineage (NCBI taxonomy): Eukaryota > Metazoa > Arthropoda > Insecta > Diptera > Xylophagidae > Xylophagus > Xylophagus ater. The sequence goes on along the minus strand of OY730479.1, from coordinate 41,996,594 downwards.
CAAATTTTCTCTTTTTCCGAGGTTCAAAAATATTTTACTTTGTGACTTTTGTGAAATACCCGGTATTATTTTAAGAAAATAATAATCGTCTACCAATTTGACTTTAAAAATAATAACACAAACAATATTTTATTAGATTGGGTGCGGATTGGATTGGTGACTTCTATTTTTTGTGGTTAGACACGAGTAATTCCAAAAAGGTTACACAACAGCCCATAAACCAAAATATTTTCACGCTATTTTGCTTATAATTTTTACAGACGAAACATTTTTCATAACAATTTGCCTAACTAAAAAGTAAGAGGAAGAGAAGGAACTTTTGTCATTCCGCCAATATTCAGACAGAGAAGAGTTCAGTGAATTTTTCCAAAATAATTTTCATATTCTAGAAATTAGAATCTTAGAAAATACAAACATAATTTGAAATGAAATTGTGAAAATTTTGATGGCGTGAAAATTCCTAAGTGAAAAATTTGAACAGGGTTGAATGGAGTTTTTAAATTTGTTTTAGCTTTTGGAGTATTGATCATTTGACTGTACGCAGGTTTTCTGTTTTTCGATATTTTGAAGAACTTTGTAGAAATAGTAAATTGATCAGTTATTGCCATTGGAATCTATTAACCATCCATGAACTGTTTAAAACTGCCATTGCTGGAAAATGAATGTATATGGAAGAAGTGAATGCTTTCATCGCTTTTTATGCGCTATGGTAGGTACTACCAGTGGGTATATTAGTTTTGTCACTCCATTTGTAACACACCGAAATAATGGTCGTAGAAAGGTTTTAATGGTATAGTTGTGTCAGGAATCAAAAGTTATATCCATTTATACATGTCCGTCCGTCCGTCCGCCCGTATACAAGATAACTCAAAAACTCGTTATTCGATTTTAATGAAATTTACGATGTGAGTTGCTTATTCCTTAACTTGGTTGGGTATTGCATTTGAGCAAAATCGATCCAGGGGGAGCAAAGTTATAAAGGAAAAACTAGAGTGACCAGAAAGTTTTGTCGTTTTTTCGTTTATGATTTTTCGGGTTTAATTGGAAAATTTGTAAATCAATTTTATTTAAATTAATTACATAGGTTAACTACATAAATAGACGATACCATGTTAAATTTTAATCAAATCAGTCCTAGGATAAAGGAGAAAGAATTAATCCTAGGAGAAAATAACCCTCTTTACAAAGTTTTTTTGATGTAATTAAAAAACTAATACACCGATTTGAACAAAATTTGCAGATTGGACTTATGCTAGCAGGGTTTACGTTATCTGCAAATTGGAAATTTTGATAAGAAGGAACAAAGTTATAAAGAAAAAACCCTGAAATAATGTTAGTTTTGACAGTTTTTCTGCCCCATTTCTACCATAGGGCATCAAAATATTGGCTATAGGTCGATTTTCAGTTACTATATGTTTTTTCATTGATTCCATAATACACCCTCTGGATTGCAGTAAATCCGATATAGACTTCGACCTAGGGCATAACTATGATGGAAGATCGCAGAAAGTAGCACTTCCCAAATAATGCCGCATTGATACTGTTAGCGTTCCATGTATACTGCTGGGAAACAGTGTCCAGGTTTTGTGTGTGTATACAATTTATTTTACAATTTAGTTTTTACAGTCATGGACACACACTTAGCATTTTCATTTTATTCAACCCTGCAGATCCACATTGAGAAATGTTTTCCCATAAATACAACCTGTACAATTCGTCCGGAACATAATTCTATTAAATTTTTTGATACAACAATATTTTCGCGAATTACTTGATTTTGTCTTATTTGTTTTTGTAAAGCGCGTGTTTGCTTGTGTCTATGATTTCTTAGTCGTTGTTTTGGTTGTCATAGCCAAAATAGCAAAACTCGTCAAAATAGAATAAAATCCAAACAAAATCTTAGACTTTTTTTTTTTCATTTTGATTGGCGTCATGTTTATAAAATTAGTCTGTTTCAATTTTTGGATCATCTTCGAAATTAGAAACAAACAAGCAATTTTGATCATACAACCCCGATGCAGTTCCCGCTGTCTAAGAGAAAGATTTAAATTTATTCGTTTGATAATATTTGTTCCAACGGCATACCATTATATCCAAAACATCCGTTCGTCTTCCGTCTGTCTGTTCGTCGAATATCATTCCAATAAGATATTTTATTTAATGAAAATTAATTTGCATACGCATATGTTTTGTACATGTTTTCGAAAAAGATGATTCCTCTAACACGAGACTAAACACATTAAGAGACATATATTTTATTCCATAGATGTCATCCAAGAATATAATGAATCGCTATTAGGATAGATCATTTACTGTGGATGCATTATTTTAATGTTTTTCATATATATTAAAATAAAATTTTAGAAGTAAGTACATCTTTGATTTGAGATATACTAGTGAAGCTATATGGAATTGATTATAAATGGTGAAGGGTTCAAAGGGATCTTGTGTTCGCATTGTTTGTACGTTGGGCGAATTTTAAATCTTGTGTTATGCGGATGTCTTAGGATTTTCGTAAATATTTTCAATTCAAACAAATTGACGACATTACTTAAAAGTTGATTTGTTTGTTTGTTTATTTGTTTGTTTGATTTTTTTGTCTCATTGAGAAGACATTTTTCAGATTTTATTTGCTTAGAAAAGATTTCATGCGCGCATTAAACAAATACTTATGAGTTTATGGAACTTCCATTCGTAGGCCTTCTCTAGCCTGATATTTGTTTTCTTGTTAGAATGGGAATCAGAGAAAATGTTTCTTTTTAGAAAAAAAAAACTCTCAACAATTTTTGGAATTTTTTCAAATTAGTAAATTGATTTTCATCCTCTGGACAATTCTAAGTTTGGAATTTTCTAAAAATTTTCATGGAAAATTGTAAGAAACTTATTCTTACATTGATTAAATAACTTTTCCAGTACCGGACGAATTTTTTGCGAAGTCAGTTTTGTGAAAATTTTATTTTGTCATAAAAATTGATAAATTATAAAAGTACTTCTTGTTTTTGAGGATCACGAATCTTTGTGAATTCCAACAGTGCCCTAAACTAAGTTTAACTCATCCTTAAAGATCTATTCGATCAGAAGATCAGTGAAGATCACTGCGGATCTTCTAATTCCTCATTGTTTTCTTATTATAAAATTCTAAACAAAATAAATTATTTAGTGCAATTATAAAGGTCTAAAATCAATAATTTAATACCTACGATCCGATTCTAACCTATAATCAATCAAAAACGTTGTAATTATCAAAAAGATCAGAAAAATCTTATCATTTTATATTCCAGATCGTTTACAACATTTAATATCGTTTTAGGAAAAATCTTTAAATTTTGATAATGATTCCTTTTAAGATGTTTTTAAAAATCTATTAAAATTCCATTAGAAAGGAGGAGTACCACACTAAATCCCACAAAAAAAAATCAGCCTAAAATCCTTTCAAATAGGCCTTACTTCACTCACACTTTCAATAAGTTTAACTTCTTTTTATGATAATTATCAGTATTTTTTGATTATAAGGATGATCTTCGTTTTGGTTGATCTTTTAAAGATCTTTTTAAAGAAAAGGAATTCTCCTCCGACAATAAACATGCGCATTCAATATAATATTTCTGAAAAAAAAACTTGGATCGAATTTCAAACAGACAAAAATATTATAGTCCATAAGATTTCGGAGATAATAGTATGGTGATGTTCTGTCATTAAGTTCTTTTGGCCACAAGAGTTCTTTAAAAGGATCATCCCTTTTTTGTTGTTGCTGTGCAAAATGAAAAAAAAAAAAGGAAATATATATATGAGAGAATTGAAAAAAACCATGTGTGTCCTTTTTATAGGACAAAGAACATATTCTGGTTATCTTTTCAGTTTTTCCGTGGATATACCGAATGGTATCTTTCAGTTTCAAGCACCTCAAAATATGCGGGCTCCGTTAAGCATTAGGTTCAAGTGTGTACAATCGGTTTTTGTATTAAGAGTATCCTCATTTCCATATCATATTTTTTTTTTGTGATTGTATTTCAGGTTTTTTTTATGCGAAAAAAAACAACTAATTTCGCGATTTTATTCCAGACGATGTAAAAAAAGGATTTCAATATAAGATGAACACCTGCTCGATCTTTTCTTATTACCAACAATTTTTCAGGATTGTTTTCCTTTTATTTTCGTAGTTTACTCGTCCAGGAACAAAAGACAGGGTGACTAAGAGATGGATGCGCAATATTTTGCGCAGTGATTTTAATCTCTTTGAAAATTTCTTGGAACACGATTGGTCTTTTAAAGATTGCGCAATGGAAATGTTTTTATTTTATGAAAACTATCCTTGTCGGTTTTTTACTGGTGGAGAAATTATTCTTTTAGGGATTTTGGAGATTGGAGGTGCGTCAAAGGATTTGATAGTGACAAAGGCGTGTTTGTAAAGTACTAGTATTATTCGTGACTAATTGAAGAAGAAACATAATTAATTGGGTAAACTTAGGCTTAAAATAGGAATAATGGCTTTAGGAAATGTTGTTCCCTGAATTGATTTGTTTACTACGAGTACTATTGGTGTAAACATATATTTCAATTAACAAGAAAGTAGTTAAGCTGTTAATAATTACATTTTCGATTATATTTTTTTAAGTTTTTTTAATCCATTCACCCAAAACTATTCAGTACTACGTCGTCTCCCATCTTCCAACCTAATTCCATTCTTCTAGTCGACATTTTGATATCCTCAAGATTTAATACTTTTGGTGACACTTCTTTTCAGCCAAAACATTTCTCTCTATATATATTGTAGGGTAAAGTATCAATAGTACGCTCTTGTTAAACACTGAAACCTAAATTTTAAAGCTTTTTTATTTTCTCTGAAAATTTTCTTCTTTTTTTAGCATATTGAATCTTACTGTCTTTAAATGTTGTCTTTATGTTTTATTATTCAAATACGGAAAGTTGTTCAAAATAATGAATGAAAATACAAGTAAATGACAGTAAATCTAAATCAGAACATCGATTCAGGCATACATTTGTCGACGTTTATTGCCACCTTTTTTGAAAAATTTCCCTAATATGAAAAAAAGGGTTTGCCACCTCGCTAAATCTAATTTCGAAAAGGAAATTATTTATACCATCGGGAAATTTTTTGTCACCAATTTTTCTGACGTCCTCTCGAACTAGTCAGTATTTTTCCGTTAGTAAATTGTATGAAAGATTTCGTTAATTTTAAATAAAAAATTTTTTTTTCTGTTTAACGATTAATTCTCAATTAAATTAATTTTTACTTTAGTACTATTTAGCACTAAACTAAATAAAATTATTTTTCTCTTTTAGGAAAATAATAATTTTACCAAAAAAAAAATTTTTAGTTAAAAAAAAAATCAACAAAAAATGACAATGTATTCTCCGAATAATAAAAACATATATTTCGAACTCAATGACTAAATACACATTTACTTGCACCCACACTGACGCATTTTATCAACCATATGTGGTGTCTTGGAAAAGTGACTTCGAATGTCGACAAATGTACGCCTGAATCGCTGTTCTGGTAACGAGTTTAATAAATAGTCAAGCAACTAACTCATTAATTAATGAAATCTGCCTTAATTTATACTTCTCAAATGGAGTAATTATAAATTTGTTCGTATTTGACTACTCTGTGGGAAAATTCAACAACTGATATCTTATCACAGGCAATTATTGAATTTGTATCTGCTTTCTTTTATTTTTAATTTGTCAAAATTATAGTAAATTTTTAAGCAAATTTTTGAATACTTAAAGAATTCAATAAGCTATTAAATGAAACTAATAATAATTACATTTTTACTAGAGCCAACCAATAACTGATGTGTTACCCTATTTAAGTTTTGTTTCCTTTACTTATTTTAATTACAATTGAATGGCATTTTGTGCCGCAATAAATTTCGTTAACAATAAACCAAAAGCTGGATTGAACTCGTACAGCATTTATGGTGGTTCATTAAAATAATTTAATGGTATTTTTAGTACTTAGAAAAGAAAATAAGAAAAAAAAAGAATGAAATAGTTTCAAGAATTTCTAAAAATATTCATTTTCTCTATTAATGAAAAATTATACAAAAATTACGAAATCCTCTCAAGTAAAATTGGTTTTGGAATTCGTATGAAAATGGACCAAGAATAGAAAAGAAAGTTGGGACGTGCGGTTCTATAATAACTCGACAGTGTGGATAGGATATGACATTATTTTTATTTCTTTTAGACGTAAAAGAAAAAGGGATACAATCCAGAGATTTCCGATTCTAAATTTGAGCAATTAAAATTTTTTATTCCTGTATTTTGTTTCTGAGAAGACATACTACTTGAAGAGTTAGGGTGTGCTGCTGCTGCTGATATGCCTTATTGAAGCAGAACATAGTTAAATTTATAAATGCATTAATTTTATTGTAATTAGAAGTTTTCATATATAGGGATTTTTAATTTAGCATAAAAACTAATAAAATAGAAAATTCCAAAGAGCACTTAAAATTAAAATCATTTAAAGACATTTTTAAGTGAAATTTGATCTTTTTGAAGAATTGTTTTTCATAAATTTCCACTTTCTTTAGGAATGAAACATGCTTGGGAGTGTAAATATTATTATTTAGAATTGTTTAGGTCATGTTCTGAAGGTTTTTTTTTTTAAATTGGAATACGTAAGTTGCTGCAAGAGTTTCTGAACTCGGATACTTCTAGTGCGAATTTCGTAAAATTTGCCATTTTGTTCGATTTATAGACTTTGGCAGAGGAAAGAATTGTTAACTCAGAAAAAAAGTTTATACAAATCGAGAACATTTTTTCGACTTTCGGAGTAAAGTACCGCAACTCGTTACGGGTTTTTGTAATGGAAAACCATCAAAAAGAATAATTTCTCGCTGGTTCGAAGAATTCCAAACTGGAACAGTCTGTTTCAGCAATGATTTTCATGAAATTTATCTGTCAACTGCTGTTGTTCCCGAAAATATTGATTCTCATATTTTCCCGAACCTTTTGCAGCAATCTACCCATTAGGCCTGAACTTTGGCTAATGGTTCTTCTACACGTCCACATTTTTTTAGCTTCGAAATATTTCACATTTTCTGCTATATATTGTTGATTATGATCTTTTATATAAAATATATGTGCGAGGGTTAATTGATTTGTGGATTTAGAAGTACCAAATTGAGTTATGAGATCAAGTGTTAAGTGAAAAGCATTTCTTAATGTGATCCCGATCTTCGTAGACAGCTCTTTCTTTTTACCAAAGAATTTTCAAGTGGAAATTCAATCATAGTTTTATTCAATCTTTTAATTTTGATGATATTTCTTCCATAACTATTATAGTACAATGAATTTCTCTGTCCATTTTCATGTACATGACAAGGAAACTCCAACTTTTTAAAATCTCTCCGCCGTGTATTATTCGTTAAAAATAAATGGTGGTAAATTTTGACTTTTTGTCCATAAAATATAAATGCATCTTTTGTTTATTCATTTTTCTTTGTTTGTTTCTTGTTGTTTTTACAGATTTTTTTTTTAATTTTCCTAATGTTCTTGACATATTGAGCATAAAATTCTCGCCTTTTATTTTGATTTACATAATTACCATTGACTTTACCATATTTTTTTATGATTTTTTTGTTTTATATTCCTTTTTATATTCATATTTTACATTCTTCAAAGTCGAGTTTTACTCCTTTTGCACCAACTCAACAAACATCCAAGAAGAAAAGCTATGTATATAAACATATATAAGAAACATAAGAAATGGACACTATTCATGTCATTTCTAATTTTGAATGTTTTAAAACAGAAATTCTACTATTTTTCTTTCTTTTATATATTTTTTTGTTTAACATTATACAAAATATTACAAGAAAACTGACGGACAAATGACAGGGAGAACAAAAACATATTATTCATATATTATTTTGTACGTGAATTATTTTTAAAAAGTGCATTCCGGAATCTTTAAAGAGTCTCTTGTGTTTGGTTTATGTGACAATATTTTTGATTAAAATATTTTCTTTGCTAAAGAAAAGAAATGGGTACTATTTTTAAAATTATCAAGATCCGCATTTCTAAAAAAATTTTTATATAAATTTTTTCAATTTCCGTGAGACGATGGAAAATATAAAGACAAATAAGTAATCAATTAAAGTTTAGCACATAGATTACAAGATGAAAATTGAGATTATTATGAGATTTATTGGAAACAGTGATGTACAAAATAGCCCCTGTTTCATTCAAAATGCATACACGAATTCATAAATTCAGGATACTCTTTATGTAGTGTTGAGCTTTTCGGAAGAGAAGCCGAAAGTAACTACAGAATAAAATTTAACTCTGAGCAAATATGATAAACGTCTGCTGGTACCAACAGCCATAACTAAACGAATCATCATCCAACGCTTTTTACAACCTGCCATATATAGGGTATTTTAATAGGGACATAACAATTTTGTTTCTGTATATGAACGCACCCTTAAACATTAATAATGTCAATGTCAAAACGTAGATTAAAGTCAACATTTTCATCATGGTAAAGTTCACGAACGAGCAACGCTTGGAAATTATTAAAAATTACTAGCGAAATTCTGAGTCGGTGGTCGCAACTTTAAGAGCCGTAATAATCGTTCCACACGACAGGCTGTGCGTGCTATAGTGGATAAATTCGAATCAACATTTTCACTATTGGATGTTCCAGTGCCAACGAGATGTCGTACCGCTTGCAGCAATGAAAATATCGCAGCCGTAAATGAATCAATTCAAAATGGGCCAAATCAGTCCATTTCACGTCGTTCTCAAGAATTGGGCATATCTCAAACGTCATTTTGGCGTATTTTGCGAAAAGATCTTGGCTTACACCCTTACAAGATCAAACAGACCTTAAATAACATAATAGGTCTGTTTTATTTGCCATACCCTGCACCGGAGCAGGGTAGGTGGCAAATAAAACGAGCAGGAGTAGATGTTTGTAGCGCTGCTTACCAACCATAGTGTAATTAAATGGGAAATTTTTAGCTAATACACTTTTTATGGTAGAAAACTGAACTAATTTCGGTGTGAGAGCTACCCCTGGTCTGAAAGTAGTGTAGGATTTGCACTTTTGTTGTTTTTGTTTTCAATGTAAAAATTTGCTCTACCCCAGAGCAAGTGGCAAATAAAACAGACCTAATGATTTTATTTTTTTAGATACAACCAGTCCTGTGAGATTCCTCGTTCTTTGTTGAACCGAAACCAAACCGAAACGGACCAAATCAGAACTGAAACAGACCGAATTGGAATCGAACTCTATGTCACTTTGAGGGACATTTTTTTAAAGTATATTCGAAATGTTGATTCAGTTATTTCTACACGGTTAGAAATATGGGAATATTTTCAAACCTTAATTTAGTTAACTAAAATTTGCGAATATTACCTATGGAAAGTTTTAAAATGTGCTTTATCATTGGGACAGTAACCTACAAATGGAAGGAAAGACTTTTAAAAAAGCTTCTTCGAAGCAGACATTACATCTCAATTCTAAGTGAAGAGGAGTTAGAATAATAAGTTGCTTTGTTATAACCCCAAGAAACTATATTCTAAATCTACGCCATTGATTTATCAAAAATACTCAAATATAAATAATAAAAGTAAATTACATAAAACAAAGAATATAATATTTTGCTCTCATTTTATAAGAAGAAAAAAAAAATATTGTTTTCCTCATTTTTCTTTCTAATATATATTTTCCCATGAAAATCTTGTAATGGAAAAAATAATACTATATATATATATATACGTAATTTACTGTTGTGCTTACGGGAAAAAACATATTTGTTCATATTCGGTAAAGTACCGAACCCGTTGAACTATAACCATAATAAGAGCTAAAACAATATAATACTATCGGCGGTACACAATTATAATGACAAAATTAAAAAGAAATTATAAAAATCTGAACCGGATAAGTATATATAGGAGTTCACCTCCTTCGGATACTACATATGTATATTGTATATCAAAGTTATGCAATCAATGTCTTATGCAGTTTTGCAGAAATATAACCAACAAAACGCATAATGCGTTCATACCACGTATATGGAAGGTAGTGTCTAGAATACCAGACTATATTTTGAATAATATAGCTGCAACAGGAGTTAGTTCCACCATATTTTCGTTATATCACATCTCAAGTGAGAAAAATATGTCGATTATAAACTATCTATCAAGTGTTCCACATATATTCATATATGTAGTAAAAATGGATAACATTTATGCTATTACGTGAATTACGGCTGTTTTTTTTTTCCATTCTCCTTATGATTTTATCAGTTCACATAAACGACGTAATAGTATAGTGATCTATTAGAAAACCATATTATACTAGGTGTATCAAAAAGTTGTCAGTTCTATAATATATGTCGCTGCTAGTGTTGCCATTTTTTTAACACGTATAAAATTCTACATCGATTTGTCAATTAGTTTAGTTTTAAAAGCCATTCAAAATAAACAACTTTCGGATTTTTTCAAAATATTGGAAAAAAATCAGTATCGTTCAGTGATTACCACTATGATCAAAAGGTAAGGTCAATTTTTAATTTAAACTTCCCGCGTTAACCGAATCGGACAAATGAATTTTTTTTTAAAATTGGTAAGACTGTTAGTGACATCTGTGACAAATTACATGTCAATATCATCATTAGTTTTTAGTTTACGCTTGGTTTTGTGAACAAAGAAAAGTGAATTTGGCGATTTTTACGATGTCGAATTTTGTTGAGCAAAGAAGTGCTATTAAATTTTGCTTGCGGAATGAAATTTCCGCCGCTGAAACGGCCTTCGGTGACGAGACTATGTCACAGAAATATGTTTACAAGTGGTACAAAGACTTAAAAGAAGGCAGAGAACGTGTTGATGACTTGGAACGCTCTGGTCGACCATCGACGTCAATTGATGAACAACACATTAAGAAAATCAAAGAATTGGTGCTCGAAATTCGTCGATGAACAATTCCAGACCTTGCCGACATGCTTGCAATATCAATAGAATCAGTGCAAGCAATTTTGAAGGATCATTTGTGCCTCAGAAGAGTCAAATCGCGTTTGGTGCCAAAATTTTTCAATTTTGCACTGGTTCTTCGTGAGTTTTTCGCCAAAACCTCCACTCATGTCGCTCCACAACCACCGTATTCGCCTGATTTAGCACCGTGTGACTTCTGGCTGTTCCCAAAGCTCAAGAGACCACTCCGGGGAAATCGTTTTGAGTCGATTGAAGAGATCAATCGTGAATCGCTACGCGCATTGAAGGCTATACCTGAGGACGACTTTTTAGGATGCTTCAAAGATTGGAAAAACGTTGGCATAAGTGTATTGTAGCTGGGGGGATTATTTTGAGGTGGACGAAATCGATTTGGAAGAATAAATAAAAATTGTTAATTTTACAACAAAATTCACCTTACTTTTTAAACACAGCGGTACATTCCTATTTTTGGATGTGGGAACGTGTGAGGAAATCAAAGAAAAGTTATACATTGTCTATGGGGACTTCGATGGCAACCATTTGATATTGATTTAATCAATTTAAATGTAGTTGTACACGCGTTAATGATGAACAACGTCCAAAATGGCCAATTCAGAAGAAATTGTCAAAAATACCTATGATATTGACGCTGTAAATGCCTATTTTAAAGGGTTAGATAAATCGTATCTAGAAATTACAAATAAGGCTAGAAATACGTTTGACCAATTGCATAAAGCTTGCAGAAGATTGTACTGGAAAATAAAGTATGTTTCAAAAGCAAATAATTTTTTTTTTTTGAAAACTTTTCGATACACCTAATAGATGTGAGATATCGGATGATGATATGAAATATAGATTGAACACATGATATAACAAAAATCTAGGTGTTGTATAATAATTGCAGAATAACAACAGAAGCTATACGCTATCACGTTTATTGAAAATAACATTCCATATATTTTGCATGAACAGATCAGTTAAGATCAATACAAATAAACCCATAAAGACAAATTGATAGAGACTCTCTAGAAGAGATCTCAAACGAAGATGGAAACTATGTTGATGAACATCATTATGTTTTGACAGTTATACGAATTGCACGGTAAATGATAAATACGTTTTTCTTTTTTATGGATCAAACTTAATATAGCATTTTGTTCCATCGTGATGATCATCAAAGATCTATGGGACTCTCTATGATGCTTCTTAGTTTTATTGCAAATTGCATTTTTCACATCATATATTTATATATATATTTTTGCGCGTATAGAGCACACATTAAAGTGGGTCACTGAGGTGTTGTTTATGATTTGAGTTATTTCTTTTTAATTGCGTCTTGTGCTAATCTAATGACTTGTTTTGAAGTGGCGAACATTTTTACATATTAAGACTCATCCGCCCATGTTTCCTATTTCTGGTTCCGAATATGTTGTTTTTTTTCGGGAAATTTATTCTAAGAAGGGCGGCGACTTTTTCTTTAAGAAAAAAGGAAAAACAAATTTGATTTATGATTAATAGATTTTTCATTTCGGGATGGGATGTGGTAAATTTTGTTTGCGATTTTTAATAGTTTTAATGATATGTTTTTTTTACTTTCCAGTTTTAATGCGGGAAATTTTCGAAATTTTTATAATCTTTTGGAATTTTCGTAGATTTTCTTAGAATTTATAAAGAGTTTGATTTATAACCGAAGTTTTAATGTCTTTTGATGCGATTTTTTTCTTCACATTAATTTGAAAATAGTTTTAAATTGAATTTTTGTAATGTTTCAAATTTTTTTGAAGATTAAAATTTCTAACTAAACCTAAAGAATATTTAATATTTATTTGAATATGGTTTGAAACAATTGCTCACCCTCACCCATTAAAACGATGGCGCTTGGGAAATTTTAAAATATTCACATTTCGATCTAAAATTGATAGCATACAATTTTATTTCGGTAATTTTGATGTCTTTGGAATAATTTTGATAAGATTTAGGAAAAAATTTAATTACAGGTAGCCTTTGCTTAGTTGATAAACACATTCATACGCTCAACTGTTGATAGTATAGAAAAGTTTAAATATGCAATTGTCTATGAACCCATCCATCCTCAATATTAGGCGTTGGCAACCTGAATAAATTCAAAACACTAATCGACGATAATGTGAATCAAAAATGTGGTACAATCAGGTTCTTACAAAGCTTCTCCGCTTCTACTATACATTGGAATATAGTCCATAGCGAGGATATAAGTGAAGCTTGCTAGATGACACTTTTTCAATGAAATATTAAAGAATTTCATTTTGTCACTTCCATTTTGAGTTTCAATAATAATAATCGCGAATCGATACCAGAAATGGAAACGTTTTGCAAAAATCGATGTCATACTGTAAAAATAAACTTAGAATAAAATTATTATATTATTTTACAATTTTTTTACTATCATAAAAATGTCTCACGCTATGTCAATTTCTTGGTTAAAATACGTAAATGACATTAGTGTTATAGTTCTTGACCCAACATAGAAAATATTCGAGTTCAATACTCTTCTTCATGGCTGGTTTTGTTTGCCTATCCACAATCATTATATATCATCATTCCATGCAGTTATTATGCATCGTATAGGTACGTACGTATATATAGTATGTGTGGAAAAACAGAAAATTATAAGGTCCATTTCGGTCGTCTTACGACTGTATACTATGTGCCCAATAATAATAATAATAATAATAACAAATAATTCGAATGGTAATAATTCATTTCTCATAGCAATCAATGCAATCACTTCGCCAATTGACTTGAAAAGGAAAAAATAATAAGAATTACATCTCGAACGTCATCAAGCATCGATGATGTTCGATTTCATTAATTTCACTTCCTTGGCTGGTGCCCCAAAGTTATGCTATATGAAAGCTTCCATTTACAATATCATACATGTATATACATGATATATGCTCGTATATCAAACTTAATACCCAGGCACAAGCATTAAGCAGAAGCAGGCTTGTTGATCGTTTCAATATATTTTAGGGCCACAAAAGGTTAGATGGATTCCGTGTGTATCACCATATATAATCACAAGATTCTCTTTATATACATATATAGTCTCTTGTATTTCATTTTGGTTAAATTAACGAAATCGAGGTTTATATGTACATAACTTGTGTAAAACATATCCATAGATCCAGTAATGGATGTAGGATGTTTGAGATGTTTTTCATTTCTCTGAACAATTCTAATGTAAATTTTAAGCTGATACCTTGTTTCTAAATCCATCTATGTATGTAAATTTTATGTGATGTTATTATAGCCACGAGTTTTCTTTGGTTCCATTAATAAATGCGTATTTATGTATGGATATGTTATATTTGAATATTGTATTATTATTGCATAAAATGGGACCCAACGAAAAAAGAAAACAGAAAAGGGGAGCTCGATTCAAGTGTTCTTGTGATATTCTTATTATTCCTCTACATATGTGACCAATGCCCAGGAGCATTACGTATATATTATTCGTATGAATCTCTCTTGAATAAAGTATTCTTCCGTCCCCATTATATTGTTCATGATTTTTTTTGGTTTTTTTTTTCTGTGCTAAAGAAATCATCATCTAGATTCTAGATTAACGAAGACAACAGTGGTCAGAGTTCAAATGCCGTCAATTGAGCCAATCAAGGAAGAATCAACAAGTTTTTTTTTTCATCGTTTTGAATATGCGAGGAACAAGAAATTTTTATGATATTGTGTAAGAGTGGAAGAGATGATATGGCATGCATTTCTAACTTTGATAATAATGAAAATAATAATTGAATAGCATGAAATGAAGTCGAGTCTATGTTGTCGAATATAATCGAAACATACAGAAATGGTGTTGGATATTTTTTTTTTTTGTTATAGAAAGATTTAATAGTGTTATCAAAATACCGGACAGCAGAGAAGAAAGAAAAATGCCTTTTTTCACTTCACTGGTCAGTGGGGATAAACATATTGCTCGTCAGTAGTTTTACCATGTTTTCTTCCATATAAAATATTATAATACATAAATTTCCTGACACATTCGTATCTTATCCATAACTTCATAAAATTTTTTAATAGGCATTATTTGCTTTTGAGTTCTTCTCTACGGTGTCCTTTTCGTGATCCTCACCAAATTAAATCAGTATCAAGAAAATTATATATGAATAAGCGTTCTAAATTTCATTACATTCGGTTAAGAGATTTGGATTTCATAACTCATCCTGTATCATCCGACCCGTTACCAAAACCCTTACCCAAATCTCAATTGATTTCAAAAACAGGTTCGAAAGATATCGTGTAAACTAAATAAGTTTTTTGATCTCAAAGGACTTCAAAACGTGAAGATATATCAATAGTTGGAGGTCGCAATTCCCATTTGATTTTCGGGATTTCAAGCAAATCCCTGGATATAAAGCTCTTTCACATCTAATATTAAATTCTCACTTAGCTTGGTTCCTTTGTAGGTATTTTTATGCCTTATAGTAGGTACTACCAGAGGATATATTAGTTTTGTCACTAAGTGTGTAACGCATATAAATAATCGTCGTAGAAAAATTTCATGTCCGTCCGTCCGTCCGTCTGTGGACAAGATAACTCAAAAACGCGTTATCCGATTTTGTTGAAATTTAGAATGTGAGTTGGATATTTCTTAGCTGCGTTTGGTATTGCATTTCAGCAAAATCCACCAAAGGGGAGGGAAGTTATTAAGCAAAAACCAGAATGACCAGAAAGTTTTGTCGGTTTTTTTATATGGTTTTTCGGATTTAATTCGATAATTTGTCAATCAATATTGTTTAAATTATTTATGTTGGTTCAATACGTAAATAGACGATACCGTGTTAAATTTGAGCAAAATCGGTCAAAGGATAGTGAAGAAAGAAATAATCCTTGAAGAAAATAAGTCTGTCCATAAAGTTTTTCTGATGTACTTTAAAAACTAATACACCGATTTGAATAAAATTTACAGATTAGATTAATGCTAGAAGGTTCTCAGTTAAATTAGAGAAAATTTTGAAAATGAGAAACAAAGTTATGAAGAAAAAACCTTTAAACTGTTTCTCTATTCCATTTCTACCATAGGGCATCAAAAAATCGGCTATAGGCCGATTTTAAGTTACTATATGTTTTTTTAAAAATTTAATATGATTAAATCAAATGTTGTGCACCGCTGATTTAAAGGCCCGACTCATTTCATCTCACTTGGTGAGTTATTCTAAACTGTCACTTGTCTTTTATGTTGATTATAAAAGGGGAACACATTTCAAAATTTATTTAAAAGGATTGAATGAGTGGGTTTTTTTTATATGACTCTTGCTTTTCTCTTTTATTCCAATATTAGGACATAATCTTTAATCTTTTAGTCTTGTGATATTATTTAAAGATTATATTTAAAACGATAATAAAAATTTAGATATGAATTTCAAATTTCTAGACTTTAGGCTGAGCTCAGATTGTTAATATGATTAAATTCTAGAGAATAATTGACCACGGTGGATACTTTAGGTAGGCTTTTTTGTGAATTGGTATTTCTTCCAATAAAATGTACCTTTTTTGTAACAATTGAATATTCCATACAAATGTTTCATTTCATTTGAAATTCATGCAAAATATAGAAACCACTGTAAAGATGTTTGTTTGGTGGTCACAAAGTGCTACCATTTTTCAATACCTTCCTTTTCCATAAAATACAGTATCATATGTGAACATTTATTTTATTTCTTTTCTTTAAATTTTATTACAATGGATAAATGAAATCGATTCTCATCTCCCACAAAAAAAAGGGAAAAATACATTAAATTTGCCGAAATAATCTGCAATGAAATGGATTTCCATTTGAAGGGGCTAAATCGGAAATAATATTATTCTTCGAAGAACATAGATCCGGGATGAATAACCTGATATATAGTGTCGTACGTATAAAATCGTTGGAACACTATTCTCTTTCGAGTGACAAATCTTATCACTTACGAAATTTTTCATCTCAGTATTACAAAGGTTCTGCACATATTAAATTCTACTACATTTTCTGAGACATCATCGACCATATGTCGCGAATTTTCTTAATGAAGAACACTTGTTCGTTCTGTTTGAATTTGGGGTGTTATTGTTCCCTTTTGGAAACTTCCGAAGATTGGATTTTATATGTGTGTTTCCCATAAATTGAGGGATGTTCATCATTTTTTACATAATGAAAATTTCTTTAGGATTTCAAGTTGTTTGGTGAATTGCGGGAGATTTTTGTGCAAAAAAGAAAAACACAAATTTTTCTATTCACCCTTAACCACAAAATTTTATTATTATATGAAATTTATGATTCGAATATAATTTGATAATAATTTTTGATATGAGGAGGAAAATGGATAATTGTTGTTAAAGTGTATTGTAGAAAATTAATATTATTTAATTTTCTTTTATCGAGTTTTAGTCCCAATTGTCATTTATAAACGAGTTCAAAACGCTTCTTAAAAGGCGTCCAAACGCACAGTTTTTTACTCAGTTTTGCCTGCGCAAATCGGATTTGCGCATGCAAAACTGAGCGTCTGGACAAGCCACAGTTCGTTTGCGCAGGCAAAAGTGCGGCTTGTGCGATTTCAGATCGTGTCTGAAAAATAACTGTGGTACGTGCATTCACATCGTAGCGTGTGGACGAAAACTCATTATTTTACACAGTTTCATGCAATTGCGAAAGGCGAAAGGCACGAAAATGTCTTCAATAGACTTTTTAGAGGAGTTAAGCTAAAACTATTCATTATTAAAAGTTCTAAGCACAATATCTTGACATTAAGAAGTTCCAAAGAAAACTGTGTAATAAATGGAAAAGACGGTATTGTGTGGACACAAAATTTGCGCAGGCTTTCCAACAGAAAAACTGCGCAAACTACGACTGTGCAAAAAGACTGAGCGTTTGGACCGTACTTTATTCTCTACTATAATCCTGAAAACGTCAAATCTAAAAACATACAAATAAATCAATTGTCTAGAACTTAACTATACAGGGTGTAACAGGCTTTGCTCAACCTACACCAATTTTTGAACAAAATGAGCTTGCTATTGATTTTGATGCCACTATTCTTTGAAACGACTGGAAACATTATTAAATCTTGAAAACAACTTTAAACTCCTTAAATTCATGATAAATATCAATCTTTAAATCAAAACAGTTTAATTACTTGCAAATATGAGAATTTCATAAAGAAAAAGAGTTGTATTTCCACTTAACATCATGACCCAAGGAAAGGAACTATTGGCAAAAAAGACCTCCATAATGACTGCAATGTTCCTATATTTGGACTGGCTATGATTTCCGGATTGTAGTCCACATCAATGTGCAAAATGGCAGGTTACTGGGAGGATTTGCTAATGAAACGTTTGTTGTATTATCTCTGAATCATCTTGAATGGAATAGACTCACTTTGAATCTAATAGACACTTCATAGTTTCATAAATTTTGATTTAAACACTTTTTAAATTCACAACACAATAAATTAGAATTGTTTTTTCTTATTTTTGTTTTTATTTTTTTTGTCTTTTAGACATAAAGTAAATCATTCTTGATTTTATTTCCCACGCTAATAAATTTCAATATTATTTTGATCTATGAAAATTTCCTGATAATTGAAGCAAATCACGAAAATCACATCAAATATAGGATCATAATTCACCGATAAACCATTAAAAAAAATCCTCATAATATGGCCGTGTGTGGATATTAAATGATTCATTTCAGAACAGGATGTCTAATAAAAATTCTCGGGCGTAGGTTTTTTTGATGATATGTTTTGTTAATTTCTCATCGATCAACACTCTCTTTCTTACAAAAACCCATTACATTGTGATTACATTTTGTTTCGTTGATGTGAATTATAGTACACCTCTTTTTTATTTATTTATGGATGAAGGTGGTTGATTTCTTTTCATTTAAGTCAAATTTTTGTCACAATCGTGGTGCATATAAAACAATCTAATCGAAATATTATGTATATAAGTTTTTAATTTACTATATGAGTATATGATATAGAACAGATATGGACTATGGTTTTGGATGAATCCTGTTAATTTTGATAAGTGATCTTATATCGAGCAAATTTTTTTATCAGGTAGTTTTGGTTGGATATCAGCTATTTTATATAGTTTCCAAAAGCACAACGATCTAGTATCAAATGATAGATGTACGTTTGGTATAAAAAATTCTTTACAAGTTAAGTCGGAGGTAATTAACATAGTCGTCCTTCTGAAGGCTAATTTACATCATCGATATATTAATTTAAATTTACATGCGACAAAAGTGAGGCATAGAATTATTACGCCATTTCGCTCTCACCCACAAAATATATAGTTGTCTTCAATATTTTATGGTATATACTCTTTATGCTAATTGATTTTTCCCGAACCGATCGTCTATTGTATTTCATTCACACAGTCATGACTTGTAGTTGCAGTGTTGTAACAATATAGTGACAGGTGACGTATCCGAGCAGCACAAGTATATACTTCTTAGTTACTACTAGTATCCAAATCTCCATTAAGATATAAATGCTGTATTTTATTGGGAATTCTATCGGCGCTTGCCATACATTTTATAGGTTCTTAATTAGCGCCGTATAATATTGGTCGTTAAATTAGCGATTGATAGAAAATATGTACTAAGCCACATCTGCCAGATGGTAGATGTCGCAAATCAAAGATTTTCTTTTCATTGGAATATTTAAAAATAACAGAAAATCAGTTTTTTTTTCATTATTTTTATTCCTTTTTGCTTTATTTAGTTAAAACAATACTTTAAATAGCCGTCTCGTGAAATATTATTTGTTGTAATTTCATTATTTGTCTAAAAAAAGAATATTTAATTTTTTTAACCTCAAAAAAATTATTCTAGCAACCAAAAAATTCCTTCAAATAATTTCAGTGGTTCGAATATTCGAAATTAAGAACTTATATAAGAGAAATCGTTCTTTTGAGAAAATAAATTAGCGCCCGATAGAATTCCCAATAAAATACAGCAATAATGTCGTTAAGTCCTATATAGTATACGTCAAATATGTTGTTTGGGTAGTCACATGTCAAATAAAGTTCCTTAACTATTAGACTAGGCTTTAGTATATTTTAGGAGATTATGATAGACAGATCCTAATTAAAACATGATCACTGAAATTGAATTAAAAATTTATTGATCTATCGTTTTAGATACTAAAATACTATAAAAATATATTTATTTTATTTTCGAGACAAAGATGTCATATTATTTCCTTAAAAATTTAGTCCATACCTGTGTATTTTATTCCATTAGTCGTCATAATCAATAACGATATTCATTTCACGCGATCGTTACCCACTTTTTTAGTATAAATTTATGTAATTTCGAATTTCAAAAAGTGATTTTAATTTGATGACTAGTTTTTTTTTTTCTCCAAAACTTTATTTTATAGAAATTATTTATTTGGAAAGTGCGTTAACTTCTTTGAAAATCTGTATTGTTTTCAGCTCTCGAATCTCTGACACTTCGAATGTACGTCCTCTGTTCGTGATCGTAGAACGTCTTAATTTTTATACATTTTTACGTGATTTATATTAAATATATCGTATTATTGTTTCTTTTCGATTTAAATGCATTTCATAAATAATTTCTACATAAAAATGCTAATTTGCATTTAGTTCCGATTAAGAGGATTATTTTTCTTTTAAAAGAATTTATTTCATTATAAATTGATGATCATTTTGATATTCTGGAAATGTTATTCATGATGACATATTTTTTGTTTTTTGTTATATTTTCTTCTTATTAGAATATTCGGATTTATCTGTAAATCGATTAAAATTTAGTCATGGAATCTAATTTTGTCAGAGTTGTAGGCGTTTGTATTCAAATAATTAACTTTTGAATGGTTTTATTATATACAATTAAATATAATATTGATTAGGTAATATCAATAAAAGTTTATTAAGCAAAATGAAATTAGAATTACCAGTGACTGTCATTGGTTCATGTCGTTTAGGACTGATATTGTTCGAAATTAAGAAATTTCGACTTAAAATTCAACAACCGACAAGCGATTCTCATTTTCGTACATTTGAAAAAGTAATTTGTCACTTAAAAGTGATCAATTTGAGACGATAGCTTTTGTTTTCAATATCAAATAATGTTCTAAGTAATCGCTTTATTTTTGGAAGTCTTCGCCTCAGTATAATAAACAGACAGTAATTTGACTAGGAAATGCAGAGAAATTAGACGCGATCTTCCCAATACTTCCTCTGAGAATGACAGAAAGAAAAATTCCGCACAAAATAAGGAAAGAAAATTAAAATTTTTCATTAGAAAGAAAGAAGTAACCTATAAATCAAATATATTAAATTTTAACACGTGCTCCCTATAAGATAATTGTAGCAAGGGAGACAAATAATAGTTTTATTATGGTCTTATGCGTTTTCGGCAAAAGAATGGATGAAACGAAGAAAGCAAAAAACCCCGCGTGCTTCTTAAGCGCCTAATCCATGTCCTGACACTTTTTTCAAATTGTACTAAAGTTTTTTTCAAGTGTTAGTGCCTATTTAACAGTAGTTTTGATAAGCACGTGGGTTTTTTTAAGTAGAAGAAATTTTTTGTTATGTATTTTTCAAATATTTTTGGCGTTAGTGCCTGTATGAATTATTATTTACATAAATGTTAGAACTGTTTATTAAAGCTGAATGCATATTCATCTCTGTTCCACCAACATAGCGTAATCTAAAAAAAATGATAGAACATAAAAAGATAGCGGTTTTTTTTATATACATTTTTTATTGAGAAAAAGCACACATGCATGGAAAATAACAAGAATGGGTGGCAAAAGCGGGTGTAAAATTCTAAAAATAAACGCAAAATTGGCGAGGTCATTCGTAATTTTTCACATTTTGTTCGCCAGTTTTCTTACTGTTTATTATACTGTGTCTTCGCTTTTGAAAATTCTCCACGTGATAAGGTTAATCATTTTCGCATAAAATTCCACTCCCATTTGGATATTGGATATAAGATCATGGACAAGGATTATCATGTATGTCGTAGATCAAAGTATAGTGTGTATATGTCTCTCCAGAGATCATTCTCATCCTTTATTTTTCATTTATACAGTAATTCGATTGAAACCTGATGAATCCAGTAATAGTTAGTAAATGGGGTGTTGTCCATCAGATTCACTGGAAAGAGAGAACACATGTTTTCTAAAATTTTCTTAAATATAATAAGAAAATTTTATTTTGAAAAATAGTTTTGCATTAATTAAAATGAAATTCCATTTTCTTTTTATTACTTAATTAAAGAAAGAAAAAAAAAACCTAATAAATACGTCCTCGTACATCTGTTAAACAAATTTATTAGAATGGAAAAAAAATTTTAATCATGATTTCTTTTAATTAAAATAATTCGCTATCGTTTAACAAACCATATTTGGGATTGTGTTTAAGAATTGATCGTTTCGGGCTATCGCGTTCGCCGCGCCACAAAAGGCGTCGATATAGCGTCTTATCGTCTAGTCTTTAACGTATGACGATGCATTTCAATTATACAATCGATTATTTCTTTTATTACTTTTCTATTATATTGAGTACTTGAATTAGTTTTGAGTATTGGTCTATTCTTCTAGCCATTTTTTGATATATTCAAAAGCTTTGATGTGCTTGTTCAATAATCGATCAAAACAATTGATAATGAGATGACGCAATGTCTGGTAAAAAACATCACTAGTAAAATTTTGCCTGAATCTAGTTAAAAGAAAGTTTTACAGTGTACATTAGCTTTCAAGATAGACCTTTTGGAATTAATATGACTAGCAACACTTCTTAAGAGGCGTCCATACGCACAGTTTTTTACTCAGTTTTGCCTGCGCAAATCTGATTTGCACAGGCAAAACTGAGTGTCTGGACAAGTCACAGTTCGTTTGCGCAGGCGAAAGTGCGGCTTGTGCGATTTCAGGATCGTGTCTGAAAAATAACTGTGGTACGTGCATGCAAATCGTAGCGTGTGGACGAAAACTCATTATTTAACACAGTTTTCGTGCAATTGCGAAAGGTGAAAGGCACGAAAATGTCTTCAAGAGACTTTTTAGAGGAGTTAAACTTAAACTATTCATTATTATAAGTTCTAAGCACAATATCTTGACATTAAGAAGTTCCAAAGAAAACTGTGTAAAAATATGGAAAAGACGGTATCGTGTGGACACAAAATTTGCGCAGGCTTTCCCACAGAAAAACTGCGCAAACTACGACTGTGCAAAAAGACTGAGCGTTTCGACCATACTTTAGGAAATACTCAAAATTAATTCCAGCACCCAATATATACAATCAAAAATTATAATTGAATATTCATCGTCGTACACATATGGAGACTTCTCTAAAAAAAAGTGTCGCGTAATTTCTTTCAAATTTTCAATTTTTGAATTTTCAAAATAATTTTGAATTTTGATATTTGTTTTTTTTTTTCGTATATTTTTTAACTTGTTATGATTGCTTAACACGAAATTGTTTTAATAGACGTGATTTGAAATTTAGATTTTATATACGGACATGTTTGCTCCTATATGATTTACAAATCACCGAAAAAAAGTCCCTAAAAGAGTTTTCTCATGAAATTTATAAAAAATTTAATTTTATAGTGAACAATCAATTTTATTATTCAAAAGTCATGGTCTGATTAAAAAGAATTAAAAAGAGTGTTAAAAAGATTGTTTATTTTGTGGTTTCTTGGGGTAGAATGAGAGGACCATGTTGGACAGGGGATTTCTTACCTCATCAAAAAGAAAGACAGTCAAATAAAAATTGATTTAATTTAACAAAACAACAACGTTTTATACATCATAATTTGAATTTGGGAATTTCAAATGATGATGATTTTAAAATTTATGATTTAAAAGAAAAAGAGAATATTGTTTATGCAACAAATTTGTCGTTTTTGTCATTTAATTCTTAAGAATTATTCTAAGAAAAGAGGTTAGGCTAGTTTCGATTTGTTTCTTTTTCGGTGTTTATAATTAAAATTAACAGTGTTTTCTTATTTATATATTTAAAAGATCTTCCGAAACGTTTATAAAAACAATATGATCATAACATGACTTTCTCAGTACCTAGATAAGTCGAAAGTTATATAAAATGTATTTAGTCCGGCAGTGTCAACAATTGACAAAGGTTCTAAATGCCAAAGAGTTTTACCATACGACTCCATTGGACTTATTTCAAGACATATTTTCAGTCGGACTGAAAAAAAGTCTAATGGAGACTCTAAAAATTTGACATATTTTCAGTCGGACTGAAAAAAAGTCTTGAAATAAGTCCAATGGAGTCGTGGGGTTAATGGAAATATAAAACACTTTGTAAATCATTTATTTGATTTATGTCCTGTTCCAGCTAATATTGAATATCCTTAACACGTTTCTGCCATTAGCAGTTATCATATTAATATTATAAAGAGGAAAGGTTTGTATGGATGTTTGACACGAATAAACTAAAAAACTACTGGACCGATTTCAAAACTTCTTTCACCATTAGAATGCTACATTATCCCTGAGTAACATAGGCTATATTTATTACTAAAAAAATTGGGGATCCCTACTGAAACTTAAATAATGAAATTCCGCATACATCTGTATCCAATAATCCTCACATTCATGTCTGTCGCGTCTAATATTCTCTGTAGTCTAACTTCATGCACAAGGACCCTAATTGAGATTTTACGACTATTGCTTTCAATCACCCGATATTCAGTGTCATTAGCGACGGCTGGGGTCCCATTGATCCATTGTCGGGTCTCAATAGTCTCCAGACTGGGGCCAGGCGCTCAGACCCTCAGCGGACTCGGTGGGCCCCAGACTACCCATTTTCTCTATCTCCGGAAATTTCCACAAAATTCTACAAAATTGAATTACTTAAGCCATAAAATATAAATGTACAAAAATGTAAATAAAGTCCTGCAAAAAGATACATTTACTCTACGTTTATCCCAAAATGTTTAAAAAATAAATGTCCACCCGTGCGAAGCCGGGACGGGCCGCTACTGTGGTTACAAAGTAGATGTGGGCACTGTCCAATAGTATTTTGATAAGATAATTTTTAATGATGGTCTGATGGTCCTAACATTCGACGTTAACTGAATTGTGATTGGTTTTATGACGCATCTTTAGTTAGCATCATTCTAAAAGTGGTAAATGAGTTCACATTCAAAATATTGTATAACAATTTTGCATTCAATGAAAATGATATAGGTACTATAACTACTTCTCTTGCACTATGTAATATAGAGAAAGTATTAGGAAATTCTGATTCAGATTAGGATCTTATGATGTTTAGTTGTGTCATTATTACCGGTTATGAATATTAACTTTATTAAATTTTCGTGTAAATGCCGCTAAAAAGATTAAACACTTTTTTTGTTGTTTTATTTATTGACTTTATTCAACTCTCACTTTTGTTCAAATAAAAAAGACCGGCGGGGTCTGTATTCAGTTTCCTACTAAAATGGTAAATTATTTCTTATTACTTATTTAAGTAAGTAAATATCTATTATTTTGATGAATAATGTTGAATTTATTAAAAGAATTACTAAAAAGGTGCTAGTTTTAAAATTTATGATAATTTAAAATAAAAAATACATTTATTTTATTTATTTCAAACTTATTAATTATATTTCTTTTTAATATGTTTCGAATTGGAAATTAGAAAATTTTCTGAATGAAAAATACTTTTACTTTTTCTCTTGAATTTTGTGATGTTTTTATGCCCTATGGTAGGTACTACCAGAGGGTATATATTAGATTTGTCACTCCATTTGTAACACATCGAAATAATCATCGTAGAAAGGTTTTAAGGGTATGGTTGTGTCAGGAATCAAAAGTTATATCGATTTCTGCATGTCCGTCCATCCGTCCGTATACAAGATAACTCAAAAACGCGTTATCCGATTTTGATGAAATTTACAATGTGAGTTGCTTATTCCTTAACTTGGTTTGGTATTGCATTTCAGCAAAATTCATCCAGGGGAGCAAAGGTATAAAGGAAAAACCAAGGTGACCAGAAAGTTTTGTCGTTTTTTGGTTTATGGTTTTTCCGATTTAATTAGAAAATTTGTCAATCAATTTTGTTGAAATTAATTATATAGGTTAACTATATAAATACACGATACTATCTTAAATTTCAGTCAAATCGGTCCAAGGATAAAGGAGGAAGAAATAATCCTAGGAGAAAATAACCCTATTTATAAATTTTTTTTGATGTACTGTAAAAATTGATACACGGATTTGAATAAAATTTACAGATTAGACTTATGCTATTAGGATCTAGGTTACCTGCAAATTGGAGTTTGTAGTTGTAGTTTTGAGAAGAAGGAACAAAGTTATATAGAAAAAACCTTCAAATAATGTTAGTTTTGGCAGTTTTTCTGCCCCATTTCTACCATTGGGCATCGACTATAGGCCGATTTGAAGTTACTATATGTTTCTTTTCTTGTATTATAGAAGTGAAAGGAAATTCAAACAGAACAAGTCGTACTTGTTCTTTAAAATAAGAAAAGAAAAAAAATAATTCATTTATGTAGAATTTTTATATAATAAATATCGATATTCATTATTTTAAAGTTTTAAGAAATTGAACTGGTTTTTACCAATCAATAACTGGAAATATTGTTAAACTTTGAATTCTTATGATTTGTAAGTCCCCTGATTTTGTTTGGAATTTAGAGTCTTTTGCTTCTTTTTCTGATGAAGTTTTCAATTAACCTTATATCATATACGAACCGGTATTCAAGCCTTCCTTTGACAGGCAGAAACAATAATCTGCAGTCACTTTTCCAATTTCGGATTCATTATATCTTTCCCATTAATCTATATAAATTATTGGCAAATTCCGATCTTGTGGATCAGCATTATTCAACTTCTGAATTCGACGGAACTTTTGAATCTTAAATTTGAAGGATACTGCGTAAGAATTCTATACAAAGTCAGGTTTAAAAATATGCGGCGATTACAAATTACCAGAATTTTGAATTTTCCACATTTCCAAATTTTTTTCATCTTTGCCATATATCAGTGTAAATTATTACAAAATTTCACGTTTCTTGGGTATTGGAAAGTGTTAGAAAAACCCTTTCAAAGGACAGACTAACCAGAATATACGAATGCCATCAAATATAGTAATAATTTTAATTGCAAAAAATAAAAATATATTGTTCAGAAAAGGAAGTAACCCCCCGACAAATATCCTCGAACACTACATTGGAAAACTCTGATATAAAATATTAGAAGGGGTAGTAATGAGTGTTCTACTATTTAGCATAATCTTTTATATACTATTTTAATGCTATTGTTTCAGGAGATGCTATTGTCATTCTAATTTTAGAAAAATAACGTTCTCAAGGGAATTCCGGCATTTTCCAATTAAAAATTTGTTACACCCTTCGTTGAAGACCTTCTAAATATCTAATATAGAAAACATCCAGAACACTATTATATTTAGGGAATTGTTTTATAATTTTCAGGATTTTCCGTGAATCACTCCTGAAAATACTTACCTTTAATTGGAAAATATAAAAAAGAATTAGATTAAATTTGTAACACAAATGAAAATAGCATTATTTACTAGATTTCCGACGTAAGAAATCAAAAAAATCAAATAATAAAAAAACCCGAAAGAAATGTATTTATTTAAGGAATTGATTATAAAAAAAAGCCATCCTTTTAAAACATGTGCGAAAATCAAAAATATTACACCCTCTGAATTTTCTTTTGAAAGCCTAATCATAGAAGATATTTAGGCCAACGAAAATTTTTCTCACGGAAATTGAATAAGTTCCTTTGCTCTTTAAAGAACCTTTCATATCCTTTCAGTTTGATACGCAATAACCTATCAAAAGATCCTTCCTTAAAATCATCAACGAAAATCCATAATATGGAATTTAGAAGAAAGAAAGAAAAAAAAGAACTAGACAACCTCTTAAAAATGTTCTTTCATTTTCATCTGCCACAATCGAATTCGTGTACAAAAGGAATAGTCCAACAAAAAAAAATCTTTCTTAAAGGAACACTCAAGGATGAACTAAAATTTATAAGCATAAAATTGTTGCAACTACCTGTAAGTCGGGCAATTTTCTTCCTACTATTTCCCAAAAGAAAAATGAAGAGAATTAGAAAATTAGAAGTACCAAGACACTTTCATTTTTATTTCATAAACTATTATTTGCTTGTTTTTTTTTGTGTCCTGTTCCCAAAAAACAGGACAAGGAACAATATTTTTTAGTTGATAATTTTCAAGATGTGTTCGGCTTAACTTTGAACGAGTAAACAGTAACAAAGGAAATTATAAACGGTTGGAAACATTATCATAAGGGACAATATCCAAAAAAGGGATCAACGATTGAAAATAAGGAAGAAAAATCTTCAACCATTCTGATCCTCCTTCTCTATTCACGTGTTGCGTAACTACTCCTCCCTTTTATTGATATATATATATATATATGGAGTTTTTATTTATTCCTTTTTTTTGTGTTGTTTATAAATCAGGACATTATGCATCCGTGTGTGTGTCATTTTTTTTAAAAGAAAAATATGCGTTTTCGATGCATTACAAAATCGATGTGACTGTATAACGTTTCTGGAATATAAAACCGTGGGAACGGAATTTTAATGCTTTATGAAATATGTTCCGTCATTATTTCGTTGCACCACAAAATATTATGCCAAGTGGATTTCGATGTAATTTTTCGAGGTTGTTGTTGTTTCTTTTCTATTTCCTAGTTTTGTGATATTTTAAGGACCCAAGATAAGATCCTAAACAGAGATTTTTTCTTCTTCTTCTTCTTCTGTAGAGAACTGATTTCCTTTTATTTAAGTGTCGTATTTTTTTTTCTTTCCTTTGAAAAATGGTTTTATATTTCATAATTTTTGACCGTTAAATAATATTGTTTTTTTTTTTTAAGAGTTTCTTTAAGATTTAATTTTGAAAATTTGTTTCGAAATTGACCATGACGGGTAACGGTTTTTGTGGAAATTGTTTTTCATTATTTTAATGAATGATTTTCTTTTGGAGATTATTTGAAAAGTAAATTTGTGAAAAAGGGGTGTAATGAAATATTAGACAAATTATGTGGAACGATTGCTGACACTAAAAGAAAACATTTTAGAAATTTGATCCATATTATTAGAGAGTTAAATTTTATGGAAACTCTTCGTAATATCGAGAAAAATTTCAATCTAAATACTAAGTTTTAGGTTTTTTGACTACTAACAACAAAATTTAAAATTCGGTTTTCAAAATTTTAATTAAATAGACGCTGGAACTACATTTTAGGAGGGATAACTTGTCGAACACAATTCAACAACAACAATTCAAACTTCTCCTTCAATAAATCGATTGTAACGTGTGCTGTGTGGCTTGTAGCGTCGTCTTGTTGAAACCACATATCGCCGATATCAATTTCATCTAATTCTGGCCAAAAATAATCCTCCAACATGGCACGGTAGCGCTCTCCATTGACGGTAACATGGCGATCGTTCGCATCAACGAAAAAATACGGCCCAATCACGCCTCGGGCACAATACAGTGATTTTTTGTGGATGCAATAGTGTCTCTTGAAGCACATGTGGGTTTGTTGCTGTCCAATAACGTATATTTTGCTTGTTGACGAAGTCATTCAGCCAGAAATGAGCTTCATCGCTGAAGATGATTTTTTGATGAAATTCTGGATTTTCTTCTTGCTTTGCCAGAGCCCAAACGGAGAAGTTTTGGCGCTTCAAATGGTCAAGTGGTTTCAGTTCTTGAGTCAATTTGATCTTGTAAGGGTGTAAGCCAAGATCTTTTCGCAAAATATGCCACAATGACGTTTGAGATATGCTCAATTCTTGAGAACGACGTGAAATGGACTGATTTGGCTCATTTTGAATTGATTCACTTACGGCTGCGATATTTTCATTGCTGCGAGCAGTACGACGTCTCGTTGGCACTGGAACATCCAATAGTGAAAATGTTGATTCGAATTTATCCACTATAGCACGTACAGCCTGTCGGGTGGGACGATTATTACGGCCGAAAATTGGAGTAAGTGCTCTTAAAGTTGCGACCACCGACTCGGAATTTCGGTAGTAATTTTTAATAATTTCCAATCGTTGCTCGTTCGTGAACCTTGCCATGATGAAAATGTTGACTTTAATCTACGTTTTGACATTGACAGGTAATTATTAATGTTTAAGGGTGCGTTCATATAAAGATACAAAATTGTTATGTCCCTATTAAAAGACACTATATATGAAAAAGAAAGATATGTGAAATGTTTAGAATATCCTTAGAATTATCGATTTACTCTGGTGTTTTACACATCAACAATTATTATTTAGTCAAATTATTTATTAACACATCGAATGTGGAATATGTTTTCCATATTATTAAAATTTTGAATTGCTAAAAACTATTGTGAATTCTAAAAAATGAGTCGAAATTCGGGGACAATCTTAGCACAAGAATACTTTTGCAAGTCATAGATCAAGTATAGTGTACGATTCTCCAGAGATCATTCTCATCCTTGATTTTATTTCTTAAGTAACTCAATTGAAAGCTGATGAATTCAGTAATAGTTAGTAAAAAGGGTGTTGTCCATCAGATCCATTGGAAACACGTACTTTATTGTACTTCAATCCTGTCGTAGTTAAAATATTTTTTGAGACCATGAAAGTTCATTAGCTGTGATTTTTATTTGCAGTTCAAATTTACTATACAATAATAGCTCATTTAATAGTTCATTGAATCATCTTCAAAATTGCATAATTTCCATTTGTTTAATTTGAATTAATTAACAAAATGTTAACGAAATCAAAGAAAAAAAAAAGTTGCCATATTAGTCTGAAACATTAGGATTATTCCCCAAAAGTGTTATCTCGTCAAACTCCCAACTCTTCATTTATTCATTTATTACGAAATTATAAAAAAAAAATTAATATTTTTCTCATAAATTTTTCAGAAACTTGTTTGTTACTTAGCGTCGTGAATAAGAGTTACATTTGAAAACCATCGAATATATTTGGCTACCGATTATTATTTCGTTTTGTTTATCTATTTAAGATTCACATCAGCTGATATAACCTCAATTTTTTGATGACATAGATGAAGTGTGTAGAAAAAAAACTATCATTCATCAAGTTTATTGGGTAATAGCTGTTAAAACTCTTTAGTTATGATGTAGCGTCATTGTGACTATTTGTAACTATACAGACTCTCGCCTAACACTGTCGGATTTCATCTAATCAGTTGGTTTTCATATGAAAACTAAATTTTTTTTCACTGTTGCATGTCGAAGACTAGACTAGGCCAGACTTGTTGGTGCGAGAGGTGGGTACCACCAGGTGGTCGGTATAATATACCGGTTCGAATCTTTTTTTTCCGTAGTTAAAAAAAAAAATATTGCTGTATTTGTTTGGAATTTTGGCAGAAGTTCCAACTACTTTTTGTATCAAGATTGCAATATTTGGCATAACTATCATACTTCACAGCAAAATAGTTGATTGTCTGGTTAGGTTGGTTGCTTTTTTCTTCGTTTTTCGGCATATTACAACATATTTTACACATTTTCTGCATAATTCCAAATTGAAATTTTCTTAAGTGTTCATTTGTAATGCAATAAATACACTAATATATGTATTTTCTTGTTTCCAAATAGTATATAAGAATATTGGCGTGTTAAATATCATAGCAGCCATATAAACGTCCAACATAGCATAGTATATATATATATATGATCGCGCCAATGTATTACATACGGAAAGATTACGTGAAAGGTGAAAGTTTCTCGTGTACCTTTACGGTAATGCGGTAAGATTATGGCTAGTGAGATACACGCGACATACTATTTAGGGTATATTATGATCATTATTCGTTTCTTCTCCTATTTTTATTTATATTTTATTTTAATTCATTTTTCGATATTAATTAATCGACATTTTTTATTTTTTTTTTGATTTATTAAGAATTTAGCGCGAAATTTTGAAATATTTTTAACAAATATTTAATATAATTTTTATGTAATTAGATTTTTGGAATTATAAATAATTATGCTGTCAGAAGAAGTTGGCGCAAGAAAATATTACTTTTGTTAATGAGAAAAATTATATAAATGCTTTTTTTAGGAATTATGTTTTCTTTTTTGTGATCTCGCGATTGTGCTTTATTTGCGTACTTTACAAAAGCCAACTTGATCGGACTGAAGGTATCCTGAAACTTGTTAAATTTAGGGAGAATTATCATAACAGGTGGGCTGAAAAGTTCGTATGCTCTCACATGGATGATGCCACTAAAAATAAATCGATACGATATCTCGAATCAACCATCTTTTTGATGATACGTGTCAAAATTTGACAGCAATCGGACCATTGGTTCTCGAGTTATTGCTCTGAACGTCACGTAACTTTTGTTATTAAAAAAAAAAAATTGATAAAAAAGAGTTTCGTGTGTTGATTAAACATTGCTTTATGGCCAAAAAAAATTCCATTGAAACAAAAACTTGGCTTGATAATTATTATCCGGACTCTGCGCCAGCAAAATCATCCGTTGAGAAATGGTTTGCTAAGTTCTGTACAGGCCATATGAGCACCGAAGACGATGCAGTGGACGTCCAAAAGAGGCTGTTACGGGCGGAAATATCAAAAAAATCCACAAAATAATTTTAGATGACCGTAAAGTGAAATTGATCGAGATAGCTGACAATCTAAAGATATCAAAGGAACGTGTTGGACGTATCGTTCATGAATGTTTGGGTATGCGAAAGCTCTGTGCAAAGTGGGTGCCGCATTTCCGAAAAATGGAACAAAAACACATGCAAATGCGACTTTCTCAACAACATTTGGAGCATTTTCGAAAGGATAAAGTGGATTTTGTGCGCCGATTCATCACTATGGATGAGACTTGGGTCTATCAATATGATCCTGAGCCGAAAGCAGAATCAAAAAACCGATAATTCGGCTCCAAAATGGGTTAAGGCCCAAAGATCAGTGAAGAAGGTTATGGCATCAGTTTTTTGGGATGCAAAAGGAATTTTGTTGGTGAATTACCTCAAAACTGGTAAAACAATAAACTCAGATTATTGTAACCTTTTGGACCAATTGGATGTAAAAATTCGTGAGAAAAGACCTGGTTTAAAGAAGAAAAGTCATTTTTCACCAACACAATGCAACAACTCACAAAAGTCAAAAAACCATTGCAAAAATCATGGAATTAAAGTACGAATTGTTAGAACATCCGCCGTATTCGCCAGATTTGGCCCCCAGTGACTATTTCTTGTTTGCAGACTTTAAGAGAATGCTCGCTGGAAAGAAATTTAGCACCGATGAAGAAGTAATCGCCGAAACAAAGGCCTATTTTGAGGCTAAACAAAAATCGTACCCCAAAACCGGTATCAAAATATTAGAAAATCGCTGGAATCAGTGTATCGCCCTCGAAGGCAACTATATTGAAGAATAAAATCGAATTTTGTAAAAAAAATGTTTTTTTCTGTGTTTGCATACGAACTTTTCGGCCCACGTGTTATTATGCATAAATGTGCATTAAATTAAATTTCCACTTAAATAAATAAATGATAAGTTGGGTTGGTTGGTTGGCGAATCGAGCATTCATAAAGTCACTACTAATAATACAAACTGACTTTGTCTATCAATTGAATACTTTAGTGGACAAATGTTGTAAAATTATTCTACCCGGTAAATAGTTAAGCTAAATAATGAGTGAAAACTAGCATAGTCATAGGGAAGATCACTCCACAGAAGACTAGGATGTCTTGTTTAGAGTCACTGGATTTATTGAGAAGATTGGTGAAATTGGAATCTTAGAACTTCAGACACTAACGCCAGGCTCTATCGCCAAAAACTACAGAAAACATTAAGCATACAATGTACTTTATTTTCATATCCCAAACAAGTTAAATTAGCATAATTGATTATCATTTAATCGCGCGCGCGTTTGATTGTTTTGTGATTGCGCAACTAATTCAGGTAATTCGAAGAAACAAGTATTTCGTGGCATATTATTTTCTGGTTGCATGAATATTTTTTGGTTTTTTTACTTTTTTTTTCTTTTTTTTGTTTTAAAACTAAAATCTTGTTTAACTTCTTTTCTTTTTCTTTTGTTTTTTTTTTTTTTTAATTAGCATTTCTATTGTTTCCTAAAATAAAAATACAAACAAAAATTGTTCATAATTTCCGCTTTTCTTAATTTTACTTCATGAAAAAAGAAAATATGTAACAAGTTTAGCATAATTTTTTTAAGAACACATAAAATTAATTACGAAATCATTTTTTGTTTGTTTTAATTTTTACCATTTCTTATCAAAAGAAATTTTTGAGTAAAATTAATTTTATTCAAAAATCGCGGTCATTAAAAATTCTTTTATTTTTATTTTTTAAATCAATAAAAATAAAAACAAAAAACTCCCAAACCTGACATTATTTTGTCATTAAAACATTAATCAAAAATTTTCGTTGTTAATATTTGGCGAAAACATTTTGACATTTTAATGGATTTAGATTTTGATATTAAAATCAATTTTTTTCGAAATTCATAAAGAGTTTGGCTCACTTTCTAAGACTCTTTTTAAGTCAAAGAGCCTTCTGGGCAATTTTTATATATTGATTTTCTAAGAAATTGGTTGGTTTTTCTTTTTGGTGTTTTTTTTTTTAAATGATAAGAATAATACTTTGAAATTCTGATAAGATTGGATTAACACAAGAACTTGTAGGAAATGAAGAAAGTTCAAAAGTTTATATGGAATAACCGGGTTTGTTGAAACATAAACGATTTCTCCTAAAGTAGTTAATTTCACAAAATTCCATGGTGTGCCGAATAATGGATTACACTATCAACTTTAAGTTGACGAAATTTCGTAAAAAAAGCATATATTGTACAAACTTAAAATTGAAATTTTTTTAGATATCTTATAGTAGAAATGGTACTCGTAGTTAAGAAATCTATAGTTTAAAAAAATTAACTCTGAGAAAAAAACAACTAAAACTAATAATTTTGCTACTTGTGTCTTCAAATTTGCTCTAATTTACCTGTATCCGAATGGCATAAATCTATTCTGCAAATTTAATTCAGATCGGTATAATAGTTGTTGAAGTAGAATTAAACAAACGTTTATGGCCAAACAAATTTTTCTCTAGAACTATTCCATTTTGACACTCATTCTTCGGATCGATTTTACCGAAATTCGGAATGATATTATCTATTTCTGTAGTCAATTTACGTAATTAATTTTAGCGAAATTGCTTTACAAATTTTCAAATTAAATGCGAAAAATTAAACATTGCTTTATAATTTCCTTCCGCCTTGGTCAATTTTCTTGAGATATAATACCAAATCGAGTTAAGGAATGGTCAAACTATTTCTAGATTTTATTAAAACCAATACAGCGTGTTTTTGAGTTATCGTGCAGATAGATGGACGGACATATATAAAATGCTATAACTTTTGATTCTCTACATATCTATTGCCTTAAGAATTGTATCCCAGTCTCCCTTATATATACTTTTCATGAAAATTGGTATGAAAATTGATATTCAAGTCAGGAACTGTCCTTTTAATAAATCATATTAATTCCACTAATAGAATGTAAACTGATTATAAATTATTGTATAGAAACATTATTGATCTTCCGTTTGACTTAACATTTTCTTCGTTGCAATTTTTCGTTTTATGCAATTCTTATAACTATGTTATTATGAAATGCATTTTTTTCACTCATCCATGAACTTGCTTTTCATGTTAAAAGGAAAGAAAAAAACACACATTGAATGTGATTCATAAGAAACAATTTTTTTTAATTGAAATTACGTACCTAATTGCAATTCGAAATGAAAATGTCTGGAATCGATCATACAAAATCATAAAGATCAATGTTCATAGAAGTATGAAATATTTTTTTTTCTTTTTTTTTTTTTTTTGGTTTTCTACATATATGCGCACACACGTAACGATCGTAACTTGATCAATATCTTTATGACAAGTCAAATAA
Source organism: Xylophagus ater (assembly GCA_963422695.1). NCBI lineage: Eukaryota > Metazoa > Arthropoda > Insecta > Diptera > Xylophagidae > Xylophagus > Xylophagus ater. The sequence continues at coordinate 41,960,623 of OY730479.1, read as the reverse complement.
CTAATTGGCAACCGTGCATCAAAAATAATAGTATAGTTTCTTTTCCTTTCGATTCACCTTTCCGTCTATATACCTTTTTTTGCTGATACCACCACCTTACGATCATTTATGAACAACACAATCATGTATGATTTTTCTAGTCTATAAACCAAGGGTGTTCAACCTTTTCATTTCCCTGGGCCGCATTGGAAGAAGACATGGTGTTTTGGGCCACAAGTATATTACTATGTATAAATCCATATCATAAAATGAATATGATACTTGGCATTGAAGTTGAGAAACTAAACCGTCAATATCTGGTTCGATTGACGTGGTTGCAATTCTCAGGCAGTTCTCAAGGTGTTCATCCAACATGTTGGTTCTAATTTTACACTTAGTGTGTTTCATTCTTCACTTAAGCCGCCAGCTGACAAACAACAGAACAGCGTAGCTGAGCGAGCAACGCAAGCAGAAAGAAAATTTACTACATAACGAAAGAGCTTTCTGTTCTGGTCCTGTTTCTGTTATTTGTCACTTGGCAGCAAACACACAAATCATTCTTCAGAAAAATGGACATGCTTCAGTAACTTCAAATATTTTCGGGCCGCATTGATATTTGCCTTGGGCCGCATGCCGCCCGTGAGCCGCGGGTTGGACAGCCTCGCTATAAACGATCTTTGCCTATGCCTTCTCAATCCACCATAATCGAATGATGTAATACGTTTAATTTATAGCTTTTGAGAGGAACGTCAATCAATTATTATTGCGAGTACAAAAATTCTTGTAAAAAAAAAAAACACAAAAATTTGTTACGACTCCTATGAAGTCTCATTATAAATAATACAAGTGCCCGCGATCAACTTTTGTTACAAAAAAAATAAAAATATATGATCGCGTCGCGTAATAAATATATGTTTTTTTTTTTTTTGTTTTTGTATGATTCGGATTACAACGATTAAAATTATTATTTATCATGTAATAAAAACTAGTTCCGCCCGCTTTACTCTCTCCGCGATTTATCAAAATTTAAATTTTTTGGAAATTAATTTAATATCCATTATAGTTTAAGTTATTAACTATCTCTATGTTTCGGTATAGGGAAAGTTGCATCGATTAGATTAGATAATTTAGCTAAGCTACATGGATTCTGTAAGATGTTATACAATGGAATTGATCTTCTGACTAAATTTGGAGTCACGTCTGTCCGCCCGGCTCTAATTTGTTGGTGAATTTGTTAGAGCTTTTAGAATATTTGCATTGCCAGATTTTGTTTTAGCCACTATGAACGTGGGGCTTTATTATGACCGCTTTGTGACTCAGAATCAGGTAATCAGGATGGTGTCAAGCATAAGTTCTGCTCTTTCTAGTCAATACATGACCTTATTTTTAATTCAGTAAGCTGTTGCTCCAGCCAGCTGGTGTGTACTTTGTAATGGTTATAACGGCCTTGCTCATGAAATTCTTATTCATTAGTTACTAGTAAATCATTACATGTAAAGACGCATCCAATCCAAGCAAAATACGTACTTTGCGAATGCTCAGTTAATATGGACGCCTCACTGTTCACGAGAAAGCTTCGTTTTGGTTTTTTGCTCACTCATTTGGTTTAGATCAAGGCTGTCCACCCCGCGGCCCAAAGCAAGTATCAATGCTGCCCGAAAATATTCAAAGTTGCTGAAGCATGTCCATTTCTCTGAGGGATGATTTGTGTGTTTGCGCTCTCGTGCTAAAGCTGCCAAGTGACAAACAAGAGAAACAGGACCAGAACAGAAAGCTCTTTCGTTATGTAGTAAATTCTCTTTCTGCTTGCGTTGCTCGCTCAGCTACACTGTTGTGTTGTTTGTCACCTGGTGGATTAAGTGAAGAATGAAACATACTAAGTGTAAAATTAGAACCAACATGTTGGATTAACACCTTGAGAACCGCCTGACAATTGCCACCACGTCAATCGAACCAGATATTGACGGTTTAGTTTCTCAACTTCAATGGCAAGCATCACATTCATTTTATGATAAAGATTTATACATAGTAATATACCTGCGGCCCAAAACATCATGTCTTCTTCCAATGCGGCCCAGGGTAACTAAAAGGTTGGACACCCTTGGTTTAGATTTTGACATATAGTATTATCTAAGACAGATTTTTTTAAAGCTGACTTGAATGTGGTCCTTTATTGTAATGTTTTGTCTTATGTTCTTTTTCATCAGTCGTTGTTAAATCATTAACCTGAAACAGCATACGACCCTTACCAGCGTGATTAGCATGTTCCAATCGTAACGCCTAGAAGTGGATAAAAAAAAACTAATGCAAAATTACCATGTTAGCATGTGAAGGAGCAATTCTGCACTTCTGCGAAGTTCACTATACTTGGTTTTCCACCGATGTTTCTTAGCTTTTCATAAGTACAAAGAAAGTATACCTATACCAGTTATTTTTCGTATTTATATTGTCGAAAATGCAGCACGCATGAAATAAGGCCCCAAAATAGGTGCACATTGCGTATGCGCCGCGCCATAATATACAACATAATCATCTACTATATAACGTAATCTAAAGTTTTTACAATGAAGAATTTTCTTCTTCCTTATATCATATTTTTTTGTTATGTTTTTTTCTTGTTTTTTTTTATCGTTTTGTCATGTTGGTGGTGGCTGGGTGCTGTCAAACAAAACGAAAGAAAATCTTGTTTCGCCGTATTACCTGATTTTTCCCATATATTAACTCTTCCGTTTTATTCGCGATCTCTTTCGATCGTGCGCTCGTATGACGAAATGATACTTTTTATATCTCGTTCTTTAGTTGTTGTTTTTGTAACGCTCCAGGTGAATTCGTGAATTACAATTTCGCGTTTTAATATGTGATTTATTCTTTGAGATAGATAAAATTTTTTTTCTTTTTTTTTTTTTTTTTAGGTTGCTGTAACATTTTATGATGTAACGAAATCTCAGAGATTTGTGTGGTTTGATTGTTGTTTTTTCTTTGATATTGGATGGGAATTTAGGTGAGGAAGTTTTTTCGATGGTTTTCGGTTACTTTTTTCACTTTCTTGATTTTGAAAAAGTCAGCCCGAAATGTTATTCATACACATAAACATATTTTAATGATTATTTAGAGATAAAATTAATTGTATAAGAAGTTAGCAATTTTAATGTTGGCGCGCGAATCTTCGTTTAATTTGGATATGAATAATATGATGTCGTTTTTTTTTTGTTGGCTGTTTTTTGGTGATCGTGTTACTTAACCTGTTACTCAAGTCATCTCGAAAGAGGTTCAAGTTTGCCAGGAAGTTAATTCATGAAAGAAAAAAACGCTAACGAATAGTATTTTTGCAGGTTTTTTTTTTTTTGATTGTTCGTTTATTAAATATAATTCTGTTTTTTTTTGTGAAATTCAGGAAGTTAAATAAACTTGATTAAAATCAATTTGGTTCGAATAATATAGCAAAAAAAAAACGACTTGTAACATTTAAAAAAGTTTTAAGAATTTTTCGTTTTTATATGAGTATAGTAGAATCAAAATCGATGAATTTCCACTTTTTGATAAAAATTTAACTAAATACACCGTTTTGATGTAAAGATCCTAAACTCAATTTATTTCGGTAAATAGTGATTTTTTTTTAAACGCCGCATTGCCCCAAAATCTTTATTCAAAATGGAAACTTAAGTTATTATTCGCACATCAAAACTTATTCAAATAAATAGCTCAATTTCGAACACTCATATTAGTTACCCTGGAGGCAATCTCGACGGACGCGACGGACGCAATGAACGCGACGGACGCGTGAAGTGTCAAATAAAAGTTAATTTCATATGAAATGTATGGGAGGTGGCAATCTCGACGTTGACGTGATGGACGCGACGGTTCAGACGTTGTAAAGTTGATTTGTATTCAACTTTTACGTGACGGACGCGTTCAAATGTCATTTTAAAATTTTTGTGTGGGAATTATTTTGTGAAAATATATTTATACCGTAACTAACGTTCACGCGTTCATTGCGTCCGTCGCGTCGGTCAAGATTGCCTCCAGGGTTAGTATTCGCGCTCTGGATTCTACTAAGCACATATGTGAAAAGCGTTTTCCTAAAATTTCAATTCTTAAAGGTAATTTTATTCATAAAAATAATGATTATGGTTTTCCATACATAATATTTTCATTTTTATTATGTTTGTTTAAATACTGGCAAAAAAAGTAAAAAAAAACTTTTTCCTTTTATGTTTTTCCAAAATGAAAATCAAGTCACGTCCACAATTTCCTTGTTTTTTTTTTAATTTCCTTTTCAAAGTGATTATATTCCCCTGAAATTGTACAATCGCTTTGGTTATCATATAAAATACGGAAGTCCTTGCTGTTTTTTAAGTCGACTATAAAAAGAAATAGTAAAATCTCACTCCCTCTAGACTTAAATGTGGTGACATCTGCTGCTTTTAAATTTGCAGTGTAAATCTAACCTAACCTCCCCAAAATAAATGAAAACTAATTCTAATTTCGCATCCATTTTCGAGGTTTTAAGTATGATAATCAGCGGTTCCATTCAATTCAAGTAAGGAGTAAGTACAAAAAAAAGGGGGATGAATTGTAGTAAAAAAGTAAAGAAGAAGATTTCATCCCAAGTCACATGTGACACACATAATATACCGTATACTTTTCTGGTGCGGTACTTTCGATTAGGATTATAGTATAATATTCGAATTCGCATGAGAACACACGATAATATAAATATACGAATCATAACGCTGGCACTTGTTTTTTAGTATTTTTAATGAGTATAGAAACGGAACAAAACTGCTTACGTACGCACAAGTGTAAAATTCCCTTGAGATTTTTATATAGGGTGGTTTTTCGATTTTCATGTTAAAGGAAAGGGTGAAGATAATTTAATTTTAAGTTATTAATTTTTTTGTTCAGTCCTTAGGAAACAAAACGCTTAAAATCGGTATAAGTGCAAAGCCTAAATTGATCTTTAGTCTTCTATAGTATACTCTAATCAAAGATGATATACAAGTATATTGTATATTGTAGATCTAAATTCGACGAACAATTAAAGATCTTTTATTTCAATATCATATCTAATGTGCATCTAATGTCACATATACAGCTTAGCATGTTTTCCTTGCTGTTCCATTTTGTACAACCCTGCCAAGCTACGATCAAATTAATTCAAAATTGGATCCTTCTTACGTAACAATATTTTTTTCTGATACACCCTCTTTAAAATCTTTACTTTACGAGGCACTTGTTTCCCTTAATCAGAACTTCCGTCCGTGCATGCAAATAAATTAAAGCCATCGACCCTTAGTCTATAAATGTTTCTCTATTTGTCTATCACCCCTTAATATAGGGATTTGTCTCGTTAATTCAAAGTAAAATGAAATAAAAATATGAAGGAATCGTCTTCTCCCTCCGTTTAACAACAACTTATGTACTTATCTACTGGAAAATTTTATTTCGATTCTCGTACTTTGATGTAAAAAGTAAATCGCCAGTGTCATCCTTTCAGTTCTTCTTTTGTCTATGTTTGTATAGCCGCCCGAAGCCTTGAAGGGTCTAAGAACAATGTTTGTACTCTCAGAGTTGGAATGAATAAATAACTATAAAAAAAAATAACTACAAACGAGAAAAACATCTCGTATTTTTTTATAGCGTTTCCATGATATAAGTTCGATTTGTATTTAATTTTCCCCTTTTTTTTCCTTCAGGATTTTACTTTTATTTCTTGGCTCGTATGGTTAGCACATAAGTATATCAATTGCAGATTCTCGAAAAGGGATGATTTGAGCCCTTTATAACAATTGGGCAAATAAACTAGTTTTTTTTCCTTTTTCGTACTCAATTAAAATGGTTTATCAAAAAGAAAATAATATTGTATCCTTCTTTTTTTTTGTATCCTTGGAATTTCTCTGGAAATCATCGAGACTATTATTATGTTTTGATACCTGAAAATACAATTCTTCGTTTTGTGCAATTTTTATAAAGATTTATTATTTCTGAGAAACTATAAATGTTCTTTGAGAAAAACTCTGAAACAGGTTCATGAGTTTTCATTCAACTATTTTGGATGAAGAACACAAAACAAATGATTGATGTGACTTTATAGGTAATAATTTGTTCTTTTCTTTTTCTTCTGGATATAGTTTTGAGGGTGTTGTAAAAGTAAAGAAAGGTTCAATTATATTAAAACATTATTTTCAAGAAATTTCCTATTGAACAATTTTCCTTTGTAATATAACATATTTTAGGTAAGAATATGTTTCAAATGGACTATATCGGGTCGAATCACAATTTTCTAGTCATCCTGATAAGAATGTCGAATCAGATGAATTCCCAGAAATTGCTGGTGAAATATCTTTAGTTCCAATTTTTTCTTTAAGTCAGACTCTTGAAGTTCCCAAGATTTTGTAAATTTTTACTTTCTTAGACCTTAATAAGGAGTAAATATTGACTAATATATAGGGTCTTTTAATAGGGACATAACAATTTTGTAACTTTATATGAACGCACCCTTAAACATTCATAATGACCTGTCAATATCAAAACGTAGATTAAAGTCAGCATTTTCATCATGGTAAAGTTCACGAACGAGCAACGCTTGGAAATTATTAAAAATTACTACCGAAATTCCGAGTCGGTGGTCGCAACTTTAAAAACACTTACTTCAATTTTCGGCCGTAATAATCGTCCGAAGGGCTGTGCGTGCTATAGTGGATAAATTCGAATCAACATTTTCACTATTGGATGTTCCAGTGTCAACGAGACGTCGTACCGCTCGCAGCAATGAAAATATCGCAGCCGTAAGTGAATCCATTCAAAATGAGCCAAATCAGTCCATTTCACGTCGTTCCCAAGAATTGGGCATATCTAAAACGTCATTTTTGGAGTATTTTGCGAAAAGATCTTGGCTTACACCCTTACGAGATTAAATTGATTCAAGAACTGAAGCCACTTGACCATTTGAAGCGCCGAAACTTTTCTTGTTATATCCTTAATGAAAGACCCTATACCTAGATGTCAAACTCATCTTCAGTATTGTTCTTATAGGTAAAAATCAGGAAAAGTGCTCCCGGAATTCGAATTGACTATTTTGCCAAGATGTCAGTATGCATGCCTTGTCTGTGATCGCTTTTTTCGAAAATGCGATAACTCGAGAGTGGCTTACTAAATTTTATTCAAATTTCTTTCGAAAATAGGATATAAGAAAAGCATTAACTGATTAGATTTCTGTCGAAAATTTGTAACCGTAAGTAATCCATTTTGTGCAAATAACCAAAATTATTCCAATTTCTATATTCACGAAAACTTGAGACTATAACCGAATTTTGCTCGAATTTGGTACAAATTTATGGTTATACTGATTCCATTTTAACCGAAATAGTTCATTTAAGAAAGTCGGATGGTTTGCCATACCAGATATTTACAATTTATCTTTATAGTCTCATAAGGTTCCGTTTGAAAAGAAAAATTGCCGGCTGTTTAATACTCTCAAAACTTTAGGTTGATTTTGTTTTTTTTTTCAATCTCCTCATAAAAAATAATCTCATTTTATAAATATATTAGCTAATTTACCCCTTTTAATAGCCAAACTGAAGAGATTCAAGTGAAATATTGTCATAATTCGAAAAAATTTATTACCAAATTATCGCGAAAACTATTAAAATACAAAATAATTCATTTTTAAATTGCTTTTAAAATAGCTTAAAAGTGTTTTTAATACATACATACATCAAGAAAATACTTCAGACAACGAATATCTTATGTAGAAACTTTGAAAAAATATCAACATCATCATTACGTCCTTCCACAAAGTACCGAACATCTTTGCTTCATAAAAATCATGATACAATTTAAAGGCTTTTAGAAAAAGAAATTTAAATTTCCTTTTAAATAAAGTTAAAAAGCATCAGGAAACAAGTGAATATACACTTTAAATATGTTATATATAGTTACACCTACTAAAAATCTCTACCCATTTCCGTTGATCCGTTTCCGTTAAGACTATATGAACCACAATGACATATAACTAGATTTCTCATTCCAATCATTCATCCCAAGAGTAGAACATTATGAAAACCATGTTCAATTTTAATATATCTCGAATATATACTCTTGAGAAAACAACTTGAACATATTTTCCTTATACAAGAAAATCTGATATAGACATGAAGATAGATATTCTCTATATTATGAAGGATGTCAACATTGAATGTGGTTATAGGAAGTTAAAAGCTTTTCATTTTCTATGAAAATACAAAATGAAAACTACATATATATATATGCCATCATCATGAAACATAAGCAGGAAGTTAAGATGGCTTCGTATTTTATTTCCTGAAAATGTCCTCGAACATGAACATTATATCCCGGAAGCAGGAAGATGAACATTTTCAAAGAAGAGAATTTCTATATTTATAAAAAGCTTTCGGTTATGATAAATACGTATAGTATATAAGAGAATGATTTGTAGATGTTGTTCCGTTATAAAAGGAAAAACGAATGGAAAAACGAAAGGAAAAACCACATATACACGTGTGCGTACATTGGTTTTCCTTTACCGGCTTGGAATATTGTTTGTCATTTCGTTCCTTTTTTTTTTCTTTTTTATTTCTTTAAGAACAGGAACTAAGATTGGAAAATGCGGAAACGAATGTATATACTTATGGAGGATCCTAAGTAAAAGAAAAGATATTTGTGGGTTTATTATTGTATCCCAAAAGGATGTTCCATTCAAATGAAAAAGATTCGGTTAATCAGTTTTCTGTGCGGTTCAAATAGAATAATATTGAAATTTTTTTTTTTTTGGATGGAATAACTAAAACTTTCAAACAGGAAATTTCACTTTTAGCGGAAATTAAAATCAAGAAAAATAGATTTATTTTGTATTTTTTGATAAATATTTTTCTTATGATGGAAGAAATTCCATTTTAAATATTAAAGTTTCAATTGAAAGTTCAAAAAATATTATTCCCTAAAGTATGTTAATGTTTTCTATCCTTTTTTAAGGTTAAAGTAATAACTCTAATCCTTTCTATGGTGGGTGTTCTGATACTAGAGACGTGAACAGCGATTCAGGCATACATTTGTCGACATTCGAAGTCACTTTTCCAAGACACCACATATGGTTGATAAAATGCGTCAGTTTGGGTGCAAGTAAATGTGTATTTAGTCATTGAGTAAGAAACATATGTTTTTATTATTCGGAGAATTCATTGTCATTTTTTGTTAATTTTTTTTTTGAACTAAACATTTTTTTTTGGTAAAATTATTATTTTTCTAAAAGAGAAAAATAATTTTATTTAGTTTAGTGCTAAATAGTACTAAAGTAAAAATTAATTTAATTGAGAATTAATCGTTAAACAGAAAAAAATTTTTGATTTAAAATTGACGAAATCTTTCATACAATTTACTAACGGAAAAATACTGACTAGCTCCAGAGGACGTCAGAAAAATTGGTGAGAAAAAATTTCCCGACGGTAGAAATAATTTCCTTTTCGAAATTAGATTTAGCGAGGTGGCAAACCCTTTTTTTCATATTAGGGAAATTTTTCAAAAAAGGTGGCAATAAATGACGACAAATGTATGCCTGAATCGCTGTTGTGGTATCCTGCTCAAGTATTTATGATAAATACTTGGAATAAGCTATTTAAACTTGCGATATTGGGCAGTCCTCCTCTTGATTAACCACTTAATCAGTACTTTCTTTGTTAATCCTATCCATCCATTGAGGCTTGCTTATGAGTTAAAATTATAATGATGTGAAGAAGAATTGATTTAGTATGGATAAGATACCCCGGTAGAACTAAATTTCGTGAATCTTATAATTTCATAAAACATCAAATCCCCCAAAAATAATCCGTTTAGGTTTAAAAAATTTAAGACCTATGTTTCCTTCTTAGTATACGCAATTTCTTATTAAACTAATTTAAAAAAATTTAACAAAAATTGTTATATATTCTTCCATTTCAATCGGATTAATTCAATTGTTATTATAAAAAAACCGACTTCCATTAATAATGTTTGAAATTTAAAGTAGCCACTATTTTAGTATATATATGATGTACACAAATTGTCTAGAAACTCGTACATCGTCGAACGGAACTATAGTTAACAATAATTCATGTTATTATGTAATAATTAGATAACAAGACGACAGTGGCATCATAATGAGGTTAACTTCTTATATGAAGACAAGTCGTTGCGAATAAATAAAAGCAGGAACAACAAACAAACAAAAGTCTTAGAAACGTTGCTTCACTTTTTGTATTCAAACATCAATCGCCAAGTAGAAAAAAGTTCCGCGAAATTTATACTCCTATATATTTTTATGAATAATAACGATTTTATTTTTTCTATTATTATTATTATTATTATTATTATTATTGTTATTTTTTTCTTTTCTTTCTAATGAATAAACAAATTCCTTCATTTTTACTTCTGTGGTTGAACACACACACGAAACGATCTTTTCAACGAAATTATTCACGCCGTATGGATTTCGATCTTTCGACTCTATTCTCCTCATATAAACAATACAAAAAATTACCTTCAATTGAATCCACCAGAAACTATATTTGGAGCTTCAAGATCTTTAAAAAAAAACAAAACCTGGGGCTTTTTTTAAATCTCACAGTAATCTTAACTTACAATCTGAGGTTTCCGTTTGTCGATCAGAACTTCCGGCAAAATAAGTAAGTGCTTTTTTAAAATAAGTCAAGCTTGGTTTCTAAACAATTTAAGTGGAAGGGAGGGTTGGGGGGAGGTGTCGTAAAATTCTAATGGGTTCACTGGAAATTTCTTATGAACTATACTCTGGGGTAATCATGTGCCTTTTATTCCGACGTTGTTGTTGATGTAAAATGAATTTCATAGAAAAATCTTCTACACAATATCTTTGAAATAGTTTTGTACAAATGTTTGTAGGCGGTTAGAAACTTATCTTCTAAACATTAAGAATTTAAAATGAAATTTGCATTTGATATGGTTTGTAGTGTAATTTTTATGTCTAGTCAGGAATTCAAAGACCTTTCGTTGCGTGATGGAATTAACATAGTTCTAGAAAAGGTCGTGAATCTTGATCAGTATATTAAAGTAATATAAAATACGTTATGACATATTAAAAATAAAAGTTCTTTAAGGTCAAAAATGGACAAAGTCAACAGGTTCAAAACTGTTGAACAAATTCTATCTATTCTATTCTTTCTTACAAATTAATTAATTATAATTATGTATTTTTGAAGACTTCCATTTTGAAGGTTTTCTAAATAAACCTTTCATCAAATCCGCCACTCAATTGTAAAATTATTTAGGAAATACTAAATACTGTATTTTTGTATTTGAAATATACTTTATTTTTCAGTAAAACCTCCTGCAAGTTCGATACATTTAGCCAAACGCATTTCCAACTTTTCTATCCTTTCCGGATAACAGGATTTTTGTAAGCCTTCAAAAATTATATCCTCGATGACTTCCATATTAGATGCAAAATTTCCTACTCCATTTCTTTAAGTTTGGAAACAGATAATAGTCACACGGATTTATCTGAAGAATATGGGATATGGTTAACTAATTCGTAGCGTAAGTCATCCAATTCATTGCTTTGAAGATGGTCCTACGATTTCGTTTTTTATCAATTCCGAGCAAAGATCTTGCACCAATCTTGCGAATAGCTTTTTCACCTATAAATTATAATGTAAGATGTTCAGTTGGCATTCATATAAGATGGCCGCAATGTCACCTATATATTCGATCTCCTAACATGATATCATAGAAATTTTCGACATTTTCTTCAGTGGTCTCCTTAATTGGCCGAATTGAAAATTTTTCATCATAAATGCTAGTACTATATAATCATGTTTAAATTTATTAAATCGTTATCTAATGGTTGTCATCGAAAGGGCACAATTGCCGGATCATTAGATGAGTGATCCAAGTATTTTAATACATATTGACAAACTTCCAGAAGCGGCGGGGATCGATCGAAAGACTACAACTCATTTCGTGAATGTAGGAGTCGTACAGATCCGCGGATAATACTTTGAAGATGGTCCTACGATTTCGTTTTTTATCGATTGCGACAGACATCTTGAACCAATCGTACGAATAGCTTTTTCACCTATAAATGATCATGTAAGATGTTCAATATTATTATTATTATTTTAGTAATAGTAACAGCTCAAAAATAATCTATTAAATTGAAGAACTCTCTAATTTCCTCAAAATATGTACTTATTCTAGAAGACGGTTTTCTGTAAGATTTTATGCATATTTTGAAATAAATAAAATTAATTGAAAAAATTAAATTCATCCATTTCCTTTTCTATTTTCTTCCATCAATAGTTTTCTCATAATTTTTAAATTACATGAATTGATGTTCCCGTGATTATCATATCATCATCAAAATCGGGTCGCATGAAGACGGACAGTCCATCCTCAATATATTAATTTCATGGGAAACAATCACGTTTATTAGAAAATATTCACCCCCTTTTCATATGCTCCATATTAGTATATTATGAAAAATCAAAGTTTATGCTTGAAGATCTGATCGCAAACACACCTTAAAACACTGTCCAAAGTCAGGCCTTCCATTCTATCTTAACAATTAAATAGAATCTATTGTTTTTTTAATTTTACAAAAAAAAAAAACGAAAAACGAAAAACACCGGATGAGTACCGGATCCAAAAAGAAAATTCACAAGAAAATCAACGACGTCTCCTAAAAAAAAAAAAACAACACACAATCGCTTTATGATCAGAACTCACAAACATTTAGAATTTGTGATCCACTTTAGTGATTTTCTTTTTCTAGAAGATCGTTTTAGCGTAACAAGCAAATTTTTAGATGTGTGTGAACGAATTTGACTAGTATGGATACTATTTTTCTTTATATTTTCTTGAAATTCAAATTAAAATCTATTTTCTTTGTTTTTTTTCTGGATTGAATACTTTTTTGTTTCCTCCACCGTCGATGTCCGCCTTCTTTTTTTTTGGAATTAAAAAGGAAACGATCACGCTCTGTTACCTAGACTTCCTTCTTCTGATCAATACCGTGGAAAAGACGATCGTATATATAAGATCTTTAGCTATAATTTTGTGAATCCGTTGCCAAGAACAAGACAACAAGAACAACTTGCAAAATTTACAACAATATATAGTAGTAGTAACTATACGAAAACCAGTTCAAGTGAATCGAGCACGAGTCCAAATATAGAGAAAGAATATATTGAGGTCTTTTTACCTTAAAGCGGAAAAATTTTTTTCTTACATATATATTCTTGAGGTCAGAATTGTGAAGTGGAAAATCTTTAGGTCTTTAAACTCATTTCGTTTTCTTGTTTTGCTTTTTGTTATAGTTTGGTTTATTATATTTATTGGGAGCTGCCGGAACGATTTAAACTATGTTGACAGTGGAAGACTTAAAGAGTTAAGTTTTTTTTTTGTTGTTGTCTTTTTTCTTATTCTTGATATTACAATGTTGTTTTTATGACTGAACTAGATTCACAAATATTTATAATAATGTTTATGTACTTATATGTGTAGGCAACTTCCGTAAGGGAGAATGAGACCTTGGCGATGTTCATACTTACTGAAGCGTACCACTGATTTGTTTTCACATTGGTTGCATTCTACAATAGATTGTTCGTAATATTTTATTACTCGTCTTATAGTTTTTCGCGTAATTTGCGTTCATAGACGGGAACCAGGAAGACGATAATGAAGAAACTCAAACTCTAGGAAGTCTCATGGTGTAGTTATTCTAAATACAGTATGAATAATTATATTAGTTTTTTATTTTAATAAATAAAATTTTAAATAATACTATTGTGCCCAAAAACTAGTCGGAATTTTTCGATTTAAATTACGCGGGTAAATATTTTCGCTCAATATTTTTTTTTAAGTTGGTAGGACTGTTAGTGACAACTGTGACAAATTACATGTCAATATCATCGTTAGTTTTTAGCAAAGTGTAACTATAGTAAAGTGGCGAAAGTTCCTATCCTTACCGTACCGCCGTTTTTCAAATTTTGACTGTTCTTTTTCAAACAATTTTCTATCCACTGCTGAAATAGATAGCACTAAAAATTGTACATATGGGTGAAAGAGAAACATAATGTCATATGATTTTGAAAAACATCACTCATTTTTTTGTTCGAAAAATTGATCCCATGATGGTGTTGCCATTAATGTATTTTTTTTAAACTGACTGTTTAACTTTTTTAAAAAATGATGAAAATCTTTAATAATTGAGTTATTATTTAAATGAATTTTTTAATAATGAAAAATGAAATTAATATTTCTCCATTCTTTGCTATTTTAGTTTTAATGCAGTATTAGGGTGGCTCTCACTTTTACATTAAAACAAATTTGAAATTTGTGAAAAGTAGAAGTATTCTTTAATTGTTATTTCTATTAAAACATGTTCTATAAAATTTATGCGAATTATAGGTATTTTTATACAATTTTGAAAAAAAACAAATTCGATCCACCCTAATATGCATAAACAAATTAGATGCACCATAATGTACACATCTTTATTAAATACAACACTTTATTGCAAAATGCACTAACCGTTCCGGATTTGTCGGCAATTTAAAAAACCGTACTTGACTGTTTTCAGATGTTGAAAGGCAGCCAGGCACAAAACACTTAAATTTATTTTGTTTCAAACATTTAAAATTTTCCATATTTTAAACCGCATCTATCTATTTTTTTGAAAGAATAACATTTTGCAATATTGGCAACACCACTAATGGGTAATTTTAAAATTTAAACAAAAATACTGAGTCAGAAATTTGTATACAAATGCACACATACCAGAAAAAAATTTGGCGCAAATTTTTTTTTCTGGGATATATGTAAAATTTGTGCCCAAACTTAAGATTCCGGGATCAAATCATAAGATTCCATATGATTTTTAAGAACATTTCATTCTCTCTCTTGCTAATGGATTTTGCCTATGAAAAATATATGTACTCTTGCGTATTCTTTTCCCCGTCTGCCACGTGCTTTTTCTAGCTACTTCGCTAGCTTTCCTCACTTTACCATAGTTACACTTTGTTTTTAGTTTACGCTTGGTTTTGTGAACAAAGAAAAGTGAATTTGGCGATTTTTTAAATATTACAGTGCAGAAGTGACTAGCTAGATGATCTTCGTTAATCGCAATACCACTTGGACTTGGTCTTAACACTCTTAGCATTTTTAAAAGTCTCGAATCAAATTATCTGAAAATATTTAGGCCCATTCAAATATGTAAAAATTGTACGAAGTCGTAAGGAAATTTTTGTTTTTCTAAAATATTGATCTTGTATTTTCTTTGAAAATCTTAAAATTCGACATGAATCGAAAATTATGTGATTCTAAATGTGACAAATATATTTGAGAAGTTTATCTAAAAAAAACTAAATACTAGATCTAGTCCCGATCTTAAGCTGTTGCGGCATTGATCATGATGATTGACTTAAGATCTACAGAAGCTAATTAATTAAACAAACAGAAAAAAACACAATTTTTTTCAAATTAAAAAGACACGATCATTTCGATTGCATATACGGAAGAAATCAATTTAATTAATACAATCAATGAACCTGATATAAATCCTTTTTATGAAAATAAGAAAACGAATAGAATAAAAAAAAGTATATAGAAGTGAAAAACAACGACGAAGAACACAACACAACACAATTTTTAACAATATCATTCTTAAAACGTATACGAAACGTGATCCCATCAATAAGCATGACAAACAGCAACAACAAGTGATCCATACCAAGTTTAGATCCGGGTATATACTTGTCTTGTACACATCATTAGTTATATAGTATAGTACATCATACATAATGGCTCCACCCAATCTTAATTCTTGTAGTTGGTTTCAGGTGATTGAGTCATCCAACAACTTTTAAACTAGTAGAAGTAACAACAAAAAAAAAATAAACATAATATTATTATATCGAAGATGGAAAAGAAATGAAATGATCTAAAGGAGGAGTGCAATGACACAAGAGCTGACCGTTTAACGTTCCTTCACGTAAACGCAACAAAAGAAAACAAAACGAAAACAAAACAAAACAACATGCACCCGTGCATAGGTCTTCATGTAAAGTTCCTATATACATAATCTTATGTACGGATCACTTACGATCACCATTTTTATATTACTTTTCCTATATTTCTTCATATTTACCTATTTGATTTCTTAGTTTCTCCACCATACGCTATAGTACGAATGGTTTTGCTATACCTGGCCGACCGATCTTGATGATGATCTCTCCAAAAAAAGACAATAGTTAAATCTAACTGTGTTCATAGGAATGCAGGATTTTCAAATAGGGTATTATTATAAGGAGTACGTTATTGTGCACATTTGAAGTACGGCGGATAAAATACGTGAGAATTATTCTCGATTTTGGGGAGGTCGGATTCCCATTTGGATTTTTATATACTAAATTATTTTTACTCAATTATAAAATAAGGTTCAATAAAATTTAAAACAAAAGTTTCCGGATGTGAAAATTGTAGATAAAATTGTCTTAATGACTTTCTTAGGAATGTGATCGTCAAATCGTTTCATGAATAACAATTAGACAAGAATTATTCTTAAATGCCCATACATATGCCGTTTAGCGGGGCACTGTATGCGGGTGAACAAAGGTAGAACGAGTTAATAATTTTTATTTTTGTTCTTTTTGGCTTAAAATGTTCAACCTTTGCAAAGGCCGTTTCAAGAATTATCGGTGATTTTCGAGAATAATACCTTTTTATGTAGTCTTCATGTGTTCATGTGTTTTGTGTCGGCTTTCGATATAAGAGAAATATTTTCTTGGAAATTTTCATGTTATTTCTGGACATTTACTTTTGTTGTTGATTAGTGGATTATGGATAAGTTCGAGAATTTTTTTTTTAGAGAAAAGGTTTTTGGTCAAGTGTAATCGAGCGCCTATATATTTAATTCTAGATGAGTATCCACTTTATATAAACAAACAAACAAAAAAATGCAGAATTTGATCGTATGATTAATATGAAATCCGTTAACATTCTCGATGTTCAGTAATTTACATATTTTGTGTGGTCAATGACCATAATTCTTATTGTTGTGGAAAAGTACATTTTTAATAGAATTCTAATAAACTTTATTACAATGAAGGAAATCGTATATCCAAATAATTCATATTTTAATAAGTATTTTAATTTAAAAAATAATGATACAATGGACGCATTTGGTTCAAATTTGACATATTTCATGATAGCGAAAGACGAACTGATATACTCTAAGGCAAGGGTGTCCAACTTTTTTGTTTCCCTGGGCCGCATTGGAGGAAGATATGGTGTTTTGGGCCACAAGTATATTACTATGTAAAAATCCATACCATAAAATGAATGAGATACTTGGCACTGAAGTTGAGAAACTGAACCGTCAATATGTGGTTCGATTGACGTAGTTGCAATTCTCAGGCAGTTTTCAACGTGTTCATCCAAAAGTCTAATGGAGACTGTAAAAATTGGATATATTTTCAGTTGGACTGAAAAAAAGTCTAATGGAGACTCGAAAATTAGGACTTTTTGATCAGTCCGACTGAAATTATGTCTTGAAATAAGTCCAATGGAGTCGTGGGGTTAGTATGTTTCATTCTTCACTTAAGCCACCAGGTGACAAACAACATAACAGTGTAGCTGAGCGAGCAATGCAAACAGAAAGAGAATTTACTACATAACGAAAGAGCTTTCTGTTCTGGTCCTGTTTCTGTTGTTTGTCACTTGGCAGGAAACACACAAATCATTCCTCAGAAAAATGGACATGCTTCAGTAACTTTGAACATTTTCGGGCCGCATGCGACCCGCGGGCCGCGGGTTGTACAGCCTTGCTCTAAGGTAAAGGATTAAATAGATTTCTAATAAAAATTAAATGGCAATCTATTAATCAGAAATATAGAAGCAATTGCATTATTCTAGTAAAATTCACTGAAATCGAGGACTATAAAAAACAGGACTTCCGATTAAATTTTCTAGTCATAATAATTAATTTACTGGCATGTTTTACTAGAAATATTCTATTAGTGTTGTTATAGACTAAAAAAACTGTGCAACTGCCACGACTAGAACTCCGGACTACTCGATACTAAAGCATGATACCATAATATGCGTATTGAATCAAGGAACCTTCTTCTGCAATCTATTCAGCTTTGTCAGTACTTAAATTTCACTTGAGTTAATTATAAGTCCAAAGCAACCAACTCGGAAACTTCGAAAATAGTTGACTATTTAGTAGTTTTAATTGTAAATTCGTCTAATAACCCAATTTTGCATTAGCAAATCCAAATAGTAACTAGGATTTTTGTAAGTGTTTCTCTGTTATGTCTCCCGGCATTCTGGTTCAACTCTGTACAACCATGAACTTGGTTTTTTACATCACACCATTATCTTAAAGAATCAAATTCAATTTAAAAACTGATTTTTCGAAACAATTTACTGAATAAGCACAAATCTAACGACACATGAATCGATATCAAAAACTTATTGAATGTTATTCTTCTTAATCATATCAAATTAAATATTAATTATTATTATTTTTTTTTTTTTATCACAATTGTATTAATTTCTGTCTGCGATTCGAAATTTGTTCAATAAATAAATTGATTAAGAAAATTGTATTTATTTATTCGTTGTTTTGGAATTTGAATTGGTGTCGTTTTCGGGCGCAAAAAAAAAAGACAATAAATTAAGAACATTTTATTTAAGAATGTTTATATTTAAGTTTGGAAAAAATTTCCGCCGGAAATAATTCATTTAATAACGAAAAAAGAAATATCCACGATATAAAATATATTTGATTCTAATTTTTTGTGTTTTTTTTTAAATCAATTCGAAATTCGAAAAGTTAATGCGAAATTATTTTCTAAGAAAAATGATCACCTCAAAATTTCCCAAATCTTTTAACCACAAAAATATTTACGTTTTTTTTTTGTTTTTGTGGAAGCTGAGCTGACTCAATTTTAGTCCGGTTTTTAAAAATAAAGAAAGAAAAAAAAAACAGGAAGCTTTTCTAAATAAATTGCTTGTATTTCAACTTTCTCTATACCTACTGTCATAAAAAATTCCATCAAAACAAGATAAAGCCACTGTGAAGAACTAATAAACGATTTCAAAACAAGTCATTCTATATAGATTAGATTAGATTTAATTTTAGGGTGTTCCTGTACTGCGACCTTAAGATCTATTGTACCCCCTTTTTCTTTGGTGCAATAGTTAGGTTAACTTCCCATTCTACAACACCTCCTCCAGGCCTATTTCTCTTAGGAATTTTAGTATCCGGAGTGGATTGAGAGATTGTATCTCGCTTGGAGAGATGCAATATGCCCCGAGATGTTTTCTTCTCCTACGGAGTAATGCCCCACAGTAGGAGAGAATATGCATTGGGGTTTCGCAGTGTCCTGTATGGATTCCGGTCAGAACTCTTATATTCTTCCTATTAGTACTAATAAAGGCTTTGAATCTCTGGGGGTTAAATTACCCAAGGAGATCCTTGGCCTGCCTTAGTCCTGGTTGAATTTCCCAGTATCTAGTTCTTTCTGCAGCCTCTTCTTTTATTAAAATTTCTCGGATTATATGTGGTCCGATTCCACAGAAGGGTTCTGGACCTATGAAGGGTGTTCGCCAGTTTGTCGGCTTCTTCGTTGCCCTCGATACCCACATGCCCGGGTATCATATCATTATATATAATGAAATACCCAAATTAAAATGTCGGTTTTTTTTTAAAAAAAGGATGTATGGCTACACTTGACGAAACTGGTCTTATCAGCAACTTCATTAATTTTTAACTTTCATCTCGAAAACCTTGTACTGATTGAATATTCTTTCCATTTTTAACATTCTAAAATAACAAAAAAAAATTAATTATTGAAAGTGCGTGTGCGCACATAAAAGTATCCTATAAAATCATGTTTTTTGACCGCAAAAATGTTCACGTAATTGAATCCGACAAAGCCTTTGAAGAGCACCCAACATCACATCAAGTACGTATATATTTATCAGATTTAGCTTCCTCCCTTAAAACCGCCACGATTGTAAAATTTGATCTTTATTACGAGATCACATTACCACAGCTTGTTTGAATATTTTTCTGGTTTTCCAATATTATTACTTATTTTTGTTGTTATCTTTTTTTATTTTTAGTAAAGAATTACAAAATTCTTTTTATTTTTCGAAATTTAATGTTTCTTTTGCGATCAAACTCAAGTCCTTTAAGAACATAAGTAAAATCTGTGCCGCCAATGTTTGTGTCTGCATTCCATCATTTCGATGATCGTCATATCAATACCGAAAGATCATCACTTGACATCTAATATGTATGAAGTAGAGATAATCGAGAATTGAAGCTAACATCATTTACAGGGAATTTATCCAAGAAAGATCAGATGAGAGATCTTTTGATTTAAAATTTTCCAATTTTTTTTCTCTATGATCTTATTTTCTTAGTGATCAACACATCTGCTTGAAAATATTGAATTTTCTTATCTTTGAAACTTCCTGTCCTGTTTCGATGATGATCATTATCCGTTCTCCTTTAAAAGTAAGATTGTCACAAAAAATATTTTTCTAACTGAATTTTTTTCCAGAAGATCAAACTGCAAGAATTTCTGGAATCATAAATTTGTTTATTTTTATATTCTTCTTCAAAAAAAAGAAAAAGTTTATTTTCTTCTTGGTCTTTCTAACTCTCTAACAGAAAGCCCACGCAAACATTGATTAAATGCCAGTATTTTGGTGCTGAAAGCGCGACAAAACAAAAATTAAAAGGTGAAGGATCGCCCCAAAAACAATATTCACATATTCTTGACGTTTATTAATTAGGTTAATATGAATCGTACAGATTTTTCTTTTGACAACATCTGGAAATGGAATAATTAATGTGGTACCTGATCTTTTGCAGGTTATCTAAAAGTGGATATTTATGATTAAATTTATTATATGTTCTTACATGAATTTCGAAAGAAAACTTTTGATATCTAAAATTAGTGATCAGAATGAAAGATATTTGCGATCATTGGATTTTGTGGATTACAATGATAAACAGTGAAAAATTAGAATATGTAGAACAATCATGTTTTTTTGGAAATTATGTGACAGTCTATGGGAATTTATGAAACTTCTTTTCTTTTTAAACTGGTATTTTCATCTAAAATCTGATTCATTTAGGATCTGTTTCTAATCAAGCACTTTTTTATAAGTATAGTAACTCATTATCTCATCTCGGTGAATTTGTATGATCTTTTTGTATAAAGAAGAAAATATGAAATTTTATCACCTGCCACTCTTAATAAACGCTTGTTAACACGATCACTAAATTCTTCGAATCATTCTAAAGAATTTCTTAAAACCAATAAAAATTTAGTTCACGAATAACTAAATACAGGACTTTTGAAAATATAATTATTATGCTGAAATCTGTTTTAGCTACTGGCCCGGATTGGATCATAAAAAAACAGGATAATATTCACATGTTATTAAAAATAAACAACAACAGCATATACTATACTTGTATATATAGTAATCATATCTTAACCATGGATGATGACTCTTGAAGGGTTGACGAGGATGCACAACCCTTAATTAACGTTAAAACTTCAATGCCACATCCTAAAATAACATTTGATGTTCAGAACTATATAAAATTTGATCTTTTCAGGTCAAGATTCCTTTTTTTTCTTGGTTTAAGAGAGAACATAACCAGTTCATTATTTTAGTTTGAAGATCATAAAGAAACTATCGAATGTGTTCGAACAGTCAAAAAGGCTATAAAAATATTTTTGGTAAAAAGATCGTGTTGGATTCCATGAAATGTGATATTTTTCCTTTTAAAAAAAATATAGTTTTTATGTTTTCGATTTATTTATTAATAAGGATTTTGGTGAGGAGAAGAAAATTTGAAGAAAATCTCGAAATTGATCATAAGTTGTCATCTTAAGATCAGATTTTTTTTTGGGTTATATAGCGTGATTCATTCTTTACTTTTTTTTTAAATAAAAATAAAACACTTAGAATTGAATGCAAATATCAAATCTTTATTATCAACTTTAAGCACATAGTATGGCAATTAATGTTTGAAAATAATTTCCTTCAAATGTTGGCCGGCACTATGTTTCAGCTCGGCGAGTCTGGCGGTCCAATTTTCGATCACTCTCTCAAGCATTTCGACCGGTATCTCATGAATGATACGTGTAATGTTCGCTTCCAATGCTTCAATTGTCACTGGTTTATCGGCAAAGACTTTTGACTTTACATAGCCCCAAAGAAAAAATTCCAAAGGTGTGATATCGCACAATCTTGGTGGCCAAAACGTGAAATTAATTGCTCACCGAAATGATTTTGCAATAAATGCATTGTAACAGGGGCTGTATGGCTCGTAGCACCGTCTTGTTGAAACCAAATATTGTCGAGACCACGGGCTTCAATTTCAGGTACCAAAATTGTCCGTTATCGTGGCACGATAGCGCTCACCATTGACGGTAACGTGGCCGCCGGCCGCATTTTTGAAGAAATACGGACCGATGATGCCCCCGGCCCATAAACCACACCAAACTGTTGTTTTCAATGGATGTAATGGTAGCTCTTGAAACTCTTGTGGATGCGCATCATCCCAAATACGGCAATTTTGCTTATTAACGTAGCCATTAAGCCAGAAATGAGCCTCATCACTGAACAAAATTTGGCTCGGAAATTCCGGATTTTCTTCGATGCGTTCAAGCGCCCATTCAGCAAACGTTGCTCAGATGTAAGTCTTGACATGATGAATTGCCATACAATACTGAACAAAAATGACAAATCAGAATGACACTAGTCACGCGTGATCTGTCAAAAAAACCCTATTGAAAAAAAAAGTAAGGTTTGAATCACACCGTATTACGCAAAATGTGTAATGGTAATGTAAGGATCTTTGAATTTGGACTATACAATCTTTGAGATAGAGGATCATTGGAAAATAATTGGAAAAGTCAATGGGAATTGTATTATGATCGTAATTTTTTGGATGATCATTGATCCGACTATCAACAATATAATGATAAATGGCATGAACACACTTTCGATACAAAACTTTATCCTCCACATACAAAAAGACGCATTCCCAGAATAGTTTGTAAATCAATTTTTCTCATTAATCATTTTTGTTTTTATTTTTTGTAATTTTAATGGAAAACAAATTTGAATGAATATTAAAATGAATTCATAAAATTAAAAACGACACAAAGTCTCGACAACAACAACAACAAAAAAACATTCAACCTGTTGGTCTCCCCAGCTAAGGGACTAATTTAGAAGTGTATGTATTTCCTTTAACCTCAAATTTGAAATAAAATATTTCGTAATTTCTGTTCATTTCGTGTACAACAACAGGGAAACATATTCAGATCAAAAAATTACACATAACGATGGCACGAAAAGATTCATTTTTTCGAAAATTCTTGTGATCTGGCTGCGCCGGTCTAGATTTTCTGATGTTTCATAAATGAAAACAGATGTTGTTTATGCGAAGAAAAAACTATATAATACAAGTTCCGTCGTCTTGTATCTTTCAGAATCTTTATTAAAGAATCCAACTTCAAATTCTCCGCATGGGGCTCTTTTTTGTGGTGTATTTCGATGAGTTTTTTTCTTCTGTACACTTGTTGCAACCTAAAACAAACCTGGAATAGATTTTCAAGAACTGAAGAAAAAAAAATTTTGAAAGGAACTAAAAATCGAATATAATGGTGTTTTTTGTTTTTCCAATAAAATCCATTTTTTTTTTTTTGCTGTTCCCTTTCTATTTGGGTAATGGACCGTTGAGAGTTATGAGGATACAATATTTAAAAGAGTTCAGTCTTGTGTACTAATTTATGAACAGTGTTAACAAATAAATATTTTTAGGGATGGAAAAATTCGGGTTTTTTTTTTAGTTAGATTGAAACTACAATGATTAAAATGGGCATTATTGACAAGTTTCAGGTTTTGTTAAACCGTGGAAACTGTTAGATGTAGAAAAAAGAAAGATGGATACCTTATATACTTAGTGAAGACATCCAAGAAGGATGTTTATTATGATATTTCGAAACAAAACAAAATTTAAATATTGGCGCCAAAATGTTCCCACGTCATGTATGTAATTTCATAAAACAAAACAAAAAAAACAAACAAATCTCGACTTTTTAAATAAATTCTTGAACCATGAAAATTTTTTACACAAATTGCAGCCAAAAAAATGCATTTAAAAAAAAGAAAATTACAACGCCAACCACAAAACTCACTAACCCAATGAATAGATTTCATTTCATCGATCACTGATCTTCTGAACTCTTTATTACAACAACACGATCGAAAAATTCCTTTAAATTTTTCAAAATAAGGAGCTAAAAAGGAATTACGCTCGAAAGATTTCTAATAAAGAAAAAATATTAAAAAGACAGGAGGTATAAGAAAAAAAAACAGCACAAGAAAAAAGACACACAGAACAAGAAGAAGTCGAATGAAGCGACTAGTTTTTTTCTTTTCTTCTGTTTCTAAAAGAATTATATAAGCCCAAAATGAAAGGTGAAAAATTACTAAGCCAAAAAGCCAGGTATATGTATGAACCCTGATAAAACCAGGTAAATCCAATCGACCAGAACAAAAATGCGATTAGTTTAGTCACAGAATTAAAAAAAAAAATCAAAAAGATGTTTGTTATTTTTCGAGTAGTTACTCTTTTTTAAAAATGGACAAAATCCATTGTGGACAATCCAATCCATAAATGCGTTGCTTGACAAACAATCAAAGTCGAGTGAGTGTCATAAAAGAACTTGAAAACTTGATACACAAGAAGGTGCCAAAATGACTTGTACAAGCGGCAAGAATAGGTGAAACTATTATCCGCAAAAGGATATAAACAAGTCCTTCGTCAAAATTCTCAGGCCTCTTGCTGTGGTTTTCTTTAAGTTTTTTTTTTTTTTTTTTATTATCGTTATTATATTTAACAAGAAAAACTCATTTCAATTGTTCCGTTCTTGAATTTTCATATTTCCATTTTTTTTTTTTTTTTGAAGAGATCCTTTTTTTCTAAAATAGTTATACTTTTATGGAAACAAAAATGCACTTCAAGAGTCATGCTGTTCTATTATTCTAAGACTTACATACCTATATGACTCTGCCATTTGTTCCGTTTTTATAAGAATGATTTCTTCTTGTTGTCTTCCGTACGTTATATTTGTCCAAAAAGAAATAGGAAAGGATAAGAGCCACTAGCCATTTGAAAGTCAAATGAACACAATTTTGCATGAATATGTCTTGGAAAGAACACTAAGGATGTGTTCTTCAAATGAATTACCTGTTGTGCGATAACAAGAGTCTTTCTTTAGTTCCCTTAAATTTCCTTTTTTTAATGGTCTTTTCCTTCCAAAGAAACACTTCTTGAAGTGTTAAGTTAACAAGTTTTTGTGGGTTTTATAAGCGGAACTATTCGTGGAGACTTTTGTTCTATTCTCTCGAAAAGATTTTTGAAGTATTTAAGATATAGAAATTATTAAATTAAGGTTCTTTGACGGAATTACGAAGAAACAAGGTGCATTTTTGAAAATTCAAATAGTCGTTCTAATACTTGTGTTTTATTGGGACCTGTTTACTTTTGAGTGTGGTTACGATTTCAAATATTTGAAGTTCTTTACATCGGAAACATAAATTAAGAAAAATATAATTCACTTTCAAATAAACACAACTAGAGTAAATCTATATTATTCTATAAAGCTCATTTATATCCAGGAAATTAGAAAGCTAGACACCTAGGACCGGTTTGACACGTCATTAAGTTAGATAAGAAGGGTAGACTGTGAATATTCAGATCGTATAGGAAAATGAATGTCCCAAAGTAGAGAACCGCTGCCCTTCACCAGGAGGCTGTTTATTTTAGTCCCCTATATATATCATACGGAGCTCTACATAACGTTAAAGTAATTCAAATCTATTATGAACCTGATTAAAGGTCTGAGAAATCAGCTCAAAACTAAGCCGGGCTTTCGACTTAAAGTTATGATTTTTTTAAACTATTAAATATCATAGAATACAACAAAAAACTCCGGAAAAGATATTAATTTCATAATTATTACATACTACTGTGTTCAAAAAGTAAGGTGAATTTTTAATTTAACCGAATCGGACAAATGAATTTTTTTCAAGTTGGTAGGACTGTTAGTGACATCTGTGACAAATTACATGTCAATATCATCATTAGTTGTGAACAAAGAAAAGTGAATTTGGCGATTTTTACTATGTCGAATTTTGTTGAGCAAAGAAGTGCTATTAAATTTTGCGTATCGAATGTTACAAAAGGCCTTCGGTGACGAGACTATGTCACAGAAAAATGTTTACAAGTGGTACAAAAACTTCAAAGAAGGCAGAGAACGTGTTGATGACTTGGAACGCTCTGGACGACCATCGACGTCAATTAATGAGCAACACATCAAGAAAATCAAAGAATTGGTGCTCGAAAATCCTCTATTAACAATTCGAGACCTTGCCGACATGCTTGCAATATCAATTGAATCAGTGCAAGCAATTTTGAAGGATCATTTGTGCCAGAGTCAAATCGCGTTTGGTGCCAAAATTTCTCAATTTTTTCGAATTTCTTCGTGAGTTTTTCGCCAAAAACTCCACTCATGTCGCTCCACAACCACCGTATTCGCCTGATTTAGCACCGTGTGACTTCTGGCTGTTCCCAAAGCTCAAGAGACCACTCCGGGGAAATCGTTTTGAGTCGATTGAAGAGATCAAACGTGAATCGCTACGCGCATTGAAGGCTATACCTGAGGACGACTTTTCAGCATGCTTCAAAGATTGGAAAAACGTTGGCATAAGTGTATTGTAACGGGGCGGATTATTTTGAGGGGGACGAAATCGATTTGGAAGAATAAATAAAAATTTTTAATTTTAAAACAAAATTCACCTTACGTTTCGAACACAGTGGTATATTTAAGTTTCGAAAATTTCCAGATTTGCTCTCGAAAATCTCGTGTATTTGAGCCAACGTAAATTAAATATGCTTCTGTAACAGATTTTCCTACTTTTTTCAGGCTTTTTACGTAACACATCTAAATCAAAATCATTAATTTTAAATAATCATAATTAATGAATTAACAAAAAAAAAGAAGATAAACTTTCTTATCTTAAAAACAGTAGAATTTTAATTCTTCATTAATAATCTGTCCTGTTGCTTTTTAGTTTTTTTTTTTTTTTCTTTAAGTTAAAGCGATTTTATCTTTTTAATCGCATCATTTCGTGCATATTTAGTGGCGGTATCCAATGGAGACACAAAAATTATTAATCCGGATAAATAAATTTTCGAAGAACGGAAATATTTTGGTGTATTTTAAAAACTTAAATCATGTTTTTTTTAATGATTCAAAAATGCTTTAAGGATAACTTTTTGATAATCAATATAATCGATTGATTATCCAAATCAAATTAAACTGATTTAATTTTTAAGCTTTAATTAAGATTTAGTTTTGAGCATAAATTTATAAATGATACTAAACTCCACTTTAAGTGAAATTGGAATTAGGTGACTGGAACAAATAAGAATATCGCCAGTCGGTCTGGAATAATGTTTTTAACTTACAACAACGCGAATTGAAGTATTGCCGACTTTGGATTTTCCAAAAATACTTAAATGTTTCAATTAAAAATTCGAATAATTTTGTATGGAATAATAGGGAACTCAAGATTCTATGTTTGCAAAATATTATCAGAAAGGATGACAAAAAGGACCAACTCTTTTGTATAGTACTTGTAAAATGAAGAATCTGATACTACTTATAATCAAATTTGAAATCTGTACATTAGAAAAACGTTTCTAGTTCCCGGTACACTAGATTTTAAAGACGATTTATGGAAAGCCTTCATCAATTTTTTCAAAGATGTCTATTAAAATTTCACAAAAAGTCTTTTTCATATTTGATATCCGAAAAATCGAACATATAGATAGCATATGTCTCATTTAGAGTATCCTGAAACCAATGACTTTGTAACCTGAAAACAAACATTAATCTTCGCTCCTGCACTTGTTCATATTTAAATTTCCAAATTCACAAATCTTCAATTACTGTAAAAGATATGTGGTATTTCCTTCTGTTAAAAAATTCCTGAATTCTTCAACCAAAAGAAAAATCCAATTCAGCTGACGACTAAAGAGCAAATTAAAATTCTTCTGGATAAAATAGAACCCTATGGGAAAATTAAATCTTGTTAAAAATCGAAATAAAATCAGTGCAAGAACTATCTAAAAAAAAACACGTCAGGTTTCATTTAAAATGCATTTTCACATGATGTAAATTAATCTTCCTTAACATAATTACTTTGGTGCTATTACTGAATAGAGAGAATCCTTTAGGTTCTGTTATTGTTGTTGGAGTATCTTGTTATCAGCAAGTGTTCATATCTGTATTATATATCAAGTGACTGACCAGTTATCATCGAACAATAAAAATTATCCACGTTTTTGTCAGGTGAATTTTCTCCAATGACACCAGTTTTTTTCTTTCTTCTTTCTTTGGACCAGTTATGTTAATTTCCATGTTCTAAATCAAGGCTGTCCAACCCTCGGCCCGCGGGCCGCATGCAGCCCAACATAAGTATCAATGCGGCCCTAAAATATTTAAAGTTACTGAAGCATGTCTATTTTTCTGAGGAATGATTTGTGTGTTGCGTGCGCTGCCAAGTGACAAACAAGAGAAACAGGAACAGAACAGAAAGCTGTCTCGTTCTGTAGTAAATTCTCTTTCTGTTTGCGTTGCTCGCTCAGCTACACTGTTCTGTTGTTTGTCACCTGGTGGGTTAAGTGAAGAATGAAACACACTAAGTGTAAAATTAGAACCAACATGTTGGATCAACACCTTGAGAACTGCCTGAGAATTGCAACCACGTCAATCGAACCAGATATTGACGGTTTAGTTTCTCAACTTCAATGCCAAGTTTCACATTCATTTTATGAAATGGATTTATACATAGTAATATACTTGTGGCCCAAAACACCATGTCGCTTTCCAATGCGGCCCAGGGAAACAAAAAGGTTGGACACCCTTGTTCAAAATGATAACCTATTGTATTATATGCGGTTAGAATTCTACACCACTTTTTGCATATTTCGCTTAATCAAGTGCGAATAAAAAGTCCTGGTCTGCGGGGTCTCAGACACTGTTGCTTGTGATTAAAAAAAAAAAAAAAAAGTATCAAATTTAAAAGAAATTGATCTGCCGATCAGAAGCAAAAAAAAAAATGTAGTTCAACTGGATTCGACCGAAGTTTTTTTTTGTTTTTTTTTGGTGTTTGCACTTACAATTTTGAAGTGGCCAGCGTTATTTGAGACTATCGATTTCAATGAGAATATTTATATATAGGTATGTAAAAAGGGTTCATGAA
The DNA here is from genome assembly GCA_963422695.1 of Xylophagus ater. Taxonomy (NCBI): domain Eukaryota; kingdom Metazoa; phylum Arthropoda; class Insecta; order Diptera; family Xylophagidae; genus Xylophagus; species Xylophagus ater. The sequence continues at coordinate 41,931,238 of OY730479.1, read as the reverse complement.
ATTCATAAAGGGATTTCTGATATTGGTTTTGAACTTCCGAAGCCATATCTTTTGGCCTTTTTTTTAAATATAGAAGAACTCAATATTTTTCAATTATTTTGTTTGCGGTTAATTCTGTTTTTAAAAACTTAACCATACGAAATTAATTGACTTTTCGAAATAGATCAAATTGTTGTCCTTATCAGAATTGTAGCTCAATTCGAAAATAAAATCCTTAATTTGATATAGAACAGGTGTTACTTGTTGAGTCCTCCCTGTATTGTTATTTTGTGCGTTTTTACCCCAAAGGAAGTCAAACAATTAAACTTTGAACGACTTAGTAGTTGTTAGTTACTAGGACAAGCCATCCGATAAAATACACTTTGAATTAAAATGATCTTTAGATGATCTTTTTGTAAAAAAATGTTTTGAAAAATCACAAATCAATTAATAAGAATTTCTGGAGACATGTGTTGGTCTTTATATCCTAAAATGATCTTTAGTCTAGCACAAAAAGTCCCACCATCACGATTTTCTCATAGACCTCTTTTATTTTTTTTCTACACTTTCTTCAGGACGTCTTCCAGAATCTATAAAAGATAACATCAATTCCTCAATGAAATAGCATGAATCCCTGTTATTCTCTCATTTATGCTACAAATATCAAAAATGTACCATTTTTATTTGCTTCCGAACTATAATAAATGGATTTTCTAATTTAGTAGAAAAACGTAATCTCATTAAAGTTAACCAAAAAATGACATAACTTCCATTCACTTTTCAAGATTTTTAATCGAACGTAAAGAAAAAATAAAAAGAAGGCATTTAGTGTGTCGATTCGGAATCAATGAAACCAATTTGTGAGATGCAAATGCGTCCGTCCGCGCAATCATCTTCTTTTTCTTCCGTGTTACATTGTTTTAATATTTTCTTATTTAAATTGCCAATTAAGATCGACAACTATTTGCCATAGTTTCGTAAAAATCCAAAGTGTTGTTAGTTAATTTGTCTCGTCGCTAACCAGCACTGCCATTATTTTCAGAGTCTGTTAGTTCGACTTTTTGTTTAGTCAATCAAATTAGTTAATCGTTATGAAATCGTATAATATAAATACACGTGAATAAAGAATGTAACTTTTTGTAATATAGCGTCTTTCAAGCTTTATCGCAATTAAGTGAATCATGGGTAACTTGGAAAACCTTGTGATATCCCATTGAGGACGATCTGTCTCATAATGATATTTCTAATTTCTGCTTGGACGCTGGCAATGAAGAGTGATTCTCTGGTCTTGTCTGAATGCGATATACAACATTCTTACACTACTTCGGATTCATATACGAAATGACCTTAAATTATCACGTTTTTGTGACTAAGGGTAGAGACATATACTTCGTTTACATGGCGATTTCAGAATTGACTTGAGATCGACTTGAAATTCAACCCGAGTTTTTTATCTTTACCGGATTGAAAAATTGACTTGAAACCAACTTTAAATCAACGTCAATTTCATAGACTCTTTTTTAGGTTATGTTTCCCCTCTTTTCATACTCCATTTAAAATTTTCAATTCGATTTGAAGTCGATCTGGGTTTACATGCAAATTTCAAGTCGATCAGAAAAATTTTTGTGATCGGATTGACTCAAGTCGATTTGAAGTCGATCTGGGTATACATGCACGATATTCGGGTTGAAGTCGACTTCAATCCGGTCATGTAAACGAAGTACTAGTTGCTGCGAGAAGTAGAGCAGAGCTGAAAGCTGATTCATGTGTGAGAAAATTCTTCACATATATACATTTTGGGAGAATCTTGCGCGATTATATCATAACAGAAGCAGACCAGAACCGAGGCTGGACGGATTTGAATACACAAAAGACTGGGTGTGCAGTTTTTCTCGAATGAATGTTTGAATTAAATGTCAGAAAAAGGGTACTTTTGGCAATCACTATGACATGTTCTCGCATTGCGTCTTGCATCAAGAACTTCCGCTTTCAGCTCTTTTCAGTTTCACGCAGCCACCATGTTTCTATCCTTAGCTTCTTGTATTCGAAAACTACTTCGAAAATGTCTCAACCACCTACGCTTTCCTCTATTAAAATATATTTCACACTTTTAACTTCAAATATTTACAACTTTTATTTACGGTGATGTAATCACCTTTCTTGTCTGCGCGTATAAAGAAATTATAGCATTTTTTTTTTTCATATTTTCAAATTAGTATAAAAATTCAAAATAAAACAATTTTAGTTGTTCTTTAAGCATTTTTTTAAGTGTTTTTTTTTTTAAATGCAAAAATCTCACTTCTTCCAAAATGAAGAAAATTTTTACGTGTGGCTCTGTTTTTTTTTCTTTGTTTTTGGTTATTTTTAAGCATTTTATTATTTGTTATTAAATTTAAATCTCATTTGGTATTCGAATCTTGCCATTTCCTCTTTTTTAGATTCAAAATCGTTTGCCAACTCGTAAAAAACAAAAAAAAAAAAAAATACCAATAACGACATTTTTGTCGTTTTTTCCGTTTGTAGTTTTTTTTTTCGAAATTAATTTTTATTCAATGCCGAAAAAAGTATGGTCTTGGAAGGCGTGGGAAAGATTTTTGTTTCTTTTTTTGGAAACGGATATGCAATTTTTCAATTAACAACCGTTATTGTTTTTTTCCCCATATTTTAATTATCTAATGTGGAGGCGCGATTTTTGAGAAGGCGTTTTTATTGGAAATCAATTTAAATAGAAGTTTTCGAATTTAGATTTTCGATAGTTTTGTCGTCGTAATAGTATAAAGGCGAATCTCCACACAGCCGACATCCAATTCTGACGAGAAAAAGCAGAAAAGTAGAAAGAGATGGACTTTTGCAATTTACGCTAGGATTGATCGAATAAAAACATCAGGGTCTCTCCCCACACAATTTATAATATTATGGGAAAATTATGAACATTCCCTTCCATTTTATAGGAAAATGTAGTACCAAATTCTGTTTTCAGACTTTATCATAAGGCTTAAATTCCTATCACATCTAAAAACAAGCTATAGTGCAAAACGACGAAACTTCTATACGTATGTTCAAATCACGTTACCTTCCGAAAGCCTTTCTAAAAGAAAGCTATATGAATATGGAAATTCAGAGCGAAGGTGGTCCTTAGTTAATCACAACATTTTTTGTGATATACAGACATTGGATAAAAATGATTGCAAACCATTTAGAATCTTATAAAACGTGGAGATTTGCAAAACAAATTTTTTATTTTTGATATACTGCGTATAGAAGTTAAAAATTTAACTTGCATAAACCATAAAAATCAATTCGTCATAGAAAAACTTCCTATTAGAAAATTTGGTAGTGTGCGACGATATCGTGTATTATTATTGTGAGAGTATGCAAATGCAGATGAAAACCCATAAATCAGATGAACAAGTTTATCTGCGTTTGAGGGGAATCATCTGGCAGATGAAGAATCAGATGGGGAAATTTGAACCGCAGACGCCGACAAAATTCGTAGGATGGTTGTTTCTCCCTTTCTGTTTAACTAAATTTTGCATAAGTGCATCCCATACTTTTATCAGAATAGGATGTCGGCTGTGTGGAGATTGGCCTTAAGTTGATTTTTACTCCTTATTGAAAAAGTGCCATAATAAAAAGACACAAGAATTTAATATTTATTTCATCTTTTCTTTTTTGTGACAAAAGTCATTACTTTCTTCAGAAATTTTGTGCTAAATGCAATTCCACAGGAAATTTCAGATGTTTGGAAATTTTGGGTATTGCACCTTGGTATATATTCGATATTTAAAAGAACATATTTCACATCAAATGTAATGATGTATATTAAACAGAAAAAATGGCGTATGTACGTTTGAGTTTTCAACAAAATTATTGGGCGTAGGAATTAATAATATGCGAATTGTTACTAACTTCATATCTATCAAACGCGCCATTTTTTTGACAGTGACAGCTATTACAAGTATTAAACTCCATCAGTCAAATTGAACACAAGTTTGTACACACACGTTTTCATTGCCTTAAAAATGTCAAAATACGTTCCGACAAAACAACATTTGAGGGAAGCATTGTTTTTGTACTTTAATCAAAAGAAAAGTGCTGCAGAAAGTTTCCGGTTGCTGCAAAAAACTTATCCTGAATATGTTCCAACAGAAAAATCGTGTCGGTGGTGATTTGCGCGGTTTAAAAGTGGTGATTTTAACATCGAAGGCAAAGAGCGTTCTGGCCAGCCGAAAAGGTTAGGAGATGAAAAATTGGAGGCATTACTCGAAGAAGAGCCATGTCAAACACAAGAAGAGCTTGCAAAATCTTTGAGAGTTGATCAAACAACTAGTTCCAAGCGTCTGAAGGCAATGGGAATGTTTCAAAAGGAAGGAAATTGGGTGCCATACGAATTGAAGCCAAGAGATGTGGAAAGACGATTTTTCATGTGCGAACAACTGCTCCAACGGCATAAAAGAAAGGATTTTCTCCATCGTATCGTGACCGGTGATGAAAAATGGATCCACTACGATATCCCTAAACGTAAAAAATCATATGGTTACCCCAGGCATGCCTCAACATCAACGGCAAAGCCAAATATCCATGGATCAAAGCTCATGCTCTGTATATGGTGGGATCAGCTGGGTGTGGTGTACTATGAGCTGCTAAATCCTGGTGAAACCATTAATGGTGATCGGTACCAACTACAATTGATGCGTTTGAGCCGAGCATTGAAGGAAAAACGGCCGCAATACTACGATAGACACGACATGTTGCAAAACCGGTCAAAACCTACTTGGAAACATTTAAATGGGAAGTCCTACCGCACCCGTGGCATTCTCCAGACATTGCTCCTTCCGATTACTACCTCTTCCGATCCATGACTCATGGCCTGTCGGAGCAGAAGTTCACTTCGTAAGACCAACGCAAAAAATGGGTCGATTCGTGGATAGCCTCAAAAGACGAGCCGTTTTTCCGAGCTGGTATCCGAAAATTGCCAGAAAGATGAGAAAAAGTAGTGGCTAGCGATGGACAATATTTCGAATAATCGATTTGTCACTATTTCTAAATAATAAATGCTTATTTTGCCTTATTTTAATTCCTATGCCCAATACATAGCCCCTTTAATGTTGCCTCTCACCTACATAATTAATATTAAAATTATGAATTTCGCACTAGAATACGTTAAAATTAGACCCCCAAAATGAAGTATTTCTATGGTAGTAGAATTTGAAATATTCAGCCTTAAATTTATGGAAAATGAAAATGTCCTTATAAGTGTTTAGTGCCTCTTCATTCACAAATCTGAACACAGGAAGCTTCAGCTATTTTGAGTTCAGTCCTGTATTGTTTAACACGGGTTGTTGTCTGAATCAACTATCTGTCCACGTACACTTCAAAATATATCCAATCAAGCGCCATGTCTAGACGCAAATCCGAATATGTTCTTCTCTAGACACACTTTTTCGATAGTACTATTGGACAAAATATTTTAGAATAGAAAAAATTAAGTAGAAACATAAGTCGAACCCGAAAGTGCCTTAAATATATACATTTCAAGAAAGGTTAAAGATAACTCTTTTCTAGGTTAACTGAAATTACATTAGATTACGTATTAATTTCATTTAACACGCAATTTCCTTGAAAGATTTCCGCTAAAACAATAGTATTTTCAAATTATTGTAATTTCATGACGTTTTTCAATTTCCAATTCGAAATTATATTCTAATCGACTTCAATCAAAAATTCAATCAACTTTAACCTTCTCATAGGCGAATCTCGTATCACAGCCTAATCAAAGAATCATCATTTTTGTGCTCGTTTGTTGTTTATTTAAAACGCATCTAATTTGCATGCACATTCGCGGACTTACAGTTAAATTCGCGTTCATAAATTATCTTGTTTGGTTTTTTCGTGTTTTTATGCCCTATGGTAGGTGTACTACCAGAGGGTATATTAGTTTTGTCACTAAGTGTGTAACGCATAGAAATAATCATCGCAGAAAAATTTCAAGGGTATGATTGTGCAGGGAATCAAAAGTTATATCGTCCGTCCGTCCATCCGTCCGTCCGTCTGTGAACAAGATAACTCAAAAACGCGTTATCCGATTTTGTTGAAATTTAGAATGTAAGTTGGTTATTCCTTAACTGCGTTTGGTATTGCATTTCAGCAAAATCGACCGAGGGAAGTTATTAAGTAAAAACTAGAGTGACCAGAAAGTTTGGTCGTTTTTTATATGGTTTTTCGGATTTAACTGCAAAATTTGTGAATCAATTTTGTTTAAATTAATTATATTGATTAACTATATAAATAGACGATACCATGTTAAATTTCAGCAAAATCGGTCTAAGGATAGTGGAGAAAGAAATAATCCTAGGAGAAAATAAGTTTGTCGATAAAGTTTTTTTGATGTACTTTAAAAACTAACATACTGGTTTGCGGATTGGATTTATCCTATTAGGGTCTAGGTTACCTGCGAATTAGAGGAAATTTTGGAAAGGGGAAACAAAGTTATGACGAAAAAACCTTGACATACTGTTAGATTTGAAGAAATAGTTCTAGCCTAAAATAAGCCTGTTCATAAAGTTTTTCTAATGTATTTTAAAAATTTATATACCGATTTGAATCAAATTTACGAAACGTGTTTATGCTATTAGACTCCAGCCTACCTGTGAATTTGGGCAAATTTGAGAATGAAGAAATGAAGTTATGGAGAGAAAAACCTTAAAATATTGAGTTAAGTAGAAAGTTCGTGGCGTTTTTTTTCCAATATATGGCATTAGAGTCGTATAAGTTTAGTAGTTCTAATCCTATCAAGTTATATTATAGCGCGCTTAAAAGGTGACATTTAATAAAATATTTATGAAAAAAATTGTGAAATTCAGGCAGAACTAATTGGGGTAATTGGGTTTGGAAAATGAGCCAAAATTCTGAAAAAATTCCCTATATTAATGCTCCATGTAAGGTACTGCCGTCCGTCCGTGGACAAAATAACTCAAAAACGTGTTGTCCAATTTTGATGAAATTTAGAATGCTACTTGGTTATTGCTATAGTGGATTTGGTATTGCATTTCAGCGAAATCGACCTAAGGGGAGGGAAGTTATTAAGCAAAAATCAGGGTGACGAGAAAGTTTTGTCGTTTTTTTATATGGTTTTTCGGATTTAACTGGAAAATTGGTGAATCAATTTTGTTTAAATTAATTATATTGGTTAACTATATAAATAGACGATACCATGTTAACTTTCAGCAAAATCAGTCCAAGGATAGTGAAGAAAGAAATAATCCTAGGAGCAAATAAGTTTGTCGATAAAGTTTTTTTGATGTACTTTAAAAACTAACAAACTGATTTAAATAAAATTTACGGATTGGATTTATCCTATTAGGGCCTAGGTTGCCTGCGGAGGAAATTTTGTAAAGATGAAACAAAGTTATGAAGAAAAAACCTTGACTGTTTTTTTGCCTCATTTCTCCATAGGGCATCAAAAATTCGGCTATAGGCTGATTTTAGGTTACTATATGTTTTCTTTTATTGTTTTGTTTATTTCAGGTGACAAACAAACAACCGAAGGTGATAAATTATATATGAAATTTTATAATTAAAGGGGTTTTACCCTTTTTTAGGTGCATGATTATTTCGCTGATATTTCTGTGATATACGCGACTGACGGTGCTGTACGCGAAAGAAATTTATCAAACAAATAGAGACACAAGAAAAAAGAAAAGAAAATCTATGGAAAAACGTAAACGTTTTAGTTATTATAGTTGACTTCTGCGAGATCCATTTGAGATCATTAATATGGATGGATGGTTCTTGAACATATGTTCGTTCCTAGAACTGATAATAAATTGTACATGATTTCAAAAAGTTTAGAATACAAAATCCAAACGTCTTTTCTTTAAATATTTATGCTAAATTTGCGTTTACTTATTCTGATGTATGTTTGAGTTTGCCATATTTTAGTACGTGCCTTGGAATCTTCCTTTTGTTGTTGTCGTTTTTTTTTTTTTTTTTTCTTCTAGAAGATTTGTGTACAAAGAAGGAGTGGTCACTACATTATTTTGAGAAAGCTTTTCTCGCATTGAAGGCCATTCATTGACCTTTCATCGATAAGAATTACCGGATTTAAATTTTATAGCGGTTGGCACAGATTACAGAATTATTTTGAATACAATTGAATTTTAAGAATTGTGTTGTTTTTCTGCTTGAATTGATTTATCATATTATCTTTGAAGAGAAAAGAATTGAAAATTCATCAAGTATATTTGATTAAAGGAATTTTAAGATTTGTTGGAGTTTATTATGATCAAAGAAGATACGCAATTGGTGTTGCCAATTACAGTAATATTAGCTCAAAATTAAGCAGGACTTAGAACTAATTAACTTAATGGACATTAATTTTATGTCATCATAAGGCAGAAATAATCATAAATCCTGCGGTTTAGCCTTTTGTTCATACTTTTAAATTCATAAATGATCTCAATAGACTTTGTCATTTAATTTGAAATCTAAAAGAATATTCGTTCAAGGATGGGACTATATGCATTGTGTAGGGCATAGCAATTTAGAGCTTAACAGCACAGACTTCTCAGACTTCTTTGGGACACCACAACATCCTCTACTCATATGTTCACGTGTGCGCCATCAATTCTGTGAATTTTCTCCGCCTGAAGGAATTGCAAAGCGGGTTATCTAGCATCATCTCCCGAACGGTTCCAGAGGTAGCTGTAGGTTGGATAATCGCAGAAATGTGGAACAATTGACTTGAAATCTTCATAGAACTTTGACGCCTTTGGAATTTACAGCTTTTTTAAGGTTGTTCATTAATATATTTTGAAATCAATGCTTTTTAGGGGATGGAAGGAGGCAAAAATTATTAAAGAACTTAATATTGTTGTTGAAGACACTATGCGTTCAGAATAATGTTAGATTATGCTGGGTTCCAGCCCATTGCGGAATCGAGGGAAATGAATCGGCAGACAAGCTGGCAAAGGAAGGAGCAGACGGTTCAGGAATCGAAATCACTGACGTACTGCCTTCCCTCTCGGCGTTTAAAGCACGTATCAAGGATAGAATTTTCGGGGAAGCCAACACACGATGGCGCAACCTTAGTGAGCACGAAGTGTCAAAACATTTGTGGATAATGAATCAGAGAAAGTCGAGTCTCATAATAGACTGGAATAGGAATCATTTACGGACAATTATTGGGATACTGACGGGTCACTGTCTGTTGAGAAAGCACGCTAAAAGACTGGGCTTGGTGCAAACCGACCTCTGTCGATATTGTGGAGACACAGGAGTGGCTGAGGATATCAAGCACATTTTTTGCGAGCGCTCAGCTCTCTCTCGGGCTTGGTACAACTTTTTGGGTAACCATTTCTTCGAGAATTTAGGGATGCTTCAGGCGACTGACATGGGAAGTCTAATGAAGTTTTGTAGGAGAATTAAATGCTTTAAAGAGGAATAGGTTTTCCAACAGGATAACTTCTGGTCTCGTAGGGATCACAATGGGCCCATTAAGCTGCCTGGTGTTGTACGTAGTACCCCTACTCTACCTACCTACCTACCTACCTATTATTGATGTTTTGCCGACAAAATTAATTCAATTACAATTTTTTCATTGGAAAATTTTAATTAAATAAAAGCAATTTTATTTTTAAAATAAGAAATTTAACTTAAAAAAAAAGCATAAAAATTTCATTTAAATGAAAAAATGCAATAAATTTCTTTTTAAAAAAAAAAGAAATAATAAAAAAGAAAATAATATCAAATTTTTTATAACTTTTTCTGTGAATTTTCTTGAAAATTTTTATTTTAACAGGTTTTTTCATTTCAGTGAAAATTCTTTAAAATCTTGTCATTTTTAATTTCATTTATTTTTCCAATAAAAATGAGAAAATTCCTATTCACTTTTTTTTTTCATCCCCAAGGAATATTTGGAGTTCATTATTTTTGGGATCATTTTTAGAATGGACCTTTTCTTAAAATTTTCTTGTTAAAATTTGTTGCAAAATCAAAAAAACTTGAAAATAGAAAATGATGAAATAAGATTTTTCTGTTTTATGGCTTTTATAGTTTTAATTAGAAACAAAATTAACAACTATTTAACTATATATTTTTGTCGAGGACACAAAATGGGACACAGTTGCTGATCCAATATAATAAGATGTCGTAAAACAAAATACAAGCATTTTGTCACAATCTTGTTAAAATCCCATAAAAAGAAAAAAGGGCGATATTAGATCGGGTCTTACGGGCGTTTAATTTTTATGAGAAGACATGAACGCATTTTTTTTTTACACGTGTTTTAGATTAAAATTATAACAAAAAAAGCGAAGAAATTGCATTTTTCTCTATTTTCTCTATGCGTACAGCGTAAAGCTACCTTTTGATCTTGGCGGCACATCTCTAAGCACTTCTTAGATTTTTTTACTATAACACTTAAACTCTGTACATTTTTTCCTTCTGGAGACATTGAAATACGACACATCTAGCAACCTTACGGTTACTGTAAAGTAAAGGGTCTTTCATTACGAACATAACAATTAGAACTTCACCTTCAATAAATCGATTGTAACGTGTGCTGTGTGGCTTGTAACGCTGTCTTGTTGAAACCACATATCGACGATATCAATTTCATCTAATTCTGGCCACAAAATAATCCTCCAACATGGCACGATAGCGCTCTCCATTGACGGTAACATGGCGATCGTTCGCATCAACGAAAAAATACGGCCCAATCACGCCTCCGGCATGTAAACCGCACCATACAGTGATTTTTTGTGGATGCAATAGTGTCTCTTGAAGCACATGTGGGTTTGTTGCTGTCCAATAATGCATATTTTGCTTGTTGACGAAGTCATTCAGCCAGAAATGAGCTTCATCGTTGAAGATGATTTTTTTTTTGATGAAATTCTGGATTTTCTTCCAGCTTTGCCAGAGCCCAAACGGAGAAGTTTCGGCGCTTCAAATAGTCAAGTGGCTTCAGTTCTTGAGTCAATTTGATCCTGTAAGGGTGTAAGCCAAGATCTTTTCGCAAAATACGCCACAATGACGTTTGAGATATGCCCAATTCTTGAGAACGACGTGAAATGGACTGATTTGGCCCATTTTGAATGGATTCACTTACGGCTGCGATATTTTCATTGCTGCGAGCGGTACGACGTCTCGTTGGCACTGGAACATCCAATAGTGAAAATGTTGATTCGAATTTATCTAGCCTGTCGGGTGGGACGATTATTACGAACGATTATTTGAACCACCCTAGTATAACTCTTAGGGGTGCACCTTGCTTCACTGTATTTCCGGATCGTTTCAGCTATTTAGATTTTCTATTAAATAATTTTGATTCCAGTTTCAAATAATCTACAAAAAAAGGTTAGTTTTGCTTGGTATCGGTTCGATTTGACAAAGTTCGATTTCCCAAGAATTTACTTACCTATACTTTTGCTTCCATTACATTACTCCCATACTTATAGAGTAAGTCTGACAGTCTCTTAACATCTGTTTTTTTTTTTGAATTTTTCTAACGACATTACTAAGTAATAAAAACAGGCTGATTAAAAAATATGTTCAACAAAAATGTAATAAAATAGAAATTATCAAAACTTGAAGAGAACGAAAAATTATGTCAAAATCAAGCATTTTTTTTTTTTTTGTTAAACAATCGCGCAGAATTACAACACAAAAACAAATTAATCATTCTGTCAACAAAGTTTTTATTTTTCTCTCGTTTTTTTTTCAATAAAAAAAAAATGTTTATTTTTAAAAATTAAAACAACTTATGTTTATGTTATTTTATTAAATATTATTATTTCGAATTAATTAATATAAAAATGACTAGACTTTAAAAATTTTAAACATTTAACGGTTTTAATTCAAAAATGAATTTCCAATGCAAATATTCGGATGGCAAAGACTGTTCAAAGAAATGCCATCTATGATTTATAAATAAAGTTAATTTCGTATTCACACATATTCTTAATTCGAATTAAGAAGTCTTTCTAAATCAGTAATGTATTGAACCGCTTTTTGTAAAGTTTTCACTTTCGATATACGTTTATTTCTATTTGCTGTATATGGCACCATCTTACGGAGTCTAGCAAAAGCATCATTTACTGATCGAACGCGTTTACGTTCGCGTGCATTACGCATTTCTATCGATAGATGGTGATCGTGAATGATTGTTGTTGGTTTTCTTATTTGTTTGGTTGATGTACGAGATGAATGATAATCTATTCGAAAAACATGCAAAATTTGAAAACAGAATTATTAATATTTAAATTTAAAATTTCAAAATTAAATTAGTTTCGTTTTTTTTTTCTTTATTTATTTATAAACTTTTCTAATTTCTAAAATTTGATTATTTCGGTCAAGTGTAGGGGGGAAGTGGGAAAGTGTGATGTGTTGAACTGTTCAAATTTTTGGGAAGAAAATTTGTTCCTATCGTAAATTTGGACAATTCAAACCAGATTCTGTTAATAATAATATTACTGACAATATTTACGCATTCGATCCCCACACTCTTAAGAACTTGAACCAGAACCAAATAATTCTTTCAGAAGAAATGAAATCTCTAGAGTTAGTTCTCAATTTTTGTGGAGTTCACCACGATGTGTTAGGAAACTTTAAATCAAATTAAGAGTCTACTCTATTTTGTCAATCATTTCTTCGCAAGTTTTTGAGTTTGACGGCACTTCTCAACTTTCTGTCATACACCACAAGTAAAAATATAGAAAAATTAACATATTATCTTTCGTATTCACGTGTTTTCCATTAGGGTTTGCAATCCCGTGTTATATTCCCAATCCCGGGATTTCGGGATTACATTAACTCAATCCCGGGATCCCTGGATTGGTCCCGGGATTAGGATTAGACTGAAAAAAACTTCTAGCGTCTAGCCTTTCAAGCAAGTCCACTATTAATTTACGGCATTTAGTTGAAGAAGGAACTATGACAATTTCTATTTCTGACTGGACGTTGCTTATACGATTATGTAAGTATTGCAGTAGTCCACTTAGATCTGTGCGGCGTTCTTCCATACGAAGAATGAGAGCTGTATATAACTTTTTACTTATAGCACTGTTTGCATCTTTCAGCTACTTTAGCATAAAATTTATGCTATCTCTACGGCAGAGTGCTTCAACAGTTGTTTTTACTGGTATAAATAGAAAGGTTCAAACACTAACAAAAGACTGCTCCACCTCGTCTAACAGTCTCTTAATAAGACAATATCCTTTCCAAATTCTGCCCGGGTATATTGTTGTAATAAATCATTCTTTGTTGGTGATCATCTGAACTTTTATATGATTTTTCGTACCTTATTTATCAGTTGACCAATACTTGTTTCAGTGATCTCATGAAGGTTTCTTCCATGACTCTGAATATTATCTAGGAAGCCTTCGTTGCGAAAAATATCTTGCTCCTCGCACTAGTCACTCTCTGTGAAATAAATTTCTGCAAACCCTATTTCCCATGCATTGTCTCCTCTTGGAGGTATTGAAAAGTGTATCTTACTTCACATCATCTTGCGGCACACTGATTGTGGAGCTCTGTTATAATCAGTTGGAACAAGAAATGGATTGAAATCAAACAAATGACGATCATGTACATCGAAGTTTGTACTAAAAACTACTATGTTTTAAAAAGAATTTTTGTAGTTTAATATGAAAATAAATTCAATATTTATTCCACAAATGATCGAACAAATAAAAACCGAAAATTGCACACAAATATTTTGTTCGTAATTAAACTTTAGCTAAAAAAGAAAGACAAAACTCTTCTTAAATATTTACTCTTACCATTATTAAAATCCCAACAACTATTTTCTGATTCAAACGATCGCAATGACCACTCATCCTCGGGCCTGATTTCTTCAAAATTCACTTTTTTTTCCATTTGTTTGCAGCACAATTCACATTTTTCGCATAAATCACAATCTCCTTCAGAACTCATTATTTACCCGTTTTTTTTTTTGCACAATTTCTTAATAGTTATTTATTTATTTAAACATATTTTTTACCTGATTTCGTGGTAAATATTTACTTGTTGCTAAAACCGTTCACTATTGGAGTATGACTTCAAAAAGAATATTGTGCCTAGTCTAGAAAAAATAAATAAAAAAAAGACAGACGCCACGTGCCTTCTCTTCAAAAATAATTCGAGAAGGAAACATGAAACACCTTTAATTAAATTCAATTAAAATAAAACACAACGGAACGACCGATACTCGATCATAATTTGAAGGCTAAAATGCGGGTGTGAATCTCCAGAAAAGACAAAAAAACAACAATAGAAATGATATTAAAAAGAAAATTTTTGATCGCAATTAATCCCAGTATATTTTTCAAGTTGTGTCCCGCTGAGGTGTTATCATTCTGCCACTGGGCGTACAACTTCATGCGGTAGTTAGAGTCCGTTGACTCGATTAGTGATATTACCCTTGACAATGGAAATGATTGCAATGTAATTGTTATCAAAAAATTGGAGCCCGTATTTTAAAGTCATTTCTATTTATGATTAAGTCATAATATGTTAATTTGTTGTAATTAAAAATATTTTCAATTAATTAGAATTCTTCGTTTTTTAAGATATTATTGGTCAGTTTTGGATTATTTTATGATCATTTGATATATTAGGTCTGTTTTATTTGCCACTTGCTCATTGAAAACAAAAACAACAAAAGAGCAAATCCTACACTACTTTCAGACCAAGTGTAACTATCACACCCAAGTTGTCAAGTTGTCTTCCAGAATTATTTTACTAAAATTACGACTTCTTGGTTTCCCTCCCCTTTTTATAAGGTGGATTTATTCCTACCTTTCCGGTAGGCGTTATCGGGTTCTCTTCCGTGCTATTGAATCTGATCCTTTTATTGCCCATTCTGAAGTTCCGCAAGGTAGTCATTTGGTACCTATTTTATTCATCATCTCTATTAATGATGTAACGTCCATTATTCAGAACTCTGAAATTACAATCTACGCTGACGATATGAAAATTTCCAAAGTAATCTCTTCTTCGCGGGACTGTCATTTGCTTCAGGCTGATCTTGGTAAATTTACTTCTTGGTGTACAAATAATGACTTGTCCTTAATATTAGTAAGTGTCAAACAATAACATTTACGTGAAAACGTAGCAAAATCATATTTGACTACACTTTACTAGGAAACTCTATTTCGAGAATTGATTTTATTAGAGATGTAGGTGTTGTTTGTGATGCCGAGCTCAATTTTCGTTGTCATATTGACAATATTGTTAACAAAGCTTCATCAATGTTAGGGTTCATAAAACGATGGTCTAAAGAGTTCTCCGACCCATATATTACTAAATCTCTTTACATAACCTTTGTTAGACCGGTACTTGAATATGCTAGTCAAGTATGGTCGCCGTATCATAAAGTACACATTGAGAGAGTTGAAGCTGTTCAGCGTCGGTTTGTTCGCTTTGCTCTTAGAGGTCTTCCTTGGAGCGATGCTATCAATCTTCCTCCTTACTGCAATCGTCTAAAACTGATTAACCTTCAGACTTTGCAGAAGCGCCGTGAGGTAGCTGATATAGTTTTTATTCATCAAATTCTTGTTGGTGCTACTGAGTATTCTCGAACGTATAAAATTAAAAGTTAACGCTCACTTCCTACGAATTGTCAACTTATTCAAGATCGACTGTCATCGTACTGACTATGGAAGGTTTGAACCTGTTACTAGAATGTTAATGAACGCAAATAACAGCTCTGGTCACTTTGACTTCTCGCTGAACAAGGAGAAACTAAAGCGTCTGCTGGTTAACGACTCTGTATCATCGCGCACGTAACCTTTATGGACAACGTTTTTCATGTTCTACCGATTGTTGACCATACGTATTTTTTATTTTTAATTTTAATAGATACTAAAACGATATATTTGCATTTATCTTATTTTGTGTTGGTGAGTGGGTGGTGGATTGATGGTGGCGGTTTGAAGGTGGCGGTTAGGTGATGGAATTTTTTTTTTCTCCTTCCGACTAATTTTACCACTGCCAGACTAACATTTCTCTTCCCCCTCCTCCCTTCCCGGCACTAATGATGAGATATAGCATATGCATTCGATTTATCGTTTATTCGATATGATTGTGAATGATATCTTGCTGTGCTTGTATTAAGCATATCTGAAGTGTTAAAAAAAAAAAACACCCGAAATTAGTTCAGTTTTCTCCCATAAAAAGTGTATTAGCTAAACGTTTCTCATTTCATTACAATATGGTTGCTAAGCAGCGCTACAAACATTTGAATTAAAATGTTCTCCTACTCCTGCTCGTTTTATTTGCCACTTACCCTGCTCCAGGGTAGGGAATGACAAATAAAACAGACCTATTGTATGTTCTTCCGGACCTAAATAGCCAACTACCAAAAAATGGAACAAACTGGATCCAGAAAAATACATTAAAAAAAATAATAAAATAAAACTCTTTCTTCACACAATATAGAGAAAGTTTCAAATTTATTAAGAACAAAAATTACACTCAAAATTAAATAAAATAGGAAAATATTATAAATATGGCATCACCTTCCTTTCTTTCTACCAAATTTCTCGACAAACCCCGCGACGATCTTTACTATATCCTGGTGGGCATATTCCTCTTGAATCTGGTGACGGATGGACATCATCATAATCTGCGAAAGCAAACATTGGATTCTTTGGGCGGATATTTTCAGAATCTCTGAGATGTTGTTTTACGGCACGTTCATATTCGCCTTCATCTAAATATTCTTTAAATAATTCTACTAATTTTTCATTTTCATTTTCTTGATTGTGAGCCGCTTCCAGACCCTTTAAAGAAAAACGAAACATTAAATACAATTTTGAAAGAACTTTTCTTTTATATATTTATTTACTGGACTTTTATGAACAGGATTTGCAGTTACAGTCACTGCCACTAAAATAAACACTACCAAAATTATTCGAAGAAATTCCATATTATAACACTTTTTTTTATTTATTAACGATTTTAATTAAGAGCTTGTCAAATTCTAACTGAAATATTTTCTTGAAAGAAATCGATTTTATAGAATTATTTTTCTTACGAAAAAGAGGAAATACCCGAAGTTACCACAGAAACCGAAGTGATTAAGCTGTGGTTTGGGTTGTTCCGAAAGGAAACAATATACGTTATCAAAGAAAATAACAATCGATGACGCAGTTTTTTTTGTGATAAGATTTCTTTCTTATTGAGAATTGCCCACCTTCTTTTCTGAATATAATTAATTTAATGATGTTTTTAAAGAGTAAATATTACTCATTTTGAAGTGACAAAATATAAATATTATTGAAATTTCATTAAATACGCGAATCATTCATAAATATGGTTCGATTTTAAATTCAAAGAAACTTTTTATTCTTAAGTTTTTATTTGAACAAATTGATTTTGATTTTTTTCATACCCTTTTCTTAAGACATTCGATACAGGTAACCCTTCTATAACACGGCCTCTCAATATGGCAGATCAGAACGAAAAAGCTTTTGAAAAGTAATTTGGAGTAAATCTAAATAGAAAAGCTAAGCCAAAATTATCCAAAAAGAAAAGTCTTTGCGGCCACATAAGATATTGGACTTGAATTAAAAACATATAGTAACTTAAAATCGGCCTATAGCTGATTTTTTGATGCTCTATGGTAGAAATGGGGCAGAGAAACAATCAAATCTAAAAGTATTTCAAGGTTTTTTCTTCATAACTTTGTTTTCTCTTTTCAAAATTTCCTCGAATTCGCTGGTAACCTAGGCCCTAATAGGATAAATCAAATCCGCAAATTTTATTTAAATCAGTATGTTAGTTTTTAAAGTACATCAAAAAAACTTTATGGACAAACTTATTTTCTCCTAGGATTATTTCTTTCTCCACTATCCTCGGGCCGATTTTGCTGAAATTTAACTTGGTATCGTCTATTTACGTATTTAACCAATATAATTAATTTAAACAAAATTGATTCACACATTTTCGAGTTAAATCTGAAAAACTATATAAAAAAAACGACAAAACTTTCTGGTCACCCTGGTTTTTGCTTAATAACTTCCTCCCCCTTCGGTTGATTTTGCTGAAATGCAATACCAAACGCAGTTAATGAATAAGCAACTTACATTCTAAATTTCAACAAAATCGGATAACGCGACGGACGGACGGACGGACGGACGGACATGCATAAATCGATATAACTTTTGATTCCCTGCACAACCATACCCTTGAAATTTTTCTGCGATGATTATTTCTATGCGTTACACACTTAGTGACAAAACTAATATACCCTCTGGTAGTACTTACCATAGGGCATAAACACCTCGTTAGGCAATTGATGAGACTTACAATTGTAAAAATGTTCATTCACTGAAAATGTAACGATACTTGGCCGGTTTTTAAATGAAGTAGTTCGAAAACAGAAAAGCTAGAAGACTATTATTGTTCGCAGACATCTTCACTATATCAGAAAATACAGTCGATTTGAAAAGAGACACAGTGTCCATCTGCCCTCCTGTTTCAGAGATATCGATGCTGATGGTGTTGCAACCGTTAAAGAATAACGGCCACTTTCTAAATCACTGTCATTTAATATTTTAAAAGTAACAAAAGGAACTGAATCTAAAAAAAACGTTTTCTACTTTGAAGTGTTATGCATGGGTTCCTGCAATTTTTATGACCATAGAGACATCGTGTTGTAGGAGGGTTACCTGTAAATTGAAATGATATTTATTAAAAATATATAATTAATCAGAGCCGGTTTAAGAATATTCTTCATCATGGAAGATTATGACTAGGAAATCCTGTTCTGTGTTGACTTTTCGATGTAAAATTTTTCGACAGTGTATTAGAACTAGAATTGTATCATTAAGAAGCATAAACAATAACTTTTGAGGCGTTGTTCAACTGAAAGTTCGGATTTTCTATGTTTTCGAATTTTTTATAACTTTTCCATTTGTTCATAAAACTCACTAAGAATTGCCTTCAAACATTGGAACTTTCAAAGTCAAGGTTGTATATTTTAATAAGTTATGAGAAATTCTGTAAGCAACCGCCTATGGAGGCGTAATCCAAAGATTTTGCCCTTTTGATATCGGATTTTTTTCATAACTTGAAATAAAAAATATTTTATGCGTGATTTTTTTTAACATTTAAAATTTTTGTCAAAAATTTTATTTTGATTAAAAAACCACAAAAAAAATGAATTTTCTCAACGGATTTTCATGCGTGAGAAAATCTTAGTTTAAATATTCATGTTTTAAACTTAATCAGATTCGTTCGGAAGAACTTTTGATTTTAAGAAAACAATTTATAAAACATTAAAAACTGTGGACGTCAGTCTCGGTACTACTTAGACTACGGTAAAGAGATTTCTTTGAGGTAAATGTGGTATGGGCATCTTCTTCCATACATTTTATTACCTATTTAAAAAGGGTTAAATATCAGAACTCTGAGATATGATCGTTAAAAATTTTACATTAGAAACTTTTCTAACGAATGGGAAAGTTCTAAGATTTTTTCATTGGGAAGACTGTGGCCTAGGCACCATAGAAAGAGTAAGAACTAGTTTTATGGAAACATAAATCTTTTGTTTATTTTATTAGATTGGATCGAAGGAGGCCGTCATATTGAACGGTTGTAATTATTTTCTCCTGTCTTAAATTTAAAATTATTTTAAATAAAAAAATATATATATATTATTTTAACCAATCGAAAACCCAATATAAGTTTTGGGAAATACTAATTTTACATCGTTTTTATTTTGCTTTCACTGATTTACGCAATATAAAAAAAAAATACAAAGATTTTGACATCTGTATTCTTAAAACGAGAATACGAAGAGAATTATCAAGAATTCATCATACATTTCTCACCATCCTACTTCATTGGAGTGAGGTAGGATGGATGGGGCAAGACGAAAATTGCCGGAGCCCTCTCAAATGTTTTCCGAGGCTGATATAGATGCAATAAATACATTTGATATTGCTGACAAGTGGATGGCACCAGTGCTCCCGATGGAGGAATTTGATTTACCTGCAAAAGGAGTTGTTACTCCTTCTGACAATTGGTCTCTTGTTTTATCAAAATTTCAAATGAAGAAATTTAAATCTTCTAATGGCGAACCAGAAAGAAAACGGAAATTTCCTGTTAGTTACACTGAACCAGCAACGCCAACATTATCTTCATCTAGCAACAGATTTCATCTACTGAAAAATCTTCAAAATGGAAACGGTAATTCTGTAAATTCGGGAGAAAATATCCCAAATTCGCAAAATTTAAAAAATACAGATTTTGTAAATATTAAAAATAATACAACAGTTTTAGGTGATAGTAACACAATTAAGTTTTGTCCACCAATTTTTGTAGATTGCAGTGATGCGAGAGTGATGACCGATTTTATCACAACTCTTTCAAATGTTGTTAAATTCGAGTTAAGTAATGCTGGAAAAGGCATGATGAGAGTACGAGTGAGCTTGTTAGAGGTTCATTGTCGGATAATTGAACATTTAAAAAAAATTGAATTGGATGCTTTCTCTTTCACCCCAAAGCAAAATAAAAAATCAACCGTTATCCTTAGAGGAATATTGGGAGGTTTTTCGGCTGATGATATATTAGCTGATATAAATAAAAACTATCCTTCAATCAATATTGAAAAGATATATCAGTATTCGACTCCGAGGTCACGAAGAGAGTCAATTGTTTTGAAACTGTTTGCGGTCCAGCTGAAAGTGTGCCAAAATATTCTGGAGTTAACAAGCATAAGAAGTATACTACACCAGATAGTAAGTTGGGAAAAGATAAAAAAAACGGGTCCTTCCCAGTGTTTTCGCTGCCAGAGCTTTGGTCACATCGCAGCCAATTGCGCAAAAAAAAGACGATGCGTGAAATGCGGTCTTGATCTTGAGATTAATTGCTGTAAACGTAAGAACGAAGGTGTGAATCCTTCTTTGGCGTTCTGTGTGAATTGCCAATCTGAAGGACATCCTGCAAACTTTAGGGGTTGCCCTGCCTACAAATTGTATACTGAGAAAAGATTAAGGAATAAAACCCTCCTTAAAGAGTCAATAGAAAGAAATAAGTCATTTAACTTAAACGCGATTAATAATTTCATTCAGCCAAACAAATCTTACGCTGCCGTTCTTGGTGCTTCGACTCTTAAAAATAATACTGCAACAAAAGATAATACCTTAAATGATTTCATTAATGAAAGCAATAAGCTCTTTGGAGCACCTCTTGGTGTAATTATTGATAAATTGAAATCGTTTTGGCCTCATTATCTTTCCATAAAAAGTAGTGGTGACAAAACAGTTGCTTACTTAAATTTTGTTGCGTCTCTGACATGTTCCAATTAATTTCAATGTTCAGTATAAAAATTTTAAACCTTAATGTCAACTCAATTGTCTCTCATGAAAGGAGACTTTCTTTAGAATACGAATTGACGGATTTAAAGCCAATTGTCGCTCTTTTATCGGAAACCTGCCTAAAAAATAATCACAAAGTGTCCTTTAGTAATTACGAAATGATTAGAAATGATCACAATAGAGGAACTGCAATTTTAGTAAACAAAAAATTTCATTTTGAAGTTATACTGTCCAACTTTGAATTAATATCAGCTACTTTAATTGCAATGCCATACCTGGACCATGATAATATGCAAAGAAAATTGTTGCTTGGAGCAATATATTTGCCTTGCAATAAAGGTGTTAATATCAGAAGAGACTTAGACAAGTTATACCAACTGTCTCTTAACTTTACCAACTGCATTATTGGGGGAGACTTTAATGCAAGACATGAATTCTGGGGTGACAGTATGCGAAATGTTAATGGCATCCATTTACACTCTTGGTTTATGGATGGTCCGTTTCTGAACCTAGATATTATTAATGGAAACAACCCAACATATCCTAGACCTTCATCTTTTTTAGATTTCTTTATTGTCTCTTCTTCCTTAATAAATTACTAACTGGATCTAGATCAACTAAATTTTGAATGCTATACCAAACCGTCGAGATCCGATCACTTCTCAATAATACTAGATATCAGGTTTACAAGGTTTGATCCCTTTTTAAGTGTGCCTTGCACATTTCAATCGTTTAAAAAAACTAAATGGAAAAATTTCAGAGGTGAACTTGAGTCAACACTCTCTGGTATATCCCTTACTCCAGACAAAAAGCTAACAAACCTGGAAATTGATGAAGGCATCTCAACTTTCACAAACTCTATCAAACGTTGAATCTCTAATCATTCAGAAAATTTGACAACTGGAAATTATAAACAGTACCAAAACGTTTCAGGATTAATTAAAAAAATGTACAAAATCAGGAAAATCTGGTTAAGACAATTAAAAAGAATATATCATAATAACTTGAATCAAATTAACATCGAATATGATGCTCTTTCTGCAAGAATTTCTTGTCTCAGTAAACTGATTAGCGAAAAGTTGTCTTCGGAGATGAATGAGCACTTTCGTAAGAGGTTAAATAATATTAGACCATCTCCTCAGGCATTCAAGGAAATATTCAAAATTACAGGAAGAAATGCTTCGCATATTGACATAACTAGCACCCCGATTCAATATGATGGACAGGAATATTTAAATATGACTGAGAAATTGAGTGCTTTTCACTCGTTTTATTCCAACGTTTTTTCAGAAAAAAATCCTTCCCACAATACAAATCTTTAAAACCTCGTTAATTCCGAAGTAAATAATTTTCGTAATGATTCTCAGGGCAATGTCACTAATTTTGATTCCGAAAACTTATCTTATATTGTGTATGTATTTTTGTGAAGAGACAAGTTTAATACCAGATAATCAATTTGGCTTTGAGAGAGCTCACTCAACAGAGCATGCGCTCTTAGTATTCCAAGATTTAATAATTAAAGGGCTCCGAAACCAAGAATGTACGGTAGCGTGCGCTATTGACTTGGAGAAGGCTTTTGATTGAGGTTGGTCTAATGGGTTAGTTTTTAAATTACTTAGGGCTGGTTGCCCTCATCATTTATTAAAAATTATTTTCAGTTTTCTTCGGAACAGAAAACTTTTTATACAAATTAAGAATGACAAGTCTAAATATCTAGATGTTAAATCCGGAGCTCCTCAGGGTTCAATATTGGGTCCGAGGCTATTTAACATTTTTCTTCACGACTTCCCTATTAGGGATTCAAGCGCAATTCTTTACGCGGATGATACTATAATTTCGATCTCACGTAAAAGGCCATCTGAAGCACTTGAGGAAATTAAGGATCGTCTTACTAAATTAATAGTACATTACAAAACTTGGGGTATTAATATCAACCTGAACAAATGTGAACTCATTTGCTTCAGGAATGCTAGCGGTAAAGGTCATTATCTAGCGGTAGGAGAAAGTAAACGCTTACAACTTTCTATATTAGGCCAAGTCATTCCCCTAAAAGAGGAAATTAAATATTTGGGAATTAAAATGCACCATCGTTTGAAAGTTAACCCACATGCAAGATATGCATTGAATAAAGCAAAAATAGCCGCAGCTCTGCTAAAACCACTTTTAAACTCCACAGCTTTGGAAACGAGAACCAAATTGTTAATATATAAAACATTGATTAGACCTGTCATAACTTACGGTTTTGGTGTATGGATTTTTATTACTCCAAATGTTGTTAAAGAATTAGAAACTTTTGAAAGAACAATTCTCAGCAAATGTCTAGGTAAATTTCGTAGACCGGGAGGTAAATGGTTTCCGAATAAATTTATATACGAATCATCGAGAGTTATTCCTTTTACGTCATACCTAATTAACCTAACAAAAAAAAGATTTATGAAAATGGAGAATCACTCTAATAACTTAATTAAGTCATTATTTATTACCAACGAATCTTCGCCGCTCGGTGCTGAATATTATGCATCTCCATTAAGCCTCCTCAAAACTCGGTTTGGTTTTTTAATCCTTCCGACGATGACCCTCTAACAATGAATCTGTATAAAAAAGATGCAGGACACATTTACCGAGGTTAACAGCTCTATTGAGAAGAGTTCGTTGTGAAGTCGGTCATCTCTCTAGCTCTTGCTTGAAACGGCTTGGAATTGTCGTTTACTTTTTTTTATTATTATTTAATATTGTATTTGTTACCTAGTTTTAAGTTTAGTTTTAAGTAATTTTTGTAGTGCCGGGAGCAAGCACTTTTACATGAGATTTTTATTTGAAATTGAATGTTTGAATTTTTATGACTTTTGTTTTTGTTTTCTCTTGAAGTGATTAGTTTAAGTTAGGTGCTAAAGCCAACTAGTGGATAATTTGAAATTTTAAAATAAATTGTACTATATGTTATATTATTTCTAAGTCTCAATAAAATAAATCTAATCTAATCTTTGTTTATTTTATTCCTGTCTCATCATAAAATATTTCGAGTCTAGCTATTCAGTGCATAGATGAAAATGATCTTAAATTTTTCGACATTCGACAAACACAGTATATGCTCACCGCTCCACTCCATTCGAAAAGGAATGTACTTACAAACTGTGAAAAAGAACAGATAAATATCACTGTTCTTTTAAAAGAACAATTACAATCTGTTCTTCTTCTTTAAAAATCATCTGGTTGTATTAAAACAAGTTTTTATTCGGTATTTACATTAATTTCCTTCAAATGTATTCAATTTATTTGATTTTATAATAATTACAAAAGTTATTAATTAATTAAACTTAAAACTATTTTTACATGGCAATAAATTTTCAATTATTAAATCCTGTACACCAAAAAAAATTTGATTTATTCTTGTTTAATTGACTTAATTTTAAATTTTCTTTTATTTTCTTTAATTTATCAACAATTTGATAGAAAAATTATCACATTGTATCTTCTTAAGCACATATATTGTTTTTTTCTATGGAAATATTTTATTTAGACCTTCGTAAAGCCGTAACTGTTGACCACTGTAACAAGAAAAAAAAAAGAATTAAATATTAATTAATTACAAAAGAAAACAAAAAAACAAGCAGGAGAAACTACTTACTTTCAAAATCTTTTCGATAAGCTTCAAACATATCAGCTAATAAATATCCTGGTGGAAGTTCACAATCTAAAGTTCCACCATATTTCGGTGGAAGACAACTTTTATCAATGTGTTTTGTGAATTGATCCCATTTCTTTTCATGGAAAAATATCTACAAAAGACAAACAAAAACTTCTTAGTAAAATTGAATTATAAACGAAACAGACAACATACTCTCTTCCTAAGTTTTTCCCGAATGAATGGTTTAAATATATTGAAAACCATGTTAACAACAAAGGAATTATTAATAATATGTACTGCCTTCAAACGAATACATAAACTATCTTGAACATAATCGAGTACCATATTTGCAAAAGATGGTGTAAATTGTATAACATGTGTTAGCGGTAATCCTTCCATATCGAAAACAATAACACTTCCGTTGATTTGTGTCATTGGTTCAGCCATCGAGGCTAATACAGCCAATTGAACAGCACGGAAAATATCATTTAATGGACATTTTGATGGTTTCCATTTTTCTAATTCAAAAAAAAAAAAAATTAAATTGTAATTGTAAGGCAAAGAAAAGTAGAGAAAAAGCGAAGAACCGAGACCTGGATTCGAACCAGGGTCTCATCAGTCTCATGAGGCGAGGTCGAGGTCTTAACTAGACGATTCTGCACTGTATCTACCAGTCTGTTCATTTGCCTTTTCCTCTACTAACAACAATATTATTCAAATCATTACAACTGTTTTTTTTTGTCAAACCTCTCAATTGTTTAATCAAATTCAGTTGTATCCTATTTTTAACTCTTACATAATAAATATTATTTTGAAAGTAATTCTAGACTTACTTCCAACTTCTAGAATCAGAATTCGACGCCCATGCTGATCACGTAATGGTAAGAATTGAAAAAGTCCTTGCTCAAATACGTGACGAACTGTTGATGGCATTACATTGTCACAAAGTGGTCCATACTTATGACGGATTTTAAAGAAATTGTTAATCTGAAATGATAATAAGATTGACTTATAAGAATCGTTGGAAGATCTCTCACAAATTAGATATCGAAAAACGAATAGTCCCGCATAAGGGTCGACCCATTTTTCAATTTGATTTCGTAGGAACTTCGAGCACTTGCTTGTAGTCTGATCAATCTCAGCAATTGGTGACAACCCATTTAAAAAATATAACTATTTTCGACTTACCCTTGTCATAGCGCTTTCTGGATAAAATTTGCATGGTCTTAAAAACATTGTCATGTATTCATCGTCGGTGGGAAGATGTAAATTCGATTGGCCTGAAAGTTTAATATTATCTGAATATTAAAAGTAGTTGAAAGTCATTTAAAGAATATAAATTTTTTAATTTGTAATCCCTCAAGCGTGTATAATCAAGTAATGTCCACCACCACGGTTTTTTTTTTCTTTTTTTCTACAATATCTATTTAAACATAAAAATTCTTTTCAAATCCAAATATTTTTCTACCAAAGAGTTTCAAAAAGTCCAAAAGAAACACTCTGCAACTTTTTCTCGCTTGAAGGATTAATTAATAAAATGGACGAAATCACGTACACAGAAATGAAATGATTTATTATGAATAATTTGTAAAAGATGTAAATGTCGGTGGAATTTTGAGGCCTTTTTTTAAAAAGTGTATTCTAGATTTCTTCATGGCAGGCGACACAAAATGGGAATACGTCCTTAACTCTCTCAATAGTAGGCGTATTTTTTGAAAGACATGAATTCTTCAATCATATTTTAAGAATAACTCAATTCCGGGAGTACCAGCCAGTATTTTTATAAATGTAAGTACATATAGTAGGGCTTGAAAGCAGTTAAATGAATGGATGGGTCTTCAAAATGAAGTCTAAGTTTCTTACCAAAAATATAAATATTTGAATTCCCCATCAAATTTCATCCTAATGGGATAACGTAGTCAAGAGACAATAAAAAGATTCGATCAGAAACATATGAACCTATGTTAAATAGACTTGTAGTCTATTGTGTCTAGATTCCATTCATTTCTTTGATGCTATTTTGTATTTTAACTCCTTGACTGAGTTTCTTCCGGCTTGAGTTTAAAATCGGTGTCGGTATAAGAAACTATAGAAGTGGCTTAGCCCAGTATATTTCCTTGGTCAATAAAAACGACAAATTTTTTTTGTCATTAAATTAACTGGAACAATTCACTTGACCCGTGATGAAGGTAGCTGCATTTATTGCAAATATTTGTAACTAATAAATTAATAATATTTTCCATGATTATCTAATAGAAAAAAATGAAAGTAGAGCTGACCATGAAATTAAAAGCTTTTGAACTTTTCGAAACAAAAACCTAAAAACGTTTTTTGTTTTCCCAAAAACGAGTATTTTTTGCTGAACATAAATCTGGGACACAAGTATGTCATCACACGAGATTTTCTTGTTCAACTTTTAAGTTCATTGGGCTTTGAGATTAAATAATAGGAAATGGGAAAATTTTATGTTTCATATGTTTAGTTCCGTAAAAAGAAATTCGAAATTTGAATAAAAGTTACGACATTGACATTGTTATTATGGAAAGCGTGATTTTCTAATATTCAAATGAGACTGGCATTTTTTTTTTGTTTGGTTTGAATACAAGAAAAATAAGTTATCAAAGTCCTCTACCCTTGACTTTGATAATTTCAAATTTCATTTTACGGAAGCAAAATCACATATTAATTTCGTTACTTAATTAAAACTTCCGACATATAAAATTGCATATGGAAAAAAGACATACGAATATAATTACAAATGATTTGATAAATTGTTTGTAATTTGTTGTATAGTTGAGACATGCAATTCTTCGCGATATTTGAAGCGAAGAAAAGCATTTTCATATGATGCATTCATCTCCACAGCTTCCCAATTCCTAGATCCTATGAGCAATAATAAAACGAATAAATTAAGGATTATTTGAACTGACCGAAAGATCTGAGAAAGATCGTCGATAGTGAGATTTAAAGGAGTCGTTAAATGGAACTATAAATCTGTCTAAATACTCTCCTCTTAATACCAGTTTTTATGCCCTATGGTAGGTACTACCAGAGGGTATATTAGTTTTGTCACTAAGTGTGTAACGCATAGAAATAATTTCAAGGGTATGGTTGTGCAGGAAATCAAAAGTTATATCGATTTATGCATGTCCGTCCGTCTGTGGACAAGATAACTCAAAAACGCGTTATCCGATTTTGATGAAATTTACAATGTGAGTTGCTTATTCCTTAACTTGGTTTGGTATTGGATTTGGGCATAATCGATCCAGGGCGAGCAAAGTTAGAAAGGAAAAACCAGGGTGACCAGAAAGTTTTGTCGTTTTTTTGTTTATGATTTTTCGGGTTTAATTGGAAAATTTGTGAATCAATTTTGTTGAAATTAATTATATAGGTTAACTACATAAATAGATGATACCATGTTAAATTTCAATCAAATCGGGATAAAGGATAAAGGATAAAGAAATAATCCTAGGAGAAAATAACCCACTTTATAAAGTTTTTTTGATGTACTTTAAAAACTAATACACCGATTTGAATAACATTTACAGATTAGACCAAAAAAGATGGAAGTCATAGAAGATCCAAATCCGATATCAGTATTGGAACAGTTTGCCCCGGGAGTTTCATTAGTATTGAACGGTCAAAATTGAGAGTGTGTGTGTGATTTATCGCATTACCACCTCTTCAAAATAATTTGAATAAAATGATTAAATGGGACGCCATTTTTATTCTGATATTCTCCCAAAAAATTTCTAAATAATTATGAAGGACGAATCAAAACAGATATTAAAAAAAAAAATATTTTACTTATTCAGAAAAGGGCATGGCTTGTTTTCAAAAGGAAAAAAAAATTTATTTATAAAATATGGTCTTATACAGGGTGACAGAAAATGAACGTGGGTTATTATTTAGGAGCCATTAAGTCCATTGCAGTATGCGCTGTGGCTCCATCTTGTTGGAACCAAAAGGTGGTTTTCCACAGCTGGCCTAAAAATTTTCCAACATCTTCCGATATTGAGCACTATTAATGGAAACTGCAACACCGTCTTTATTTTCGAAGGAATTTGGACCAGTGATCCTCTCAGACGATACACCGCACCAAACAGTACACATAAGTGGGTGTAACTGTCGTTGATGAAATGCTCTTGGATTCTCTGTAGCCCATATCCTGCAGTTCTGCTAGTTTATGAAACCGTTTAATTGGAAATGGGCTTCAATGCTCATTATCAAATTGTTAAAACAATGGACCGTTCATGTTCGAAATAAAGTTGGATGATTTTGGTTCGTTGCTCGATTATGTATTGTTCCATTTCACATTCCCCATTACAAAATCCTGTAATAACATTTTTAAAAAAATTGAACAAAAAATTATCAATAATTCACTCTACAACATTTTGCGCCACCCTGTCTTTCCTTTTATTTGATCTATATTTCACAACGTTGGCGGAGGCAGGTGTTTGATTTTTTGGCAATATGAAAATATTTTTGGTGATTTGATTCAATGAAAAATATATTTCAATATAATTTCTGGTCGAGTTTCTGGACAAATGTTTTAAGGCAGGGGGGAACACATTTTTTAGAATTACTCTTTTTGTGTTGTATTATCACAGATTGTGTGGTTTTTTTTAAAGAAATTTTAAAATCAATGTGCCGATCTGTGAATACATTTTCTATAAAACAAAATTATGAAAGGTCAGTTTTTTAAGCGATTTTATGATTTTTGTTTTTTTTGCTAGCTAAAAATTTTTTTAGGGAATGCATATAAATTGCAATATCGGGAAATATATAGTAAATATTTTTCTTAAGGCTTATGAGGAAAATCTCTCTCAAAAATGGATTGATTATGTTTTCAGTTTTTTTAATTTGTTTTGAGAAGATTTACTTGAAGACTTTTTTGAATTATTCATTTTAAAGGAACAGTGCTTTCTGAGGAGAACTAAGATCATGTAACTAAGCACTTTTTTCTATGATCAAAACACGGGTTTTCTTCACAGAACCAATGCCCGTATAAAGAATTGGTTTCTTCAAAACATTTAGCTTCTATAATTTTTTTAATGTTTTTAACCTCCGGGCTTTCTTCAAAAATGATATTAAAAACATTGAAATGTAGATTAAAAATCTCGGCACACATATCAGTCGGATTAATTAATTTGCCAAAATCAGAATTTTGGCTAAAATTTTTGAAAAAAATTAAGGCTTCGGAAGCTTTTGTCATTGAAGATTCTGACTTAATCATGCATGCGCAACAGTCTAGACATTTCAATTTCGCAAGAACTTTAAATAAAATAAAACCAGAAAAAAAGCGTTGAGCACCTGTGTCATTAGGGCTATCAAAAATTTTAAAATCTTCGTGTTCAATTTCCGGGTCGTCTAACGGAGAAAAGGTGCGAGAAGTTAAATCTGATCCAGTTGTGTCTTGGGTAATATAAGATTCTTCTGAATTCAATATTGCCTTCCAATCCAAATTTAGAAAATCGTCGTCATCTGCTTCGCAATTGGTAGCGTTGGACGAATACACCAATTTCATAGCCATTATTTTGGCAATAATGAAATTAAATTCAAATAAGGATGGGTGTGTATTATTGCCTCCATGCGCCATTCTTTATACGGGCATTGGTTCTGTGAAGAAAACCCGTGTTTTGATCATAGAAAAAAGTGCTTAGTTACATGATCTTAGTTCTCCTCAGAAAGCACTGTTCCTTTAAAATGAATAATTCAAAAAAGTCTTCAAGTAAATCTTCTCAAAACAAATTAAAAAAACTGAAAACATAATCAATCCATTTTTGAGAGAGATTTTCCTCATAAGCCTTAAGAAAAATATTTACTATATATTTCCCGATATTGCAATTTATATGCATTCCCTAAAAAAATTTTTAGCTAGCAAAAAAAACAAAAATCATAAAATCGCTTAAAAAACTGACCTTTCATAATTTTGTTTTATAGAAAATGTATTCACAGATCGGCACATTGATTTTAAAATTTCTTTAAAAAAAACCACACAATCTGTGATAATACAACACAAAAAGAGTATTTCTAAAAAATGTGTTCCCCCCTGCCTTAAAACATTTGTCCAGAAACTCGACCAGAAATTATATTGAAATATATTTTTCATTGAATCAAATCACCAAAAATATTTTCATATTGCCAAAAAATCAAACACCTGCCTCCGCCAACGTTGTGAAATATAGATCAAATAAAAGGAAAGACAGGGTGGCGCAAAATGTTGTAGAGTGAATTATTGATAATTTTTTGTTCAATTTTTTTAAAAATGTTATTACAGGATTTTGTAATGGGGAATGTGAAATGGAACAATACATAATCGAGCAACGAACCAAAATCATCCAACTTTATTTCGAACATGAACGGTCCATTGTTTTAACAATTTGATAATGAGCATTGAAGCCCATTTCCAATTAAACGGTTTCATAAACAAGCAGAACTGCAGGATATGGGCTACAGAGAATCCAAGAGCAATTCATCAACGACAGTTACACCCACTTATGTGTACTGTTTGGTGCGGTGTATCGTCTGAGAGGATCACTGGTCCAAATTCCTTCGAAAATAAAGACGGTGTTGCAGTTTCCATTAATAGTGCTCAATATCGGAAGATGTTGGGAAATTTTTAGGCCAGCTGTGGAAAACCACGATTTGGTTCCAACAAGATGAAACAACAGCGCATACTGCAAGGGACTTAATGGCTCCTAAATAATACAAAACGTTCATTTTGTGTCACCCTGTATAAGACCATATTTTTTTTGCTTTTGAAAACCAGCCATGCTCTTTTGTAGTTAATTGGTGCTTCAAAATGTTTCAGAAATTTTTTGGGGGAATAAATAACAATGAAGATCGCGTCCCATTCCTCCAATAAAAATCACGCGTTCTACTATGTTAACTTTAGGGATTTTTTTTACACACGGATAGGAAAACACAGCGTACACAAATTTTATATATAAAAATTCCTCTGTTTATATACTCTGTGATTAGACTTATGCTATCAGTCTGGCTTACCTGTAAATTGGAAGAAATTTTGAAAAGAAGGAATAAAGTTATAAAGAAAAAACCTTTAAATAGTGTTAGTTTTGACAGTTTTTCTGCCCCATTTCTACCATAAGGCATCAAAAAATCGGCTATAGGCCGATTTTAAGTTACTATATGTTTCTAATAGTATTTCGTTACTACAAGTATATTTCCTTTGGATAAATATCACCAAAATCGTTTCTTTCTTTTTCACCTTGTAGAGAAAGTATATTTAATTTCATGGAAAAAGATGTATTTGCTTAAAGTCTCGAAGTTTTGGTAAATTTTAAAATCATGTCTGTACGTCTGTATGTACAATAATTTCTGGAGATATGAACTCTTGAACCCCATTTGCCCATTATATATGTATATTTGATTTCTTGAAAAAGAGACTGTATGTCCATTTGGGGACTTATCTTTAACGATCGCCAATTATTCTGTTATCGAGAGTTTCAAGACACAAACATTTTCTTTCGGAACAAATTAGGTAATCTTGTAAGTCATTGAATTTGAGTAATTCGATTACATAAATGCATTAATTCTTCGAGTTACCATAAATGAAAATTTAGTTCAAATTTTTTTTATTACCCTATAAAATTATGCAATCGATGGAATTATGGTTAATTTCACAAAACAAAAAAAAGTATCAAAACTATTTTGTAATCTGCCCCCGCGATCGTGTAATAAACTCAATCCATATTGGGCAGGGCAAACCCAAAAAACATTTCCAGAAATAAAAATAATTTGGTATTTTAAAAAAATTTTCCATAATTTGTTTTCAAAATGTCGCAAAACTTTGTGGCGAGTTTGAGTTTGAGATGATCATAACGCAGATCCATATTCTTATCACCCAAAAAATTGGATCAACAAATTTTTATAATTGTTTTAATTTGTTGAACAAATTGAGCAATTTTTATGTTTGTAATTTTTTATTTTTTGATGATCTCGGTTAATTGTAAGATTGACCCTAATTTTGGGGGGGCGTTGGTGGGAATAACTTCCTTAATAACTTTATACCCAACTTAATTTCTTATCAATTTAGTCGCAATTTTGTTTTTGTTTTGTGATTTTTGTTTTGATCTTTGACTTTGCTGAGACGGATTTTTGATTTCTGCCGAGGCTTTTTATTTTTGAAGAAATTTGTCCGCTTAATGTATTTTCAAAGTTGATTGATCTATTAAAATTTCGTCTTTTAATTCCGATATCATTAAAAATAATTTATTGTTTGATTTATTTTTATTGAGCTTTGACACGAAATTAATTTCTATTTATGATGAGGAGAGTTTAATTAGGTCAAAATAAAGATCATCTTTAAATTTGTATTGAATTTCTCATATTTAATTGAAGACGATTAATAATAAATGAGGCGACAAAATTATACGAAATTGTTATAAAAATACTTAATACAAGAAATATAATTATGGTTTTGTACTGCAACATAATTTGACCAGTTTTAATTAGTATAGAGTCCTTTTATAAAGGGTCTTTCATTAAGGACATAACATAACGATTGTAACGTGTGCTGTGTGGCTTGTAGCGCCGTCTTATTGAAACCACATATCGCCGATATCAATTTCGTCTAATTCTGGCCAAAAATAATCCTCCAACATGGCACGATAGCGCTCTCCATTGACGGTAACATGGCGATCGTTCGCATCAACGAAAAAATACGGCCCAATCATGTTTCCGGCATGTAAACCGCACCATACAGTGATTTTTGTCGATGCAATGGTGTCTCTTGAAGCACGTGTGGGTTTGTTGCTGTCCAATAACGCATATTTTACTTGTTGACAAATCCGTTTAGCCAAAAATGATGAGGATGATTTTTCGCTCTTAAAGTTGCGGCGACCGACTCGGAATTTCGGTAGTAATTTCTAAAAATGTTGACTTTAATCTACGTTTTGATATTGACAGGTCATTATTAATGTTTAAGGGTGCGTTCATATAAATATACAAAATTGTTATGTCCCTATTAAAAGACACTATATGTTTAATTTCGGAGACACCAAATAGCATTTTCGATTATGTTGGTCCAGTTCAATACGAAGATATCTTTAAAAAATTGATTTTGACAAAATTTGATTTGAATTTTTCAAACGAGTAGGTCCCAATGGAAGTTTTCGAGTTAGA
The DNA here is from genome assembly GCA_963422695.1 of Xylophagus ater. Lineage (NCBI taxonomy): Eukaryota > Metazoa > Arthropoda > Insecta > Diptera > Xylophagidae > Xylophagus > Xylophagus ater. The sequence continues at coordinate 41,897,161 of OY730479.1, read as the reverse complement.
TAAAAGCTATTTCCTCTTATAAAATTAATAAATGAGCTGTTGTTTTTTTAAAAGTGGTATAAGTCCATTTTTTCGATTTCGAGTTATAAGTAATTTTGCAAAATGCTTCCCATACAAATTGTACTAGACAACTAAAATATGTATCAATTTTTCGGCCTTTTTGAAGAAGAAAACTTACTATTAAATTATTTGCAAAGATAGTACTATATGTATATTAGGGTGGCCCTTATTTTTCAACTTTGCAAAAGTCTACCTCCCACTCCTCAATCTTGTTCCAATTAACAAAAAAACAATATATACCAAATTTTAGCTCAATCGGACTACTGCAAGGCGACCCTCATCGAGCTTGAAAATTTAAGGAGTTTTCGAATTAACTTTCGGGAAATTTATTTCATTTAATAATTCCTGGGGTCGCCTGAATGTTCCCACATAAATTTATTTAAGAAGAGAAATAAAAATGGTTGATATAGGGAAGCGTCGTTGGGAATAATATGTTCCAACTTCAAGGCGACCCGCATTCGCCTTAAACTTGTCCGATTGAGCAGAAATTTTGCATAGCCTGTTTTTTGGTCATTGAAACAGGATTAGGGGGTTGGGAGCTTAACCTCCAAAAAATTTCATACAGCTAAGGGCCACTTTAGGTGACCCTTATTTTTCAACTTTGCAAAAGTCTAGCTCCCACCCCTCAATCTTGTTCCAATTAACAAAAAAACGATATATAAAAAATTTTAGCTCAATCGGACAACTGCAAGGCGACACTCATCGAGCTGAAAATCACCAAATGTTTACAGTATTACATACATCGGATGTTTTTTAATAGTTCCTGAGGGTCGCCTTAAACTTGTTCGATTGAGAAGAAATTTTGCATAGCCTGTTTTTTTGGTCATTGAAACAGGATTAGGGGGTGGGAGCTTAACTTCTAAAAATTTTCATACAGCTAAGGCTTACCCTAATGTATATATGACTGTAACGTACTTAACTCAATTTTTTTCAAAAATGGACTTATACCACTTTCAAAAAAAGCTGTTCAAATAAGTAATTAGAAAATCTAATTTTAAACTAAAATTGTAATATTTTTTAATTGTTGTTTTAGTATATTGTTTAATATAAGACATTTAGAACAAAACCACGTACTTAATTCCAAATCTCAAAATTTCTAAATAACTCCGTATTAAACTATAGCCCAGCTAGTACCACTGTGTTCAAAACGTAAGGTGAATTTTTTTTTAAAATGAACAATTTTTATTTATTCTTCCAAATCGATTTCGTCCCCCTCAAAATAATCCCCTCCAGCTACAATACACTTATGCCAACGTTTTTTCCAATCTTTGAAGCATGCTAAAAAGTCGTCCTCAGGTATAGCCTTCAATTCGCGTAGCGATTTACGTTTGATCTCTTCAATCGACTCAAAACGATTTCCCCGGAGTGGTCTCTTGAGCTTTGGGAACAGCCAGAAGTCACACGGTGCTAAATCAGGGGAATACGGTGGTTGTGGAGCGACATGAGCGGAGTTGTTGGCGAAAAACTCACGCTCTTTTTCGAAAAAATTGAGAAATTTTGGCACCAAACGCGATTTGACTCTTCTGAGGCACAAATGATCCTTCAAAATTGCTTGCACTGATTCTATTGATATTGCAAGCATGTCGTCAAGGTCTCGAATTGTTAATCGACGATTTTCGAGCACCAATTCTTTGATTTTCTTGATGTGTTGCTCATCAATTGACGTCGATGGTCGTCCAGAGCGTTCAAAGTCATCAACACGTTCTCTGCCTTCTTTGAAGTCTTTGTACCACTTGTAAACATTTTTCTGCAACATAGTCTCGTCACTGAAGGACTTTTGTAACATTCGATACGTTTCAGCGGCGGCATTTCTTTGCTCAACAAAATTCGACATCGTAAAAATCGCCAAATTCACTTTTCTTTGTTCACAAAACCAAGCGTAAACTAAAAACTAATGATGATATTGACATGTAATTTGTCACAGATATCACTAACAGTCATTTGTCCGATTCGGTTAACGCGGGAAGTTTAAATTAAAAATTCACCCTACTTTTTGAACACAGTAGTATATGTCAATCCTGAATTATTAAGACATTGGTTATAATTTTTACACAAATTCTGCCAAGTTACAGTGCCAATTCTTTAACATTACATTATACTTAAAAGTAATGGAATATCATAAATAAAATATATTGTAACAAGTTTCTTAATTATATGTCGTTTGGTAATTCTTGGCAAATTCAGTTTGAAAATGCATTAAAAGACTGATCAATTTTGCTAAGCTAAAAATTTCGACCTTGATTAAAAGAAATTAGTATTATATTAAAATATATTTGAAAAAAAATAAAAATCGAATCATTAATTTAAACCAGTTTAAAAAAAAAAAAACCTCAAGAAAATCGATTTTGTACTTTAAAGTAATGAGTTTTAATTAAAAATTTATAAAATGTATAAAAAAAAACAAACAAACATTTGAACCGGTTTTATGTTTGAACGTGATTCAATACAAAAATAGCAACTCAAAAGGCTATAAAGCTTTGTGTTGATTTGAGTTTATAATTCGCTAGTCCAAGGTTCAATAGAATAAGATTAGAAAAAAAAAACGTCTTAAAAATGTTAGACGAACGAAACTTTTAATACCAAATCCAATAGGTACCACACAGTACTACAGTTATTTAAGAAGTTCTACACAAAAACAGATGAACACACATAAACAGGGCAGGTTGTGTTAAAACTTCCAAAAGACCTAATCATAATTTGTGTTCTTATATGAGTTTATTTCCAAATTTTAAATAACAATTACTTACTCTTAATTAATTCACGTAGATCATTAAAAGCTTTCTCAGCTATCTCCGGAGTTTCACGTAATTCTAGTTTAGCCTTTTCTAGAGCCTCTTCGGTTGGTTCTTCCTTTTCCAAACGGATAGCATAATTTCCTAAATCAATATAAGGTATTTTATTGTCGTCGAACTTAATTGTTCGTTTTTCTGAATCTTCGATACTCATTTTGTTGTGGAACTTTGATTTCTAAATACAATTAAAAAACCTGAAATTAAAAAAAAAAGGAATATTAATTTTTAATTATTGATTATTGATTTCTTTTAAGAAAAAAAATTTAATAAACAATTGTTTATTGTTGTGATTAAAGATTTTTTTCTTTAAAGTCACGTAAAATTAAGTCCATACTAAAAATTTCAATAATTTTTATTGACCATGAATTAAATAATATTTATTTAAAATTAATAATAAAGAAAATTGTTTTAAATAAGCCACAAGATCCGGGATAGTTAAGATAAATCAGCAGTATGATTTTATATTGCGATAAGTGACAATCAATTGTCACTTTCATACATCACGTCGCTTAAAAGTGATAAATTTGAGTCGACTACTATTACCGTCACATCTAACTAAAGCTAAGATCACACACAGCAACTTTTGCATCAGGGTTTTTTTGGTTGCAGCTGCAAAAGTTGCGAGTCTTGTTCATACATGTAAGCAAAAGTGGCGCGCAATCTGAAGTTTTTATGCTGCTGCAACAAAAAATGCTGCAACCATAAAAAAAAGTTGCAGAGGTGTTCACACAGCAGCTTTTATTGCTTGCAACTTCCTTGGAGTTTTTTCGTGTATGTACGTGTTAAAAATTTGACGTCTTGTTTTGATTTTAGTATTTAATTTATTGCAATAAAATATGTTTTATGATGAAGAAGAACAAGTTGTTGCCTGTTTAGCACTTATTTTGTTGAGAAAAGAAAGACGACGGCGTCAAAAAGTAAAAGAAAATGCTGGGTAAAAAAATGGATAAAAGAACATGAACAGTACGGATTTGTTCATAATTTATTACGCGAATTACGTGTTATTTTTTAATCATTTTTTGTAAATATCAGCATCTGATTTTGATTATCTTTTGGAAAAACTGAAACCCATAATAAAAAAAAGGATATTCTCATGTGAATTTTATTACATTTTAAAAACTTATCAGAAACAATAACACTAAACTGTCAAAAAACTTGCATGCAGCATGCAGCAAAAGCTTCAACCATTTTAATATTTTTTGTTGCAACTTTTTTTTTGCTATTCAGACGTTGAAACTTTCCAGGTTGCACGCAATAAAAAAATCTAGTCATGCAGCAAAAAAGAATCGCAACTTTTTGTGTTGCAATGCTGTTCACACTATGCAGCACACTAGTTTCGCATCTTTTTATGCTGCATTGCAACAAAAGTTGCAGTATGTGATCTTAGCTTAAGTGATATCGAAGAGAATATAATGTTTTATGTTTCTTAGCAATATATTTAGTTTGAATCCATCAATTTTGAAAATTCCTAATATGTACCAATATCACTGACACGATCAATTTACTCTATTTATCGAGGCACAATAAACTTTCCTTTCATCTATTATTGGGTGACCAATAACCCTTTTATAATTTTTGTAATAAAACTAATATACAATATTTAAATGAACATAAATTAGTATTAATTTGAAATAATATTTTCATTTGTTTCTTAAGTTCATAGAAACACAAGAAAGACCTGAAATATAGAAATTAAAACGGATTTCATACGCTATTTTGGGAATCATTAATTTGTTGTTGAAAAAATACTACTTGTTATGATTTCAACAAGTTTCTTGACATTGAACTATGTTATCAAGACTAGAAACATTTTAATTCGACATCTAATTTGTTATTTAAAATAGCCATACTTTGATCTTTATGAAAAAAATATTTATGATATAAAATTGCAACATGTCTAATTGTCATATAAAGTTTAGGTTGTGTTTCAATAATAAATTTAATTGAAAATTTTATAAGAAAAACTTAATTTGGGCAAAATTTATAGAATAAGTTCAGATATAACATCAAACAAAATTAAAACCAGTTCACCTTGCTTCTAAGGCATACTCTTTCTGAGTTCATTAGTCTTATTAAGATCTTGTATATTCTATCAAGTAACTGCACCCAATCACACATATTAAAATCATTACGAAAATAGTCGATTCGAATTCCAGAAATCTAAAAACATTTCGGATTTTTGGACAGTTTCTTGCTGTTATTAAAGTCGAAGAAAGTAAAATGAATTTGTTGCAATATATAGGGTGTCCCAAATAAAAGTGCAAGATTTGATTTGCGTAACTGAAGTTTGTGTATATCTCGGGTATTCTGCATCTTATAAAGATGACCCATACCTCATTCGACGATCAATTTAATAAGGAATTAAATGCCATTCACCGTTTTTAAAAAAATATTCCTTTTTAGGACAGGAAACACAAGAATTCTCTTGTATGAAGGTATACGTATATGTCAGGTATTCTGGGTCCTATGAATTATACCTCATTCGATAGGGAATTTAATAATTAATTAAATAAAGAATGCTCCGAAAGAAACGCACAATTTGAATTTTGTGGAATTGTCTTTTTGACAACAGTAGGCGCTCGAAACTTGACAAAGTGTCAATAATAATGTCGTTCCTTCCTGGAAAGTTCCATGACTATTAATAGCAACAATGGTAGATGACAGATCTGAAGATTTCAGTACTGTAAACTTAATGAAATGAAAATAGCATGACATTTAAATCTGGCGCTATTATGAAGACACCCTTTATAGTAATGAAAATTTCAATTTTTAAATCAATTCAATAAAATGCATAAGAAACGGTCGTAATTTGACCAAATTTCATGAATATTTTAAAATGATTTACGAATGAAATTCGTACAATGACTTTGTACAAAATTTGAATAATTCAAATATATATAGAAATTAAGTTTTAGAACTTGTCATCATTTAAAAAAAAAAACAACCTGAAACATCGAACTATGATCCTCTTCATTCAAATTGATTATAAAATTGTTTCTATATAATTCTTTCTTGTAACTCTAATACAGATATTTCTTATTAAGAGTTAGACATTGTGCTGCTGACTCAGGAACACACTGAAATAAACACAATGATATTATATAAAATTACCAATTTTTCATACGTAATCAAATCGCTGAAAATCCGTAAAATTTTAGTGACTAGAAGAAACAAGAGAACAATTACCGGCCACTACTTTTTTTACGCTTTTTATCTTAGATATGTTGAAATATAAATTATATATTAAGTTTTAAAGAACACGTCATAATCAATTTCCAAAATTGGTAAACTTTTGATTCAAATCCAAAATTGATTTGAACGCATTTCACGTGTTCCGCGGAGTTTAAAAAGAAAATATAACGCGCGATCGCAACTGTACACAGTCAAGGTTACTTAAATCATTGATTATTTCCAACTCTTTGACAGGGAAAGTTTGAATATATAACTACTTGTATTTGGAATAATATAACTGTACAAGAAATTAATTTCATTGGAAAAAAAAACAAACAAAAGTAATTCAAAGTGGATTACGCATGCCCAGATCGAAAATTACAAGTACTTTATTATAGTTTTATATAATTTCCTAATAGCTTGATACAAACTTTTGGATATTATGCAACAGTCTGAAGGCACTAGAGACCTTTAATCTCCATCTCTAACTAGCACAATACATAATGTAGTGTATAGATCAGTGTTTCCCAACGTGGGGCCCACGCCCCACAGAGGGGCAATTTGATTGTTAAGGGGGGCAATTCGAAAATGGACATGACACGAGTTTAACCCTTTCGCTCCGGACCATTTAAATGCTATGCTAGATTTCGGTGATTTCTTAAGTGAACAATTCAATTTTTTAATATTAAAAATTATGTATGTTACATAGGGGGAAGAGGCATAAGAATTTTAGAAAGGCTAAGGTGGGGCATGGTACAAAAAAGGTGGCTAAGGTGGGGCATGGCACAAAAAAGGCGGCTAATGTGGGGTATGGCACTAAAAAGGTTGGGAAACACTGGTATAGATTAAATAGATTTGGTGTTGAATTCAGGTAAAATTGGTGCAATCAATGACATAGCAAACAACTCCTAAATCGATATAGTTATTAATGGTAGTCAGTCATCGTTTTATCTACAAAACCAGAAAGCAATAAAGAATGAATACTCTTACTGTTACGTACACATTACTAATGCCACCACAGAATGTCAATATAGGAACTCAATAAATTAGTCTAAACAAAAATTATAAACAAACTTGAAATAAAGTTAAAAACAAACATAATTATGAAGCCAAGGTGTTTACGGGGATATTTTTAAAAAGTTAATTACTATAAAATAATAAAAATTCTCAATATTTTATAGCAAAACTAATCTTGCATAGCTCGCGGAAATGCATATATGTACATAGTATATAGTTCGACCCCGAGAACAAACTCAGGATTGGTACACTTTAGAACAAGGCTGTCCAACCCGTGGCCCGCGGGCCGCATGCTGCCCAAGGTAAGTATCAATGCGGCCCGAAAATATTCAAAAACATGTCCATTTTTCTGACGAATGATTTATATGTTGTGTACGCTCTCGTGCTAAAGCTACCAAGTGACAAACAACAGAAACAGGATCAGAACAGAAAGCTCTTTCGTTGTGTAGTAAATTTTCTTTCTGTTTGCGTTGCTCGCTCAGCTACACTGTTCTGTTGTTTGTCACCTGGTGGCTTAAGTGAAGAATGAAACATACTAAGTGTAACATTAGAACCAACATGTTGGATGAACACCTTGAGAACTGCTTGAGAATTGCAACCACGTCAATCGAACCAGGTATTGACGGTTTAGTTTCCCAACTTCAATGCCAAGTATCACATTCATTTTATGATATGGATTTTTACATATTAATATACTTGTGGCCCAAAACACCATGTCTTCTTCCAATGCGACCCGGGGAAACAAAAAGTTTGGACACCCTTGTTTTAGAATCTTACGAATTGAATTTAGCCAAACTGTTTACAGTTTCAAGACAAGATCCATAAATGTGCAACGGGCTTTATTTCATTGATATACTTTTAAGTCTTCATCAAAATTGATTAGAAAAAACAGGGTCAGAAATCTTCCCACAATAATTTGTTTAGAAAATGTTCGCAATAAATTATTAATAATAAAAAAACACAAAAAGTTATCATGGAAATTTTTTGAAAAGGCCTCTAAAGTCCGTAAAAATAAAGAAATGTATAAAAAAAAAAAAAAACCCAATTAATTACATTATTTTTAATTCAGTCTTCAATTATCTCAGAGTTGATTGATGATCTAAGTTCGACTTCAATTTAAATACGGAACCAAGTGACTTTGGGAGTTTTTCTGTAATCACCATTTTTTCTCAACCTGTCCTCGAAGCACAATGATTTTATTTTCTTCGAATTATGAAATAAAAAGTAATTTATATATGTGGTTTTTTTTATTTTGAAGAATTCGCACATAAAATTTAGCATTCATCTTATATAAGGTAAAAGTGAGTGATATGAAGACCTTCGTGTGAGCTAAAATGTAGACACAAGTATTTTACAACACTCTTATGTGAAAAGTGTTTTAATCAAAAATTACTTAAGTTTAGATAACATTTTTAATGTGTTCAGATCTAACACTTCTTTTTTAAAACATGAGAAAATTTTAGGCTACATTTTGAGATGTTTACCGAATTTAAGGAAGGGTTTTAAATTGTTTTATTATATGCGATTATATAAGAAATAAATACATGCAAAATTTGGAACATATTTCTAAATGCGCGTACGTTTCCACTTGCCATGGATCTTCACTAAGTGAGAGTGATCAAAAGCATACTTGATCGCGTTCAGTGAGGCATCCGTGTGCGAACTGAGTATTTCCAGAAAACTTATTTTACTAGTTGATAGTTTGGCAGTTTAAAATAAAAAAGAATTGGGTTTCTAAGCCTAATATTTGATTGCGTGCAAAACGCCAGGACCAGATATTGACTACAAAAATATATGCGACCTAAACTCAAAATATTGTTTTTAAACGTTTCATCATAATTTCAATCAAAGCCATTAAAAATTTATTAGTGTCCATGTTCACCTTAAAAGAAATTCGTAATACCAAAATAGTGTAAACATTAAAAACGTAAAATCTTAACACGCGGATAGAGAAAAAAAAATACACCACGGGTAGATTATGGAACACATGGAAAATCGTGTATTTAAATTACTCAATTTGGAAATTTGTTATCGATAATTGATTTTGATAACATTTTACTCAAAACGGGAAGGTTTCAAATGATAAGCACCGGTACCCGAAACAATTGTAATCCGTGTAATAAAAATATAGATTTTGATTGGGTTTCTAAATTTGCGTTACTAATTACTGATTATTAAATTATATTTGCTTCTAAATTAATAATTTTTGTTTTAGTTTTTTTTTTATAAAACTGAAGTCGTTGAAATATAAAAATGCCAAAAATGCAATAAATTGAAATTGAATATGGTGAAGTTCATATTTCATAATCGAAATGTCTAAGAAGCGAATAAATATCAAAGAATTTTTAGTTTGGCTTAAAGAAAGTTCAAGTTTTGGAAATTTCAAATTTCTTTTACTGCAACAATCCTTAAAACGCTCCTACTTCAAAAAGATTGAATGAAATATATATGGGAGTGCAATCCAATAGTCCAACAAGTAGTGTGTTTTTACTTGTAAGTAGCAACTACGTATCAGGTACTGAAAATGTTATGTATGAAATTTGACTGTAGCACGGATTTATTGATATACTGACACCAAATATTGTATTGGAACACCAACTGAAACGTGTACACAACTCGACTCCAACAGCATCTTGGTTTAAGATCATCCAAGAGTTGTTAAGATGTGTTCCTTCCAGGGAAATACCTACGGGACTTATTTTATAGTAAGGTAAAACAAACGATTTGCTTTCTTTTAAGGAAAATGATTTCATTTAAAATACTTGCGATTCTGTCAAGTTATCAATTTTGATATATACTTTAAAATTAATTTTATTATTAATAATAAAATCGTAAATAAATAATATTAGTGTACTTTGTGTATCCAAAAAGCCTACAATAAAAGCTACGATAATAATCTGTTCATTTCCAAAATTAATTGATTACTCCCTGAGTCCGAAAATATGATATAGTTTTCGTCGGAATTTATGGCAAACATTTATAATTTCAGTTTAATTTCTATTAATATAGCCGCGTGTTTTTTCCAGGTTTTCTTATAAACACACTACGGTAGGTGGTAACCGCTCTTCACTACAAACTTGACCCTTATTGATGTGTTAAACTTTATAGAAATTTCCTTTTTCAACCAACATAGTTAACAACAAATTTAGCAATATACCATTCTGATGATTAGAAGTTAATTGCTTCAACTTGGAATTCGTTCTTTGGGAAGACAACACAATTTGTATCAAAATCTCTCCCATTTTGTAGACGCAGATTAGTCTATTTTATACAAAATAATGTATTTTCTTATTAACTAACATTTGTGCCATAAACCAAACTCAAACATCAACCAACTTTAATCAGTTTCTTTACTATCATTTTAAGAGTTACAAAGAACGTTACTTGATTAAAATTTGTTCTTATGGTTCGTTAAACTCGATATTTTTTAAAATGTAAATCATATTTTCGGAATAATATTTGCAAATAATTAATTAAAAAGAAAAATATTATATTTTTGAAATTACATAATTCTTGTTTTTAAAAAGACATTGAAATTTTAACGAATTCTTAACTAATGAACTTCCTATTCGAGGATCAAAGGCGGAAACACCGCAATGAACTGCGTATAACTGAAAACTTGAAATTAATTAATTCTGAGAATTTACTAAAAAAATTAACACCTTTTAACCATTTTAATTAAATTTCTATATTTGCCTTTATTTCTAAATACACTCGTTTGTCATAATTTCGTGTTTTGTTTGAAAAAAACATCATTACTTTGCAGAATTCTTAAAGACATTAAGTAATCGTTTTAACTAAAACCGATCTCGGAAATACTTTTGTTATTTTATTACAGCAAGATGAGGAAAAAAGCTAGCAACACTATTTTTAAAAACATAAATAAACGAAAATGTTTTTCAGTTCTTTTAAAAATATTCTAGAAAATATAATAAAATACTGGTTTTCTTGAAGATTTCAAAAATTTAAATAAATTTTATTTAAGAAACTAGAAACTAAAAGAGTTTAAATCAAGGGCAGATTTGAGAAAACATTCAAATGTAAATTTGTATAGTTTTAGTAGGAATATTGTTGAAGTATAAGAGATTCAGTCACAGATTAGGGATTTTGTGACCACAACACCATTTATATATTGATCATAGTCAACCTTAAATAACCCTTTTATAGGGGCTTTTCTGTAGACGTTTGTATGTATCAATACTTAACACCTAACTTTAAAACATAAACAAGTATGATGTCATTGAAGTTTGGACTTCGAAACCTGGTTCCGACGATTTCTCATCTCTTTTTAAATTGTATACTTTGACTGCAATTGCTACATTTTTCAAATGATCACAATCGATTATATTTAATTATCTAGATCGACTTTAAGTCAGGTATTTAGAACTAAATCTTATAATTCTAATTTCATCAAATTACACTCAATTTTTTAGCTTGTTTTAACAATAATATTATCAAATGAAATTATCATCAAATCAATCAGACAAATTTTTAATTGTTTAAAATATAACGTGTTTTGGAGCAATTATTCTTTTAATGACTAATTTTAATAATTACAAAATTTTCGCATAATAAACATGTCCTTCAAAGGTCGAAACATTTTTATAAGAATCATCTTAGAAATTCGTAATCGTCATGGAGTTAAAATTCTTAATTTCAAAATGGTAAACGATCCGTAACTACAAAATGCGCACAAATTTTTCAAATCGAATAAAAATTAATGAAATTTTAAAATGATGATCTTTTTTTTTTTCATTATAAATTAAAAAGTCATCATAAATTTAGTCGTTAAACTCGGTCAAGTTTAGACTAAATTAAATATTTTTTATTTTAGGGAAAAATATTTCCAATATAAAAACTTTTCATAACATGGAATTGGAGCTAAAATTATTTAACAGAATTTCTGGAAATTAAATTGTTCTAAAGCTTGGAATATCAGGATTTCCTTTATTTGATTTTAAAAAGTTCTAAGTCATGTAAAACCTACTAACTTACACGATTAAAAATAAGACGTCACGTTTATTAACTTTCAAGTTATACCAGCGCGAATTTACTCTTAAGGCCGATTTCACAGTGGTGGCTTAAGCCCAGCTTAAGCCTAAGCAAGATAATAGGGTTAAGCTCAGCTTTTTTAATTTTACATTTCACAGTGTAATGATTTTCACAAGTGGGCGCTATTGTGAAGATTTCTTCGTAACTTGCAATCGTGAATAATTTGTTATACTTTTGACTGTGAAATGCACTTTGTAGCTTAAGTATTGCTTAAGCAACAAAATAGGCTTAAGCCCAGCTTAAGCCTAAGCAAGATTCTAGGCTTAAGCTCAGCTTTTTTATTTTTACATTTCACAATGTAGGCTTAAATGATTTTGACAAGTGGGCGCTATTGTGAATATTTCTTCGTAACTTGCAATTGTGAATGATTTGTTATACATTTTACTGTGAAATGCACTTTGTAGCTTAAGTATTGCTTAAGCAACAAACTAGGATTAAGCCACTACTGTGAAATCTCTTAGTGAGCTAAAAATATAAACTTCGAGAATCATTTCTTGAACATTATAGCAACATTCATGGCTCACCCTATATTTTATATAGGCGCGGATATGAATATTTTTGGTGTCTAATAATTTTCGGTTTCAATGTTAAATTTTTGTTTTTTTTTTTACATTTCCTTAAAAAAGTTTAGGTGATATTTAAAAAAAAATTTCCATCAATTTATATTTTCTGTAAGGCCATCTTGTATATTCTGAAAATCCCAAACACCCAAAAGAAAAGCAAATAATTTCTATTAAAAATCAAAATATTCATGAAAAAATTGTTTAAAACTTCCGACATGGATCTTTGGGAATTGTATAATTCGCAAATATATTTACATAAATATTATGTAATAATTGTAAAAACAAACCAACATCAAAATATGAACCGGAAAAAGAGTATATCTTGCCTTTTTGTACGCGTAAATGTTTTATGAAGAAATAATCACAAAGTAATCACAAAATTACCGGAAAAAAACAAAAACGTTTATTATTATTTATTTTTTAATCATTTAAAGAAAAAAACTATCCAAAAGTCATGTTTCTGAGAGACTTGGACTTATATCAAAAAATCCGATATGATATCTCGCAACGGAAATGAAGAAACACCATAACTTGAAGAAAGTCAACAAAGTTCAAAATTAAAAGTTAGTATATTTAACAATATTCAATGAATTATTTTGGTAAACATTTAAATTTCGTTAAAAACTAATGAAAATGTCGGGGGTTTAAGGTACTTCAACCTTTATTGTTTGTTGGTTACACAATTTTCAGAGAAAATTGGTTTTTAAATATAAAAATTTCCATACGCACCATTAACAGTTCTATCGTTTTGTTGCTGCCTAAAAATTAAGATGAAGAAAATACTATTTTTAACACTTTTTTTTTTTTTAATAAATGTAAAATTTTCACTTAAAAACAAATTTTTTTAATTTACACTGAAAATTTTTTCTTCAATTGTTCACCAAAAAATTTTGGAGCAAATACAAAAACACGTCTACAATCGATTAATAATTAACCGCGAATGATTTGTTTTCGAGTTTGATTCTTTTAGTAACTCAACGAAGTTCGAATTAAGTAAGCTTACTAGTTTTTGAGTCAGCTTAAATGGAGTTTAAATTAAGTTTTGTAAATAAATGTGACCAGTTATTGTTGGTTATATGAGCAGAAGACAAAAAAAAACAGCTTTTTACAAAGTGTTGATTCATTCGAAAGAGTGGGTGTGCTGAGTCTTTGCGTTTTAGGTAGAGTCAGTGGTCATTTCACAGTCTCCAAGAAAGCTTAGAAAGCAGGGTTGAGTATTCATCTCTTTTTTTTTTTTTTTTAATAAGTATTTTTAACTAATTTTCTTAGATTTTTTTTCTTAAGTAAGGCGAAAATTTTTCAAGGTTTGATACATTTTAAAAAGCTCGTTTTTTTTTAGATAAATAGAAAATATATAGAAACTTGAACTCGGCTTAAAGCTGTATGTTAGTGGAAATGGAAATCGTATTTAACAAAGTTAACAAGTTCAATGAATTAGAGCTCCGTTTTTCTGCATAACTTTATTTTTTCTTCTTTGATTTTAGTCTAATTTACAGATATCTTGAACTTTAAAAGCGTAAATTTATTCGGCAAATTTTATTCAAATTGGTATAACAGTTTGAAAGTACATCTGAAAAATTTAATAAACAAAAATAAGAAAAATCTTTATGAACACGTTTTTTTTCCTTCAACGATTTCTTCCTTCACTATCCTCGCTCGGGGATCGATTTGACTGAACATTGAGGTAGTATTTTTTATTTACTTAAGCAAAGTATATAATTAATTTAAACGAAACTGCTACCCAAATTTCCTAATTCAACCCGAAAAACAGAAAAAACGTGACACTTTATGGTCATCTTAATTTTTGCTTAATAACTTCCTTCAATCTTGGAGGGTTTTGCTGAAAAACAATATCAAATGTAAGTTAATGAATAACCAATCTAAATTCTAAATTTCACTAAAATCGAACAACACGTTATTGAGTTATACATAAATCGATATAACTTTTGATTTGCTATACTTGTACATCTATAGTCTTGACACCGTTATCCGATGATTATTTCCATGCGTTGTAAATGTAGTGACCAAACTGATATACCCTCTGGAAGTATCTACTATAGAGGACATAAAAACCGTCGCAATAGTTTGTACTTTCTTTTCATAACATTGGCATACAAAATTTCAACAATTTGTGCATTTTCTTTGATCAATAAAAATTTTGGTAAAAAAATTAGTTTTATTGAAATAACGAATTTCAAATATTAATTGCCATCAGTTCCAAACGAGTTAAGCGTACAGTTAATGAATTGTGTTACAAAATTATTAATTACGAGGAAATATATTGGATATTTTTGAAAAGATTCAATATTGTACTTGTTTAATTTTATAGCATACTAGCAGAATACCCGATGTTGTTCGGGCTTTCTTCAGGACTTTGTTGAGCATGCGTTGAGGTTGAGAAATTCAACATTTTCTGATTACTTTGCAAACGTGGCTCCGTCATTAAATTTGCATAAGCATATCCCCGACAATTCGTACATGTCGAGTATTTCTACCGATGTTTCCTCCTCTCAAACGTCTCGACATTTTTCTATTATCAAAAATGAGGAAAATTGAAATTTCTTGACCGCAGCGCTCCCTACCCGGATAAAATTTTATATAAACCTAGCTCGGCCCGGAACCAATATATGGTTCAAATATGGTGTCAATTCGTCCAGCCGTTCTTGAGTTTGACTGCAGCGCCCCCTACCCGGATAAAACTTAATATAAACCTAGCTCGGCCCGGAATCAACATATGGTCCAACCCCCTCAACCCCACACCCAGTGGAGACATACCATATTTTGTCAATTGGCATATTCTGAATGTACATTCAAAGTTTCAAGAAAATTCAACTACTATTGGAGAAGTTTTTATATTTTTTCCCTCTTGCAACCTCCCCATCAAAAATCAAAGTAGCCTATAACCAGCGCGCTGGAACAAAGAATCGGTGGAGATATGTTTCATCAAAATCGGCCCAGTCGTTTAGGAGCCAACTCGGTACATACAGACAAAATTCCACAAATATTATATAGATTAGGCGCTTTCCATTTTGCACTCTTAATATACGTATAAGTACTTAAATACTTAATATTGAAGTATTTAAAGTCTACAAATAGAACGGGTCTGTATATGAATATTACGTATTCAAGTACTTAAACGTTCTGGAAAGGTGCAAATGGAAAGCTATTATTATCGAACCCAATAACATGTAATCAAGAAAATTTCAATGCAAAATTTCACAAAAACTAGTTTATCAGTTTCTTAAGCACGTGATAAAATTAATAATATTTAAATTTATGTTTTTTTTTATAATACATTCTAATTGAAGAGGAAATATCTCAGATCAAGGTGATCAAAGATGTTGGTCAAGATGCGCGCCGTACAATGTGCCAATGTGACCCGTTACCGGAAATTATCATAGATTTTGTTTTTTTGTTAGCGAAATTATTACTTATTTCTATTAATTGTTTAACCAAATTTGTATATTAAATATTTCTTTTCTGTAATTATCATAAAATAGTAATTGATTTTAATTTATTCAATTTATTAAAAATTATAGCATATTATTAACCAAAATGTAAACACGTTTAATAGTAAACAAATTTTGCGGTTTAAATTGATAAAATGTAATCCGATATTTAAATGATTGATAAATATGTAATTGATAGAATTGTTTGAATCGCCCTCTCAATCACAATTCATGTTATTTTCAGAAATTAGATTAAAACTTGATTTGAAATTATAGTAAAACTGATCGATTCAAACCAGTTTATTTATAAATAACATCGAAACTTATTTATTTTCAATTATTAATAAACATTGATCAAGTTAGAGGCTTCTTTCTTTCGTTGCCTCGCTTCCACAACGATCCACCGAATATGTATATATAGATATATCGTATCTTTTAGGTGGGCCTATCCAGAATATATATTTCAAGTTTCATGAAAATCGGTTCAGTAATTTACGAGCTGAAACATAAAAAATTATTCGGGCTGAAAAAGAGGTGGGTTTTAGGAAAGATTGGAGTTAAGGGACTTCAACAGTATTTTTCCTATGATGTCGGAAGAATATTCATACAGAATTTGGTACGGGTATATGTAGAATAATTTACCTAAAAAAATATACATATATGAAGTTTTTTTAGAGATAAAACAATTCTTATTATCAATTCAATTTTAATTTATCACAATTTTTAGCAAAAATATATAATTGCATATGCGCTGGGCGTTAAATTAATTAAGTTAATTGAAGTTGACTAAATGAATTTGCTGCATTTGGTACTTCTTCTTTCTATCCAATGGTTTGGTTTCTTATCATTTTCTTTTTAATTTAAAAACTTCCTTAACTTGATAATTGTTGTTCACTTGTCCAAAATACCCAACCAAACATTTTCTAAATTTTGAATTCTACCGTTTTAAGGAATCATAAATCTATAAAATACTCTGTTCTGCTATAAACTAATATTTAAGATAGTTATAACTTAAAAATTACTCATCTAATTTTAATAAAATTTTGGAATTTGGTATTTTGTAATCTGACTTAAATTATAAGCTAAAACTCGAATTGTTAGAGCTAGCAGGGCGTCTTTCTTGGAAGATTGTTATTCTCTGTTCAATTTTGATTTATAAACTCTTGTCGTAAAACGGGTTTTTGAACTAGTGTTTAAATAAAAACTGAATTCTATTTAATATATTTTATTTTTAATAACAATTTTACAGTCTATTCGTATATATTTTTGAAAATGTTTTAACATTGGTATTTCTAAATAGTGATTAATATAAGCATTGCAAAATGTTTTTGCGCGAAAAGAAAACAGAATTAATAACAAAACATTAATATAAAAAAAGTATAACTAACTTTTAAAAAAAAAAATGAAAGCTTTAAGCAATTAACAAAAATATATAATTATTAACTAATTAAGTTTTTCTAGGAAGAGAAAAAAAACATAAAATAAATATAGAAAATAAAGATTTGCAAAAAACTGCTAAACAAAAAATATAAAACAAATATTCATTTCTTTTTTTTTTTTTAAGATAAAATTCAAGATTAATTAATTAAGATCATTGGATTTATTTATCACAATATATTTTTTTATTTTTTTAAATTGAACTATTCATAAAAAATTTCAAATTAATAACGAATAATATAGAAAATTAGTTCAGAATTGTTTATAAAATTGATTTCAATTCCTGGAATACCCTTTTATTATCTTCTTTAAAAACAAGGAACATGAATATAATTCTTAATAATTAACATTTTTCTTTATTTTTACTTAATTGAGATTAGTTTTTTCTTTTAGAATATATTAGTATAAGTAATTATTTGAGCAAAAAAAATATATATAAAAATTTACTTGCATTTCAATTGTTAGAAAGAAGAATTTTGAGAGAGTGGTAAAGATTCTGTTAAAAAAAAAAATAACATTAATTGAGATTAATTAAATGTAATTTCCATATTTGTGTCTATTAAATGCAAAATGAGTCTGATTTTTAAAGAATAAGAACATATTGTGATTACTTTCACTCAAAACAATTGTATTACTCCTAACAAAAGTACTTCAGACCACGACGACCCAAGAAGGAAAGACCCTAATGGCAAAAAAAAGAACTCCATAATGATTAGAATGCGCCTATGTTGGTACTGGTTATCAAAATTTTTGATTTTTCTAAATGTAGGCCATTTGCACATTCCTCCAGTTAGTTTTCGATGAAATAGAGAAGGTAAAAACCAGAAATACTATTGTCAAGATTGATTCATTCCTACTTTATGATTTTCAAAAAGAGCTTGTTTCAACAGATTGGTGTCAAAACAAGCCTATTCCAAATTTTTAAAAAATTCAATATATCAAACACAATAATAATTTATGAAACTGATTGATTGTAGTTCACAATATCATGATTCAAAATGACAGGCTACTTAAGCGATTTACTAATGAAACCTTTTTTATTGCATTATCTCTAAATCATCTAGAACGGAATAGACTCATTTTGCATATAATAAGACACATCTGTTTCTTAAATATAATATTTAAAAATAACAATTGAAATACAATTAATAAAATATTTTAATAATGTTGTACTCTTTCTGACCTGACTCTTCTTTCTGATTTTAAAGAAAACAAACTCAACGATATTTTCTATATTCGATAATTAAATATCAGATTAACTTTTGAAAATAGATACATTATTTTGGCTTTGTGTGTAAAGTATACATATTTCGATTATTAAGAGATTGTTTTTTTTTTTTTTTAAATTCTATATTTTAAACTAAATGTGCATTAAAATGATATGAGCTTGATGTTGTTGTATTTAATAGTCCCAAACGTTGTTTCTGTTTTCGTTGTTCAGTCATTTGATCTTTTAATTCTCGCAATTGTTGTGAAAGATCCGAAACAAGTATTTGTGTCTGTTCAAGATGTACTTGTAAACTACGTAATTCGATTTGTTCACCTTCAGCATCAATTGCTGCCAATGACATTGCACGTAAACGTGGAAACCATTCAAGTATACAAGCCTTTCATGAATGAACGAACATTTAAAATATATCATATAAATATATTTAAAAAATCAAATTTAATTAAAAAAATTACCTTAACCATTGCATAAACATAACTTTCTGGTCCAGTAAATTCGGTTGGATCTTTTACTTTGACCAAAACAATAAAGTACAAATAGTGCCACATATTATGTTCACATTTAATATGTTCCTCAAAACTGACAGTTTTATTATCGAATGCCGAACGATTTAAACCGCATATGAAACAAGTATTTTTTAAAATTAATTCTTTTTGTTGTTTTTCACTTCTTAAATCAGCAAACGTATCGATAATAACACCGAAAATTAAATTCAATACAATAATAATAACAATGAAGAAAAACAATAGATCGTATATAACACGAGCTACAAAAAGTGCCTCCTTTTTAGAAGATCAAAAAAAAAAAATGTTATTGTTAATATTTGGGGTTTAGCTAAAAATTAAAAATACTAACTTTATTTGATGGTGCTCTAAGAATATCACCAATCCCACCACCATTTCTTAAGCCTTGATTTAAAGTGGTTACAATACACATTAATAGTGAATCACATGCTCTTTCTTTTTGTTCTCCACTATTAATAACTGGAGCTATATCTTCAGATTTGGCATGACATGCATCTCCTTCTATAGGTCCTGTCATATGACTAACAAAAGGTTCATCATCTTCTATACAAATAAAAAAGAAGAAGTTATCCTAAACATTCTTATGTATAAATAAATCAAAATTCAAACCTAAACGAATTTCTTCATCAACTGGTACTAGAAAATCATCTTTGAAAAATATATAACCAATAATTGAAAACAAATAAACAAGTATAAGAGCTAGAACTGCTGTTAGAACAATCGATCTTCCATTTCTTGTTACCGATCTGATGACATTGAGTAAAGTTTCCTCACGATAGACAACATCAAATAACTAAAGATACAAAATTCATCATCAAATACGTAATTTTACATCAAACTATTCGTTTTTTCTTACCAAAACAGAATAAAAGAACGGATGAAAAAGTAGACCGCATAAACAAAAGAAAATATAACAAAAATGATAAAGTAATTGTACATCTGTAATTATTTTTAGAAAATGTTTTTCCAAAGTTCCATGATTACCCATTATGCTTATCATGTGTACGCCTTTAAAAACAATCTAGAAAAAACAAATTATGATAACTTCAATCTTTAAGGCCAATCTCCACACAGCCGACATCCTATTCTGACGAGAAAAATCAGAAAAGTAGAAAGAGATGGACTTTTGCAATTTTCGCTAGGATTGACCGAATAAAAACATGAGGGTCTCTCCCCACAAAATTTATAATATTATGGGAAAACTAAGAACATTCCCTTCCATTTTATAGGAAAATGTAGTACCAAATTGTGTTTTCAGACTTTATCATAAGGCTTAAATTCCTATCACATCTAAAAACAAGCTGTAGTGCAAAACGACGAAACTTCTATATGTATGTTCAAATCACGTTACTTTCCGAAAGCCTTTCTAAAAGAAAGCTATATGAATATGGAAATTCAGAGCGAACGTGGTCCTTAGTTAATCGCAACATTTGTTGTGATATACAGAAAGACAGACATTGTATAAAAATGATTGCAAACCATTTAGAATCTTATAAAACGTGGAGATTTGCAAAACAAATTTTTTTATTTTTTATATATTTCGTATAGAAGTTAAAAATTTAACTTGCGTAAACCATAAAAATCAATTCGTCATATAAAAACTTCCTATAAGAAAATTTGGTAGTGTGCGACGATATCGTGTATTATTATTGTGAGAGTATGCAAATGCAGATGAAAACCCATAAATCAGATGAACAAGTTTATCTGCGTTTGAAGGGAATCATCTGGCAGATGAAGAATCAGATGGGGAAATTTCAACTGCAGAAGACGACAAAATTCGTAGGATGATTGTTTCTCCCTTTCTGTTTAACTAAATTTTGCGTAAGTGCATCCCATACTTTTATCAGAATAGGATGTCGGCTGTGTGGAGATTGGCCTTTATTGATTTTTTCTTCATATCATATATATTCTTTACCGTAACAGAACCAAGAAGCCATAGTGTTGGTTCTGGTCCTATTGAAAATATACAACGTAATATTATCGATGCGACCAATGTACGAATTCCAGATTCACGTGGTAAAGTAACAACGATTGCCAATGAAAATAACATAATAGCCCAAAATAACCATGATATATGTGAACTTAATTCTGACCGACAAAATGGAAATGATAAAAAATATCTAATTCAATATTTAAAAAAAATTATAATACTTACCAGGAACAGTATTATCAAATGGATAGAAAAATGCAACAATTAAATTAATAACAACAATACAATTGAATAGAATATTACTCCATAATGACATATAACTGCTGACCCAAAATAATGCTGGTTGACCTAAGAAATATAAAGAATTAGAATTGTGTAATTAATAGGTACTATTCTATAGATATGTTAAAACCTCGAAGTTTCTTTTGCCATTTCATTTCATTAAACATTTCTTCTGTACGATCAAAGAAATCAGCTACTTTTGATCCTTGATCATCACGTTCAGCAGTATTTAACATCTTGATTTTAGTTTCATGTGTAAGATATTCACAGATCTCAGGTATTGGAAATACAATTTGTTCTAATGTACGATCATTTCGAACAATCTAATAATTTATAAGAAATATGTATAAATATGTTTTATTATTGCATTATCAAAATCAATTTACTTCAATTTGAGCTGTATGTGTTGCATAATAGAGCAATGCTTGATTCGTTTTTGAATCATAATTTTGTGAATTTTCAGCAGTTTTAAGTAACGATGCCAATTCTTTATTATGTTGAGATAATTGATGACATAAAATATAAATATTATGACCGACTTCTTTAGGTGATACTCCAACATCATCATCCGGATCTTCTGGATTATAATCATCGTTATCATGATCATCGATAATTTCTTCTTGATGATATGCTTTACATGCAACTTCAATCAATTGTTTCGGATTCATATTATATAGTATCCTTTCAGCATTTTCACTATCACCGCGACTTTCCATTATAGCCAATAATAATTTCGATGCATTATTTTTCAATTCAAGTACTAAATCCATTCGATTCTTACCCAACGGATTTATATCATTCAATATTAATGCCGTTATAATATCTAGGCCATTCGATTCATGTGTTGCAATACAATTTTGATTTTCATGACATGGTCCCTGACAATATTCTGTTAATGTTTCTAATGTTTGATTAATTAATGCGACATTATTTTCATTAATATAAAGGCCCAATAAACCTAAACCGCCCGTTGTAGAACCACAAATACAATCTAAAAACATTAAAGTTTCCGATACTAAATTATAATTGGTTTTATTATTTTGATGTCGTAATAGATTTTGTAAATCTGGATTATGATTTTCACATAACAATTGAAGAAATCGTAAAATTGGTTGCATTACTAAAACTTTTGTGGACAGTTTATTACGATCTTCTTTATCTTTGTGTTTTTCAATTTTCTCTGCTAACATATCTTCTAATGCACTTCCAATATTCATCATGGTACTTTCTTCACCCGGCGTTAAATTACGAGCATTACTATAAGCACGTGCTGTTGCCAAACCAGCATTATTCAATTCCTCACGCAATTCATCAGTTATAACAATTCCATTCGTTTTTACTGAAATAATAAGAATGCAAATTTAAATTTATTATATTGTTTTGACATATTTAAAGTCACCTCCATGTTTTCTTGAAATCTTCTCTAAATCTTTTACATCTTGTTTACTTTCATGAGCTTTCGTAGCTATATCAGAAGTATTTACAGTGACTGTAGATTTTATTTCTTGTTGTGAATCTTTCATTTTATCAAAAAAGACCTAAAAAAAAAGTGTTTTCTTTTTTATTTAAATAATAAATGATATTTAATGAATTAATTTTTAAACCTTAAAGAATGATTGACTTAGATCACCACTTAAATACTTATTATACATTCCTTTTTGTATAATAGGATTTCCACCTTCCAATAAAGCAATACCAAGTTCAACAGCTTCAACAAATATCGATGGTGAATGTACAGATTTGATAACCAATTCAACGACTAAATCTGAAGCGCCTTCTTTATCCAAATGACTTTGAACTTCATGTAAAGTTCTTCCAGCTCGTAGTAAATATTTCGCACCAGGACCATGAGTTACAAGATGAAGATTTTTTTTAAATTCTCCAATATCTTGAGGCTTTAAAGAAAATCCTTTACCAAAATATCGTATTAATAATGTTGAACGTAAATTATCTCCTTTTTCACCATAATCAATATCTATAGCCATCATTTCACGTAATGTACGTAAAACTTTAACACAAAGTCTTTCTTCTTTTTCCTCTAAAAGTTTTTCCGTATGTTTTATTAAACGACGTATAAAACCGCCACTTTCACATTTCTTACGTGATTCTGTACCCAACGGAAATAATAATTCGGATCTATATAATATATCGACAAGCAATGATAATTCAGCTTCAACTAGCGGTTTAAGTTGATCCTCAAGTAATGAAACAATATCTTGTAAACCTTCAATAATATTACGATCCATTCTCATTAATTGTGATTGTGAACGTTCAACTTTTGGTGTTTTCGAAGCTAGAAGCCATTTCGTTGTTTGTCGTGTTAATAATGCAGTTTTATTAAACATTGTAATAACTTCCGTTTCTAAATCAGATGGTATTGCAATAGATCTAGATTTTGCCGATTCAGATAATGTTCGTACACAATTTTCAACATTAAAACGTTCCGCCAATGATAACCATTTACATTGTGATAATTTATGTGTAGCTTGTAATAATTGTACAAATATTATTTGTCGTGTTTGTACAATAGTACTTTGATCTGAGAATGGACTATTAAAGAATGTACTCAATATATTCATTATAACATTAACAACATAATTAGTTAATGAACGATTTTTTGTTGGTAAGGTTAACATAACATGATTAATATCAGATAAAAATGATTTCTCAAATAAATTCCACATATGATTTGATGAATATATTTCTTTCATTTCAACTTCCGTATCAATATAACAATGATTAAGAAAATCCACATATGCTTCTTTAACTTCTGGTATACAATCTGGATGACATATTATTGTTACAATATCATCTAATGATAGAAGATTATTACATTTAATTTCTGTATAAACATTTTTTCCCATTGTACAACAAGCCAACAATTTAACAAGTTCAACATGATATTTAAGTGGATTATCATCAGTTAATTTGTCTTGTTCTTGTTTTTTCATCATCGCTACAAATTGATTGAATGAAGCTTTATCATTGTAGAAAACTAAAACATCTTCTCCAGCATTTATAAGCTAAAGAAATTTTGAACTTAATAATGACAAACAAAAAACAAAAAACAGTTTTCTTTTATTAATTTACCTCTTGCATTACCATATCTTGGCATTTACGTATAAATTGATTTTCAGCTTTAACAATTGTTTGTAAAAATTGTAAATAAACAACATGTCGTCCATGAATTTCAATGCAATGTACAAAATGCTGTACAACTTTATCGGTTACTTCATTACATAATGATAAATTATCTTTGAATATTGCACAAACAGTTTTCGCTTCCAGTATCTACAGAAAAAATAGGATGTATAGAAAAACACTTTGATAAAATCAGAATCGGAAACATACTCCTGGATTTAAAAACAAATCCAAATGATTATGAAGTAAAATTTGATTTTGTTGATTGCCTAAACAAAAGTTTTGTAGAAATTCATGTGCTAAACACATTAATTCTTTCATAAGAACATCATCTTTTTCATCATAAGGATTTTGTAGTAAATCAAGTACAACTGTATGAACTCCGACATTTCTTAATAGGCGTTGTTCATGTTTACGTGGTTTAACATTTGTACCTATAAAAAAAAAACAAAAACTATATAAAATCTTAATACAGAATAAAAGAAATCTTTATACCAGTTGTTATACAAAATTTATTCATTCGCATTAAAATTTCTTTAACTTTTTGATATTCATCTAACTGTTCTGTACTCAAAGATGCTCCATATTCAGAACTCATATTAATTCCATCGGACTTATCAAAATCTAAATCTGTAAAAAAAAAATTGTCCATACAAAACCATCTTATTAAAAAATTGAAATATCTTACTAGCCATTGTTAAGGAACTTTCATCATGCGCTTTCGATTTATAAACCCATAGTTCTGATTTTTCAACACTTTGTCGAAGTATATCCAAATCCGATTTTATTTGTTTATACGATTCTACATCACTATCTGAAACCAAAAGTTGTACCTAACCAAAAACAAGAATAATTAAATCCATTTATTATCTTTTAAAAAAATTCAATTTACTTGTCGGAAAGCATGTAGAACTTCTTGTCTTTGACTAAAATGACGAAATAGTAAATGTAATGCACCCGACACTAATGGTGGATAATCATGCATAATTAAATGTAATAGAACGCGTAAAAATGTTCTGCCTCCTTGTCCATCTAAATCTAGATTTGCTGTTTCTGCATTACAACCGAAAATTCCTTCAGCTTGTACACCAATCGATTCTAAATCGATATTTTTTTGTCGCATACAAATTGCTGCTTCATTTGTTAAAGCTTCGGTTTCATCGAATTCTCTTTTAAAAATCGATAATAAACAACTGATACGATAATCTAATCGAACATCAAGAATGAATTGAAGAATTTCAATGATTTTCAATTTTGTATCCATAACTAATGGATACTCTTTCATTAGTAGTGTTACAGATTTACGTTGTTGAAGAGTAATGGCTGGAGAAACAAGAGCTGTTCCAACCGGACCTAATGCTAATGTTGTCATTACAGTATTTATATCACCGATCGAACGAAGAACACCACCTTCAGCTATAATATATTAGAATTATAATTATTATTTTGAAATTTTTTGTTATTTACTCCAATACAGGGATGCAAAACGTTATGCTATAACAGAAATGAATTAGGACTATTTATCGTTATAATAATTAAATTTTGTATTACAATAACAAAAAAAACGTAACGATAACGCAAACAATTTGTTTCGTTTTTCGTTACACAAAAACAATAAATATTATACAAATGGTCAATTGGTTATACCAAGTTGTGAAGACGAATAACACATAGGCGTGGAACATATATTAAAGTTCCATAGATACGGTTAGTGCACATGTCAGCATTTATGTTGAATTAATACTGGGAATACTAGGTGGGGTAAAAAGTAACCTCCTTGGGAATGAAAAAAAATTTTTTTTTTAAATGTTTTTTTATTTTATTCAATATAGTCCCCTTTTAGCTCGATACACTTATTCCAGCGATTTTCCAACTTCTTGATCCCGTCCGAAAAGTAATTTTCCGGAAGGTCTGCAAGATACTCCTCCGCGGCGACGATGATTTCCTCGCGTGAGCTGAATTTTTTATTGATGAGCCATCTTCTGAGGTTTGGGAAGAGATAATAGTCTGAGGGAGCCAAATCGGGCGAATACGGTGGATGCGACAGCAATTGGAGCCGTAAGTCATTGATTTTAGCCGTATTTGTGATGCTCTTATGCATTGTCTTGCAAAAACAAAATTTTTTTTCGCATCATGTGAGGCCGTTTTGCAGCGATTTTGGCCTTCAATCGCTCCAATAATGCAAAGTAATACTCGCTGTTGATGGTTTTTCCTTTTTCGAGGTAGTCCACGAAGAGTACGCCATGACAATCCCTCTGTAATCGCATCGGAGGGCCTGCCGCTGCGGACTTGATCGATAGTGGAGTTGCGGCCACCACGAAACTCCCGAAACCAATATTTGACGGTGTAATCAGACGGAACATTAGCCCCATAATATTTATCCAACTTTTCTTTTGTTTCCTTCGCCGTTTCGCCTCTCAAAAAATAATGTTTTATGAGAGAACGAAAACATGATGCCAAACACGTCAACAACAATCGGCTGTCAAAACAAAACTAAAGACAGTATCGCAATGAAATTTGGCATGTCTGCCTAAATATGAACGGACTTCAAGGCACCATAACCTTTTTTGCAGTAGCAGCGCATTCTGGCGGTCAAGGAAGTTACTTTTCACTCCACCTAGTACGCCTAAATAACACATTTTTTCAATTAACATATTTTGACTGTGGAAAAATGGAAGACATGTCCAGGTAAGGTAAGGCAAATTCCGTAGCACATAACGTACAAATTGTCGTTGAATGGATTCTACTCTATGGTTATGATACAAAATGTATAACTTTTTTTTTCGTTTTACATCCCTGCTCCCAATGATAACTCAATGAAAATGAAATGAAAATTATTATGTCCTTTTTAATTTAAATAAAATTATAATTTTTCCATAAATGAATTCTACTTTTAAAAAGACTTAAACCAAAATAGCTTCTCTACAAAAAAAATTGTTTATCCTTCACTTACCGTCCTCCTCAGGAGCTTGTTTAAAAAAAAAATACAATTCTTTTTATTGAAATTATAATTTTTGTTAATAATATTTTAAGATGTGAGAGAAACATGAATAATTATCATTGGCTTACAATCGATATCATTACTTGAGAATCTTCCATCGTTGCTATTATCTGCTTCCGAAACACAATCCAGAATGCAAAGTAATGTTTTTGTGAGACGTAATAAATCACTAAAACTGTAAAATCCAAAATAAATCAAATCCCTAGCAAGTTTAACGACCTATAAAAGATTAAAATATATATATTTTTTAAAAAATCACATCTTCATCTTCATCTTCAAATACCTCAAAAGTTAATTTATTTTGATCTTGATCAGTAAATAACCAAACTTTAGCTGCAACATTACATAAGTAATTCTCAACGAATGCAATTGTTGTATTGAAACGAGCTCGTACAGCTTCTTTATTACAATCTGGTTGTTTCTTACAATCATAACTTAAATATATATATATATAAAAAAAAAAAACATTTAAAACGAAAAAGAAAAAAACAAATAACATACTCATAAATGGACATTTTTGAAGGTATTTCACTCCATAAACGAGCATATTTGACTGGTGTTACTGGTTCTTGAGGATCACGATCAACATGTAAATGTAACATTAAACGACAAAATGATGCCCGCAGTTCATATGGCATAGTTTCATCGGACATGCATCTTTAAAAAATTTTTGGAATCAATAATTAAACATAAAGATTTTATGAAAAAAAAAAAGGGTTACTTTAAAATCAAATCGATATCCAAATGTGGTGATAGATTATTTAATGCTAAATATTGACGATTCAAACACATATTTGAGAATAAATTTAATTGATGACGATAATAATCCAATATTGCTGCTTCTTCTTTACGGCCAATATTTAAGCCTTTTGCTAATTCGATCATTGATTTTGGTTTCTAGAAAATTATATATCGTTAGTATTTGTTAATTTTTTTTAAAAATTTCATTATTTTTACTGCTTGCCCCTTCCATTTCAAATGTACTTCATATGTTTGTTTTGGTTTATCATTAATTAAATCATCGAATTGTTGAGATGATTCATCAAATAATAATATATTTGGAATTTCTTTTATATGAGTTTCAATTAAGATATCGGAATTTTTTAAACTTAAAACACTTTTACAAATTAATTCTTGTGTAACTGCAATCGCTTTACGATTTGAAACACATAAATCCGAAAGATAATCAAGAAATCTTGAATCCCAAGTTTTCATATTCTTTCGAACAAGTCCAACAAATGTTTCAATTTCAGCCGCTGTAATATGTTTTTCTAAAAGTTTTCGATTATTATGTAGCAAAGCGGTTATTGTGTCTTCCGCTAAAATATCATATCCAATTTGTTTTTGCATTAAGCCAAAATGTTTTGCAATGTATTCCTAAAAAATTGGTTTTTGTTGATTGTTTTTTTTTTTTGTGAAAAAGGATCACACAAAAACAAAAAAAGACAAAATAAATTAAATTAATTATTAATAAAACAGTTTAGAATTTAAATTAATTCCATTTAAAAACAAAGCAAAAATCGATCAATTTATTATTTTATTTATTTTAATTAAAGCAAAAAATTATGTAAAAACAAAACTAGATTGATTTATGCGGCAGCGCAAACAACAACATTCCAAAATTGGAAACTATTAAACTTTTTATTGGTAATAAATTATTGAAAGCATGTGGAAATATCGAAATCTTTGAAAAATGTGAAAAAAATTGCAATAATTTTTTTAATAAGAAAAAAAAATCAAGCAAATACAGAAAAAGTGTAGAACTAATTTACTTCAAATTAGGAAAAAGAAAATCATCAAAAATTATAATAAAAATTATATAGTAACGTAAAATCGGCCTATAGCCTATTTTTTGATGCTCTATGGTAGAAATGGGACTCGTAGTTAACAAATATATAGTTCAATAAATGCGTAAGAAGTAGAGCATGGCGTGATTAATTACTTTTCGAGGTTTGTGAACAAGTGAGTAATTGAGACCTTAAGGTAATTAATTCCTTCCTATGTAAAAAAAAAACTTTTTAAGCAAAAGTGACCAATTTTCAAGAGAAAAAACTTATTATATGGAAGAATAAGAAATAAAAAGAAAATAAGAAATATTCTCTTAAAAATGCATATGATTCTCTCTAGCTTTCTATCATTTTTTTCAGATTACATTATGTTAGCAAAACAGAGATAGAAATAGATTTATCTTTAATAAACAATTCTAACACTTATGTAAAAAATAAGAATTACTATTCATACAGGAACTAACACTTAAAATATTAACAGAATTTCTCTTCTAATTATTAATTCGTACACGCTCCAATGCTTGAAAACGTGTTGGGAGAATACAATATTTATACAAATATTAAGTTAAAAAAAATTTCTTTGTTTCATTCTTTCTTTAGTCCAAAATCCATAAGACTATTAATGCTTCCGCTTACTACAATTATCTTATAGGAAGCACGTTGTAAAATAGAGTATATTTGATTTATAGGTTACTTCATTCTTTCTAATGAAAAATTTGTAATTTTCTTTCCTTATTTTGTGCGGAATTTCATTTTCAAACAAAGCATTGGAAAGATCGCGTCTAGTTGTCCCTTTTCAACTTTATTTTTCTCTTAAATGAAAGAATTAATTTTTTTGGCGTCGAATATTCAAAATTTGGATTAATTTTGTTTGCGGAATTAATTACTTGTTCAAACCATGCCCTAGTAAGAAGCACCAAAACTACTAATATTTCAAGGTTTTTTCTCCATAACTTTGTTTGATTTTCTTCAAACCCGCTCTAATTCATAGGTAGACTGGAGCATAATAGCATAAATATCTTTTGCATATATCTTTATTGAAATCGGTATATTAGTTTTTAAAATACATCGGAAAAACTTTATGAACAGGCTGATTTTTCCCTACGACTATTTTTTTTCTCCACTCTGATAATATACCTACCATAGGGCATAATGAAAACAACGACATAAAAACTTGTCCAAATAAATTGTATTTAAGGGGCTACATCTACCTACACCAAATTTAAGCGCGAACCAAATCGGACGGATGAAATAAAGTTGGAATATTTTATAACACTTATATAGCGTGATTCATTCTTTACTTTTTTTTTTAAATAAAAATAAAACACTTAGAATTGAATGCAAATATCAAATCTTTATTATCAACTTTAAGCACATAGTATGGCAATTAATGTTTGAAAATAATTTCCTTCAAATGTTGGCCGGCACTACGTTTCAGCTCGGCCAGTCTGGCGGTCCAATTTTCGATCACTCTCTCAAGCATTTCGACCGGAATCTCATGAATGACACGTGTAATGTTCGCTTCCAATGCTTCAATTGTCAATGGTTTATCGGCAAAGACTTTTGACTTTACATAGCCCCAAAGAAAAAAGTCCAAAGGTGTGATATCGCACGATCTCGGTGGCCAATTCACTGGGCCAAAACGTGAAATTAGTTGCTCACCGAAATGATTTTGCAATAAATCCATTGTAACACGGGCTGTATGGCTCGTAGCACCGTCTTGTTGAAACCAAATATTGTCAAGACCACGGGCTTCAATTTCAGGTACCAAAAAGTCCGTTATCGTGGCACGATAGCGCTCACCATTGACTGTAACGTGGCCGCCGGCCGCATTTTTGAAGAAATACGGACCGATGATGCCCCCCGCCCATAAACCACACCAAACTGTTGTTTTCAATGGATGTAATGGTAGCTCTTGAAACTCTTGTGGATGCTCATCATCCCAAATACGGCAATTTTGCTTATTAACGTAGCCATTAAGCCAGAAATGAGCCTCATCACTGAACAAAATTTGGCTTGAAAATTCGGGATTTTCTTCGTAATACAATTGAACGATTTGTAAACGTTGCTCAGATGTAAGTCTTGACATGATGAATTGCCATACAATACTGAACAAAAATGATAAATCAGAATGACACTAGTCACGCGTGATCTGTCAAAAAAACCCTATTGAAAAAAAAGTAAGGTTTGAATCACACGTTACTTGGTCTAATATAAACGAGTTCTTTAAAATCTGTGTTTTTTTTTTTTTACAAAATGATGACGAATTGTAGCCCCTTTAGTGTGAAGCTTAAGTTTTAATGTGGAGTTTCTTAAATAATGAATGTAGTAAATCTCTTCTTTATTTTTTCTCTCTGATTAATTTATTTTTAATTCTAAGTTTGATATTCATTTATTAAATTATTTATATTATTTATAAAATTAAAAATTCCTGTTAGGCAAAACGAAAAAAAAAAGGTATTTACATAAGAAAATCAAACAAAATATTCAAAAAGATAAAAGAAAAATTCAAATAAATTCAAAATCTGATCAAAATTATCAGCAAAATAAAAGAAATGGAAAAAAATCAAGTAAAATAAAAAAAATATGATAAATTTTGAAACTTACTTTCTGGAATGAACAATCAACAATTGACTATCACAGGAAATTATACCATAGGAAAACTATTTTTCTATTTATTTGTTTATATTTAATATTTAATTGATAGATTTTTCTTAATTATTGAATTAATTATTTATCACAACACAGAAACGAACAATTTCGAAAAGGTATACAAGAAGAAAAAAAAAACAATGAAAGAGAGAAAAGAAAAAAATATATATTAATTAGAATAATTGGAATAAATCTATTAATTTGATGGGAAGTTGTACTTAAAATGGGGAAATTTCATAGAACAGAGAAATCGGTGATGATGAAATAGGAAACTAGCTCCTTTAGTTACTAGCTAGTTACTAAAACGTGACACTAACAGAATAATGTAAAACAATTGTTCTTATGAATACCACACACCATTTATATTGGAACCACATACCTGATTTTTCCGATAATCCTGTTGACTTAAACGTAAAATTCGATAACAAAGTCGAAAAATATATTTATATGGTGCATTTTTTGGATCACTTAATTCATCTAAACGTAAAAATGGTGGATCACCATCAACACTTTCTTGAAATGGTCCTTGTAGAATTTTGAACAATTGTTTTAGTATATATTGTTCACGTAACAATTTTTGACGATCACGTATTGGACTTTTTATTGTTAATTCAAGTGCTTTAGATTTGTTTTGATCATTCTCTAGACCAGCTATAAAATATACAATATCTTGTAGAAGTGCTATCAATGATCGTCTTTCATTATTCGAGATTGTTCCATTATCAAGTTTTGTACTCATTGCAGCCAATACTTTACATGCATCATTTGCAAAATCAAGATCTCTTACTTCAACCGGTGATACTGGTATTAATGCAAACGCTTCTTTATCTTCTTTAATCTCTGAACAACAAACCTGAGAAACATATATTTAGAATCTTTTTCGTATATTAATAATCTATATTACTTTTGACATGACCGGCTTATCATCATCTATATCGATTGGTATTGATGTGGCATGAACCCAAGTATTAGAACATAAATGCCGTAATCGAACGTAACTTGATTGAGGAACAAGACTATCACCACGTGCCATTGTCGTTGGATCAAGTTCAAAAACTGTTGCAATATCTGATGAATATGGAACCGATACCAGACGAAATTGATTTATAGATTTTCCACGCATATCTAAATATGAAAATGCAAACTTTTTTTTTGTTTATTATTATTTTATTGTATATAAAACATCTAACCTGAGCTTACAAATTCTTTCATATTGTTTGATGTTGTTGGACAATCCGTATCAATTTCTGCTGCCAAATAATATCCGGTTGCTAAATGTTTAAAACGATATAATGAATTCCAGTGGCCAGCTCCACCACGACATGAATCGTGTTGTACAACTTCAATTTCCCATAATGCTTTACTACTTGTGGCAGCTGTAGCACTTGTACGTCCAGTTGTTCGTAAAAATACATGTTGTTGTTTTTTATATTCATCCATTGTTAAGAATTTCTCTTGTTCAGCATGAAATAAACGAACAACATCACCACCTTTTAAAATATGTTCTTGATTCTCTTTATGCTCCATAAATAATGTAATTTTCCATGATGTCGATGAATTAAGTACATTCACTTCTTTACAACCGGGATTATCTGGTAATTCATAATTTGCAGCAACATGAAGATTTTGTTGATCAGCATTGACCGGATTTAATATGACTTTATCACCGACAACAACATTATCACCAGTCGAACGTAATTTATAAAATGGCATTATATAAAACCATGAACCTTCATTTCCATTTGCATCTAAATAAACTCGCATTGCATTTTTTTCAAGTAATGATGGTAATCTTTTATTAACAGTTAAATATTTATTGGATTTTAAATGTAAAAGTTGCACAACACTTCCATATTGTACAATTGTTCCAAGTAATTTTTTATTTTCAGATTCATTTTGCTTTTTCTCAATTTCTGCTGCATGCTAAATTCAAAAGAACCACAAAAAAATAGTGAGTTTTAAAAATATTACAAATGAAAATAATAAGCTGATGAGCTTACGTGTAATCGTTTTAAAAGATTCGTATCAGTATTTGAGCTTGCACTTTGTTTTGCTGCTTTCCAGAATTGCTTCTGTGCAGAATATCGATTCATAGGACATGTTTTTATTAAACAATCTGAAAAAAGTCGTAAAAATGGTAACAAAATTGATTTATTGTACAGAACTTTTTTAATAATTTTTTCAAAAATATAAAAATAACAGAGTTTGCTAAAGCAGACCTGGGCAACCCAAATCTTGATGGGAACGAGCCGCAAAATGTTTTGCTCAACAAAACCTACAGTATATAAGTCCACACACAAAGTATTATAAAATAGTATTATTATTATTATTCATTTTGTTCAAAGAAAACATAATTATTACTTATTGAATTCAATTTCTTAAATTTTATTGGGAAATTTGCTTTTTGGAGTTCAAGCTTAGCTCATTAAAGTCAACTTCGAGTTCAAATATTGATTATACAGATTTTCATAGCAAAGTAAATGAAGTTAAATTCCAACTGAAGTTTTTTTTTATAAAACTTTATCTAGCATAATCAGAAAAGGCTGCTTTTAATTCGGTGTTAGACTGTAAGAAGATAAGAAGGTACAGTAATATAACCAACGAATACTGGACGAGAAGTAAATATTTCAAAATATTTTTCGTACTTTATAAGTTCTTCGAACCTAATTTCAAAGGTTTCAGCTAAATCCGGAATATTTTCTTCACATTTCTTAATTTCAAAACTCAAAAAATATAAGGAACCTTAACTAAGCATCACTTAGTGATATATTGTAAACATGACCATCAACAGCATAGACAAACAGGCAATTTTTCATCATCATCCACCATAAGGTGAGAAGGAGAAAAGCTGGTTAAAGTGGGTTTAATATAAAATTCAAAGATAAAAGTGTACATAATTATTAATAAGAAGTGGGTATGGGTGTACAAAGGCAGCTAAATTTAAAATGTTTGTAAACTGAAGAAGAAAACACATCTCTATTATTTTCGAGATTATAGAAATAAAATGTTTCCGGAAAAAAAAATGTATTTATATATCTTATAAACATAAGAAAAATTCTTTTTTAAAAATTTCATTAAAATTGTGGTAAAATAATCGTATTATAAAAAAATGCCGTGGTTTCTGTATACAATCATTGCTTGGAGACCGGTGTTTTTCCTACAAATTTAACAAAATTTAATTGTTTAGAATTGTTCAAACTTAAAATCGGCCTATAACCGAATTTTTTGATACACTATCATAGAAATCGTATGAATAAAGAAAGAATAAGCACAAATTTAATATAACTTTATTTCCTCTTTTTCGTTTTTGCTCTAATTTAGAAGTGCCCTGAACCCTAATACAGA
Source organism: Xylophagus ater (assembly GCA_963422695.1). Classification (NCBI taxonomy): domain Eukaryota; kingdom Metazoa; phylum Arthropoda; class Insecta; order Diptera; family Xylophagidae; genus Xylophagus; species Xylophagus ater. The sequence continues at coordinate 41,861,730 of OY730479.1, read as the reverse complement.
AAATCTATACAAATATAATTTGCAAAATTGTTTTCAAATTGGTATATTACCTGAAAAACTGGACAGGATTTTTTTTCTACAACTCTACATCTTTCTTCATTATCCTTGGATTAATTTTACCGAAATTAAATCGTCTATTTATGTAACCAATGTACAGAATTAATTTAAATGAAATTTAATCCGAAAAACAAAATAAGACGACAAAACTTTATGGTCAACCCTTTTTTGGTTTGTAATTTCGACGGTCTGGTAAACATTTCCGGACCAAATAACAACTATCAAATAAGATAATAATCGCCAGCAGGTATAAATTCTTAAGTATGGCTAGCAAGCGACACTTGCATGCATGTACCCACTGATAATAATAAAAACTGACTTTTTCTACTAATTTGTACTTTTAGTTAGTTATAGTTTAATGCACATTGGGTTCAACATTGATAGTTGTTGTTGGGTCCGGAAATGTACACCAAACTCTAACTCGGCTAATTTTGCTGAAATTCAATATCATTGAGTTACAGAGTAACCAATCCACATTGTAAATTTTATGAAATTAATGACAATGGGTTTTTGAATTATCGTGGAGACAAATGGAGAAAAATTGAGATAATTTTCGATACTCTACACATCTATTGTCTTAAAATCAGTCTCCGATGAATATTTCTATACGTTAAAATTTTAGTGACTAAAACTAATATAAACTCTGATAGTACCTCTACCATAGGGGATAAAAATTTCATACGAAATTATCGATACGAAAACTAACAAACAAAATCAGAACAAAAATGCCAAGGAAATCATCAATTATTAATTTTGGGAAATTTATTAAAGACGAATAAACAAAATCAATAGAAAATATTTATAGTACCTCGAAATTTTTTTGGTGGGTTAGTTAAATCTCCAGCTTTCGGGCATACAACAGTTCTATCATCGACTAGCCTGAAAATAGAAGAACAAAAAAAAAAAAAAAAACACGAGATAAGTTTATTTAAGAATCAATTTACGCTAATTGATGAAATCAATAAAAAAAAAAAGAAAGAAGTTTACCCTAAAGTGCTTAGAAATCCACATACACTCCCTTCAGCATATAAGGAGACAACATCGCCCATATGCAGAAAACTTGCAGATCCAATGATGTTCTCTCCCATCGCGCGACACTTTGAAAATTCTTCTTTCAGTGTTTTGCCCCCTTTTTTACGGGTCTTTATTTATTTCAACTATTTTTTTTTCTTTTTTTGTGTACAAACAATTTCATTTGCCCGCGGGGTCACTTAAAAAAAAAAAAAAAGAACTTTTCTTTCTTCACTTTCCTGTGTTTTTTTTTTTTCTTACCAGCCAGAAGAAAATCTTCCCCTGGAAAAATTATTACCTGTTTTTTTTTGTCTATCTCTTTCTTTTTTCAATTTTCTACAATAATTAAACTAAAATTAATTGGATCGCAAATGTTTATATTACCAACAAAAAAAAAATGTTTCTTCAGTCCACAGGTGTTAATTGCAATTAATGAGGAAAAAAAATTTTTTCCGCACTTAATTTACAAAAATTTCTAAAATTTAATTGAAATATAATTTTAATTAAATAAATGAAATAAATTGAAAATTAATATTAAACAGTTTTTCACGATTTCCCCGTTAATCCTTTATAAACAAGTAAATAAACAAACCTAACGAGCAACGAGCAATGTCAACTTAGAACTAGAATTTTTCTTATATGAAACGTACTTGACAGCCAGAGATTGAGACAGAGAAAGGATAAGACCAAACATTTTTTGTACTATCTGTGAGCGAAGCAATTTAGTTTTTGACATTTAGTTTATGTAGAACATAAATATACGCAAATGACATATAGATGTCATTGTTTCAAATTTAAAAATAACCGTTGCAACATTTAAAATAATTAACACAATGATATAATTAATTGATTGTTAAAATTTGGTGTTCATTAAAAAAAATATTTACTATTAATTGATTGCAATACATATAAATTTCCGTAAGCGCCTATTTTTCAGGTAAATTATTCTCCTTCTGATGCTCTTTTTACAACGATTTTAATTTTTACGATTTTATAGTTTTCCAAACGCATTTTATGATATTGCCTCGAAAAAACGTGTAGAAACCTTTCAATATCATTTTCATTTGGGCATAGTGAGAAGTCACATATGGCATAAATCAGGTAAATACGGTGAATTAATTGTGGGCAAATCCCAACCTTAGCTTAGCGTATCCAAAGTTCATTTGTATTAATAAAATTAATAGAAATTTTCATATCTTTATTAACTTTTCTCCATGATCCGATAAGATATATCGCAATAACTTTCCAACATATTCTCTTAGAAACTTACAATAATTTGAAATTGTGTAAATTAATAATAAATTTAATTGAACTTAAGATAACATTTAATCAATTTGATATATATTTTAATAATGCAACACGTTTTCAATATCAAAAGTTTTTAAATTACCTGAAATATTATAATTATATCATCAGACACCTTACTCCGTGTAGAAGTTATCATTATTTTGAATTATTAACTTAAATGAATCGTTAATTAAAACAAGTATTAAAATGATTGATGTATGTGGTTTTCCATAATTAAAAATAGAAATCTCAGGTTCACATTTTTTTTATCTAATTTAGACGAGGAATTCTGCATCATATTTTAATTTACATCTCATGTGGTCTACAGCTTCTGGGGTTTAGACCGCACACCACTTAGATTTATTATAATTTTATATTTGAAGATCATTTTTGTAAACTTTGTAACCTCCATAGTTTGATACCAGTTCTCACTATCGAAAGTCGAATCATTGTAATGGAAAATTACATTAATTTTTCTCTAAAAATATCAAAGTAAATACTGGGAATTTATATTTTTCTGAGACTTTTATTAGAATTTCATCGAACTCTCATATATGGAATGATTCATACATGCCGGAAAAGGTCAGTCTACTGATGATCTATGTAAACATTTTTTTACACTTTCTTATGTCACGCCTAAGCCTTCACAATGTGCCAAATGTCGTAAATATAATATAAACATTTTATTGGCATGTAAATAATAATATATTGTTATTCATAAAGCGTCATTTTATTTCTGGAACTTTGAATGATAACAGAAGAAGGATAAAAACAGATTTATAGAATTGAAATTTGTATAAAATTCTCAAAGCATCATATTAATTCAATAACTAACCGTGCTTGAAACACGGCAAGAAAAATATTAGTAATTTTTCAGATGTTTAAGATTTATGGAAACTATAACTCCTTGGTGTAAATTGTGCTTATAAGAAGCTTCAGATATCGCTTAATAACAATACTGAACATTATGGTGCTTATGTGGCTTTCACATATAAATATTCTAGTCTATAGTTATAGTTTATTCTATTCATTCAAAAAAGTCGTCCTCAAAATAAACATGAATTAAGCCGCCTTAAATCAAATATAAGTTGTCAACCCTTTAGACTGCAAAATAAATTGATGAAATGACAAGAAATTACTCCCAAAACGCTTTGGGAGTTATAAATACGAGAACAAAACATTTACTTATCATTAAAAATAAATAAATGACTAAATTATTGAATAATGAAACAAAATTACATAAATTTAAATTAAAAAACAAAACCTGAACAAGGGAAATTGATTTAATTTGATTGATCATGAAATAAACAACTCAAAATTTACATTAAATTACAGACTTTTATTACTCTTTATATAAAATATTAGTAATATAAAACCATAAACATCATAATTTCATAAATGTAATGAAAATATGTTTTCTGATAAGAACAGAACTTGTTGCATTTTTATTCAATTGTTCACAAATTTGTTGCATATTTTCGCAATTTTTGATAAGCTTTGTTTTTTGTTTTTGTTTTAATTCTAAAATTACGTGAATTTTTTTGGATAAGGCTTTAAATTTAAACGAAATCAATCCATTTGATCTTTGTACTACTAAACGATCATCAAAAGTTTTTCTTTATACTTTGCCTAAAAATTTAAAATGTTTCAAAAATGTTTTCTTATCAATTCGAAATATTTGATGAAACTTTTTTTCTACTTAAAAATCGACTTTGTTTAAGAATACTGGACTTTACTGATAGTGTTAAAAATTCATCATCGCGAGTTCAAATTCTATAATCAGAAAAGTATTTAATTTCAATTTTATGCGATATACTGTTTGAGTGTATTATTTTTAGTGACAAGATTTTGATTAAACAAAATCATTATCAATATGAAAAAAAAAAAAACATAAAATTTGTAATCATATCGATTTAAAACTTAGAGTTTTTAGTTAATTCGTGGACGTGGTTTAAAGCAGTTGCTTTTTCTTTGTTTTTTTTGTTTTGTTTTAATAGTGTCTTTAAAAAGTTCAAAGAAAGTATTCAAATCAAATTAATTCTAAAATTAATTAAAAGTGAAATAATTATTTATTTTAATTAGTTTATAAATAAAAATAAAAAACGTAAGTATTTTAGAATTTTTTTAAACAATTTTTATTGTTTTTTGGACGGAAAATTTTAAAAAAGATTAAAATTTTGTAGTATTTTTAATAAACAACAAAAAATTAAATATTTCGAAGTGCAAAATTAAATATGTGTTCGATGAAAAATTTAGTTTTCCTTTTCATTCCGCAAAACATTTACGTACTCCCTAAACCAGGGCTTCCCAGACTTTTTACAGCACGACCCTTTTCAAAAAAAAAAAAAGAATGCCGACCCTACATACAATAAAACTGCCAATTGAGTAAATTCAACGATGGTTTTTATAACTATACTAAAAAAAAAACTAATATGTAGTTCATTTTAATATGTATTACTTATACTTTTTTATTTCTATCTATTATATAAAAAAGTTTTCTCCGCACATCATTTATAAATTTTGTAGTAGAAAAAACTTAATAAATAATTTATGAACTGAAAAAACATTTTCCATCGTCTGGGATTTGAACTCACGCACAGTTGTTCTACTGACATTAATTCGTCAAGCAATTCAGATTCGTTAATATCAAATCAGAACTGAAAAAAATGTTTGCATACCTTATTTAGATATTTAAAGAAAAAGAAAAATATAAATTTATTCTACCGCTAAAGAAAATAAAAAAAATAGATAACATAAGAATAGTGTCCTTGATACATTTTTTTATTTTCTTGAATCATTGGGAGAAAATACAAAATGTGTCAGTTCCTAATAAAATTACATTGTCCTTTACCGACTACACACTCACAAGGGTGCGGCGGGGGTTGATGAGCAAAGTGAGCAGAGGCGAAGCCCCCTAGTATAATTAAAATAAACATTTTCTTTTATTAAGAATATAAAACAAAAATAAAAGATCGCTATCATCCATTAACGAAAACAAGGATTAAAAAAACAAAATAACATAAAAATTTTATATATAAAATTATTAATAAAAACTATTTGGTATGTGGTTGCATTTTTGCTACCAGCAACTCAAAACGTGGTTCAATTTTCGAGTGCTGTCCGATTGTTGCGTTTAAAAAAACTTCTTAAAATTACTACACGTTTTTGAAATTTTCACAGATTTTACGCGACCCAATTTTAAATCTAGGCGACCCAACTTAGGGTCGCGGCCCCCTGTTTGGGAAGCCATGCCCTAAACAGCACATTTGACGTATATAAAACCTAACGACGCTTTATATCATAGTGTATAGTCGCAAAGTAGATCTATCTACATAGGTATACATATATGCATCAAATGTCCTGCTTGTGGGACAGATTGTGTGCCAATTTTTTATTAATTCAAAGCAAAAAACAAAAAATGTAGTGTAACTGCACTCAAAATTCAATTACTTTTTCTATTTTAAATATTTGAAATATCTTATCGGTCTCTTTAAGTCAAGTACATTTAATGCATATTACAGAAAAGAACCTGGTGTATTTTTCGAACTAAACAATACTAAGCTAATACTATAGTTTCGATACCGTAGTATGAACACTATATGTGTGTCTCTTATATTAAGCTCAAAAATTGTTATCTAAATTTTAATGTTTCGCAAAACAAACATTAAAATCTAATAACGCTGCTTCATGAAAAGGGAAGCTTAGATCAAGTTTGAGCCGTTGCCTAAATGCATTTTTTCGATTTCAAGTGCATGAACAGTTTTGTAAAATGATTCTAAAACAAATTACGCGCTTAACTTATTTAAAATGGGCTAAGACGGCTTTTAAAATAAACGGCTCATATATTTATGATCATTGCTTTTAGAAAAGATGTATGAAACAACAGATTGAGTTGAAATTAGATTAACGAAAATCAAACCTACAAATTTATCAGGTCGAATTAGGTTTACCGCACGGAAACGAAAGTTAGCTTAAGTTAAAATGTTATAAGCTAATTTCATAATAATACAAAATTCGTTTAATTCTATAAGTTTGATATACAATTTTTGGATTTTTTAAAACATTTTTCTTTTCTTTATATTGGATTGGAAACTAATTCTGTTTCTTACAATGTTCGATTCCTAGCTCAACTCAATTCATAGATAACACAATTCGAACTCAATTTTGTATAGAAAAACGTTATTCATCGAACACATCGATTTATATAAAAATCCTAATTAATAACTGTGACCTAGTATTATAATTTCTTTTACTTAAAATTACATTATTTTAATGATTTCTCAATTTTTACAGAATATGGCCGACGAACGTTTCAATATACGTGTTAATTACATGAGTCCAGAGACAGCTGAATTAGCCAAGGTGGAATTACGTGAAACTCCAGAAGTACGAGATGCAGCTATCAAGGAACTTCGTGATTTACTACATGCTGCGACCGATCTTCATTATCGAGATGACGATGAATTCCTTACAATATTTCTTCGAGCTTGTCATTTTTATCCACAAAGTGCTTTAGATAAGGTATAAATCGGGATTATGTATACAAAAACCACCAAGATTTAGTATTTTATTTGAATTCGTTGTCAACTCCGCGTATAAACTTTATCAACGCGAACTTTGGTCTTTTCGTATTTGATTGATAATAAATATGTTTTCTTTTCTATAAATTTATTATTTTCATATAGTTAATCATTTTCGGAAGCTTTAAGATTAATTTTTAAAATTGTGTTTAAATTAGATTAAAATACTTGCGCTTTTTTTATGTTATTAGAGTGATAACGCGATTTGAACTCGAATAACAATGTAATTCATAATAATTTCTAAGATGAAACCAATTGGATTTTATTATGAATAACTCACTTATATACTAAATCATATATTGTTTGACCTTTTAGGTTAACAAGGCTGATACTAGACACGACGCCTATTTATCTAAAATGTTGGTCCATATGCTCATTACGAGAGTAGTTGATAAGAGATTTTCTTCGTTTTTTTTTAGGATTATCTGTTTATTAACTTTTTTTTTTTGCTATATACTTCTACCAAAGATAATGGAATATATGAAAACCAGCCGAACAAATAAAATGACCAGAACTTTTACTTTAAATATTTCAGTATTATCCCCTAACAGCTCATTATAGTTATTCCAACGATATTCAAGCCTTCGATATAGTATGGTTTGTGAAGGTCTGCAAAATTGGCGTTTGTTTCGTTTATAATTTGACAATCAAGAATCTACTTCACACAAGGCATTTCTTCCAGTTTGGATCCAGTTTGGGTCAAATTTAAAGAACATGATAGATGAGGAAGCATTTCATAAGTGAGACTTTATTCGCCAAAAATTTGTCAATTTCAAAATTTCTATAACTTTAATGAAATAATTTTGAATGCGTCACGAAACCAATTCTGAACGTAATTCCTGCTATGTAAAGCTACAACTATATTCTAATTAACCTCATGACCTGCCGAATAAAATTTGTGGATAATGAGACTGTACTAAATAAATTTGTAAATTATTCGATTTAAATCAAATAACTAAATAAATATCGCTTTTTTAAACTAAAAATAATTAACATCTCGTGCTCCAATTTATTATTACCAACAGTTTTTTTTCGCAAGCTTGTATATAGGTTGCATCGAACTCATGAAGATGAGAATTCTAGAGATTATTGAAAGATGAATTAAAAACTCAATTAAACGAAGATCGAAATTAATAAATTCTTTTATTTCTTGATTTTAGATGCGTTCTATTGCAAATTTCCGTAAAGATTATGCTAGTTTACTGAAAGGTTTAATGCCACAAGATGAAGTTAATTCATTCTGTAATTATAATGCTGTCAATGTTTTGGCAAATTGTGATCATAAAGGAAGACGTGTACTAATTGTGAATAGTGGAGGTTTGTTAAAAATAATAATCTCTTGTCCTCAAAAAACAATTAACTTTAATAATAAATCTTATATTCTTTCTGTTTAGAACTTTGGGATCCAAAAGATGTTTCCACTGACTCCTTATTTAGAGTATTATATTTAATTCATTTGGCTGCACAACTTGAACCAGAAACCCAAGTTCGTGGTGTTGTTATTATTATGGATTTCAATGGACTATCAATGAAACAAATTAAAGCGATGACACCATCATTTGCAAATCGTTTATTGACATTCATTCAAGATGCTATGCCAATCCGTCTTAAGGAGGTTCATTTTGTTCGACAACCATTCATCTTTAAATTGGTTTGGACACTTTTTAAACCATTCATTCATGAGAAATTAAATAAAAGGGTAAATTTTTCTCATAAAGTTTTACATAATTTCAAAAATATTAATTTTTTTTTTTATATAATTTCAGATGTTCTTCCATGGACATGATATGAAATCATTACATAAACATCTTGAGCCATCACATTTACCAGCTGAATATGGTGGACTTAAACCGAAAATTGATTATACAGGAAAGGATTGGTATCCATGCATTCTTGATCATCAAGAATTCATTAGACAATGGGGAGAATTTGGTTATGCGAGTTCATAGGATAAATAATTATTATTGTTCTTAATTTTTATCAATTCATTCCATTTATAAAAAAAAAAAATTAAAACTGTTTCCTAATATATATGGAATTAATGATTATAATGTAAAGCAATTGAATAGAAAATAATATTTTGTAATTATAGAGATGAATATCCTTTTTTGTAAAAAAAAAAATAATAATAATTCGTTTTTGTTTTAATTTTGAGGCTACCTTACCTACTTATTTAAGAAATGGGTATTTTGTAAAGTATCCAGGAAGCCTAAACTCCAGAGAAAGAACGTCTTTTGAGTCAATTTACATCTCCTTGCTATCGTTTTAGCATACAAATTAGTAATGACTAGAACACAACTCGTAGTCAGTGTATTTTAAATGCCCATATTTTAATTCCATTCGAGAATATACTATATGAACTTTTGTTTCATTTTATGTTCAAGAATTAAATGGTTTAACTGGATTTAGACCAAATAATACCGAAAAACCATGCCAATAAGAGTTCTTCATGATTCCACTTCTGTTTATTTAACCTTTAACGTTCGGAGCTTATTTTTGAAATATAAAAGACAGAGTGGGTAAACATTTTGGAATTTTATATTCACACCCCAAAAGCTTAAAGTTTATAAATGTGTATTACAAAAGAGAAAAATAATATTAAGTGTTTGTCTATATTAAGAAATTCTATAAAAACTTATTTAAATTAAAAATGTTTGGTAAAAATCCAAAAATGCACCGATGCAATCTTCTTCATGATACCAACTACTCGTGGATATGTCGCAAGTGCTTAAAACTCTAAGGCAATTACGTATATACCCAAAAATAACATGGTTAACTTTTGAATTAGTGTTAGTATATGCACCCAGAATTTTTCCGTCATTAACATGTATGTATATAAATTTCAAAATTAATCTTAGTAGCATTTTTGAGCTTAAGCGTCCCTAAGAGCCAGCACAGAGAAAAGAAACAGAGAATTCTTTGTGTATAAATTTATGGCCCTATTACTGCGCTGCAAAGAAATCTAAAGGCCAATCTCCACACAGCCGACATCCTATACTGATAAAAGTAAGGGATGAACTTATGCAAAATTTAGTTAAACAGAAAGGGAGAAACAATCATCCTACGAATTTTGTCGTCTTCTGCAGTTGAAATTTCCCCATCTGATTTTTCATCTGCCAGATGATTCCCCTCAAACGCAGATAAACTTGTTCATCTGATTTATGGGTTTTCCTCTGCATTTGCATACTCTCACAATAATCATACACGATATCGTTGCACACTACCAAATTTTCTTATAGGAAGTTTATCTATGACGAAATGATTTTTATGGTTTACGCAAGTTAAATTTTTAACTTCTATACGAAGTATATAAAAAATAAAAAAATTTGTTTTGCAAATCTTCACGTTTTATAAGATTCTAAATGGTTTGCAATCATTTTTATCCAATGTCTGTCTGTCTGTATATCACAACAAATGTTGTGATTAACTAAGGACCACGTTCGCTTTAAATTCCCATATTCATATAGCTTTCTTTTAGAACGGCTTTCGGAAGGTAACGTGATTTGAACATACGTATAGAAGTTTCGTCGTTTTGCACTATAACTTGTTTTTAGATGTGATAGGAATTTAAGCCTTATGATAAAGTCTGAAAACACAATTTGGTACTACATTTTCCCATAAAATGGAAGGGAATGTTCTTAATTTTCCCATAATATTATAAATTTTGTGGGGAGAGACCCTGATGCTTTTATTCGGTCAATCCTAGCGAAAATTGCAAAAGTCCATCTCTTTCTACTTTTCTGATTTTTCTCGTCAGAATAGGATGTCGCCTGTGTGGAGATTGGCCTTAATTCGTCATTAGTGTTTGTAGAAAATACTGTAAATACATGCATTTTTATATCACGCAGAGTCGTTTTTACAAATACTATCAATGAGGTGGCATGGTTTGCAGACTGCAAATGTGACTAAATCAGAATTCAAGATGAGAGCTTTATTTAGTGTACTCTGTGGATGTATATAAGACCTAAACACATGCAATGCTACTAGAAAAAATTTAGTTATTTTTACCTTTTTCAGTATCTTTTCTAAATTTTGAGTTTTTCTTTTGAATTACCATGCCGTTTGCGAGAAAGAAGCTATTTGATCACACCAATGCCACACAATGGTCACCCAGTGACTGAGTGATTAACTAAACATTAATAAGACGGTGTCTCCGTGAGGAAAATTGTTATGCCAAACTTCCCAACTTTCTTATACGCAATTTAAAAAAAATATATATGCAAAAAATTTACGGGATATTTTCACTGTCAAAAAGTTAGTGACTGAAACGTTTATGGATATTTGGACAATAAATGGAATGAAAGTAGTTTTCGTGAAATACTTTTCTACAGAATCGGCTTGGAACATTGGACCTTAATGTTTGTTTTGATACAGTTCTTGGCTTTTCAATGTAAACATTAAAATTATGCGCTGTTACACATACTTCATCGTAAACATCTTTCAAAAAAGATTCTAGTGTTTTAATTGTTACTAATTGATTTGTATTGCTTTAAGATAACGAAACGGAAGTCAAACTTAACAAAAGTACAGCATGGCAAACGAATCATAAAGATTAGACTAGATTAGATTAGATTAGATTCCGTAAGTTGGTCTATACTTGGCTCTTTCTATTATAATTTAATTAAATTAAATGTATTTCCAATTAAGAATTTTCTTTGAAAACATAATTAGTTTTTCCTTTAAGTCTTCATATTAAAAGTTAGACTAGTATAGTACATCATTTTCGTAAGAATGCTTGTGTCAGGCTAAAATCTTGAATTATTGCGGAACTAGTTAAATTCTGGTTCATAGAATTTAAATATATGCATGTATTTCTTGTTGATTTTCCGCGATTAATACAATATTTAAAAACTAATACAAGAAAGTTAAAATTTGGTGTGAAAAAGATTAAAATTAATAAAATTTTGACACAGTTTTTTTGGGGTCATAGAAAATAAAAATTGATTTCATGTGTTATCTTTATCTGGTAGACATCTTAACAGTGTGCCCAGACATATTTTCTGAATTCAAGGATTTGACAAAACATAGAAGCAAATAAAAGTATGAATTTGAAAATATTCCATAAATTTCAATATGAAATTATTTATTAATCTGTTTCAATATTTATCATAATTTCTATATTAAAGACTATTTAGTATATTTATTTTAATATAATAATCAAATAATCTTTTTTTTTTTTTTTTAAATATTGAAACAAGTAAAAGAAAAAAACATTTTTATTATCGCGGGTTTTTAATTGATTGCAAAGTTCATGAAAATGCAAACTTGAAAAATGAATTTCTTTATTAAATTGATTATCAGTCCAACAAAATCATTCGTTCTGACAAAATGTCGAAAAGTACTCGTGTTATTCGAAAAATCACTTTAATCTCAACAAAACCAATTTTGTAAGTTTTTAAATATAACCAATTTTTTTTAAAATAATATAATAATTGTAATTTATTTTTTCTCTTTATTACAGTTTAATTTCAAAAATAAATCGTTTTTATTTTAATTGTTTTGAAAAAATCTTAGAAAAAAAACATAGTTTAAATGAAATCTTTGATATACCTTTTGGGCCACCATTCAAATATGAAGATATTTTTCAACCGGCAATTTTAATTGAATTAACTTTAATGGCATCTTATCAGGCGTGTGATATCGTTCTATTATCAACAATCAAGAAACTCATAAAATATTTCGGCGCACGGAATAGATTAAAAAATTCAGAGAATTAACAAAAAATAAAACCAATATATTTTTAAATTAGATTTATTGTATTTTTAATTATTTTCTAATAAAACAAATATCATTTAATTAAATTGAATTTAAAAAAATAAACTATTACGATTATATACATACGTTTTATTTTTACTACTTAGTTGTGCTGTGCTTACGTTATTCTTAGAAGATGATTGAGGAATTCATGTCTTTGAAAAAAAATACACTTACTAATTAAGCGTAAGAGTAAGTTAAGAACGAGTTACTATCTTTGTCTTTTCACAACCACGCATATGTTGGAGATTTATCCTATCTTTTCAGTTGGTCTATGCAGAATAAACATTCCAAATTTCATGAAAATCCTCTATTGATTGAATTAGGGACGTTTCTCTATATTTCTACTACTCGCCACTTATCTAGAAAGTGGAGCCATCCTGCCAGCAGGTAAGAGCTCTAGAGTTCAAATCGCTGACCTCGCTGATTTAAATTTTATATTCTATTGACTATAAAAATTATATATTTTAAATCACAAATTTTGTCCAATTCCAAAAACTAAAGTAAAAGAACATTCTTAAAATCCTATGGCAGAGAGCCCAATGTCCGAGATGGGTTATTCCTTAGTATTTTGTAGATCCAAATATTATCTAATTATCTTTAGAGGTTATGGATCTTTAAAAAGTTAAATTATAATTATAAAAATAAAGAACAAAATTTAAAGAATTATTTTTACATAAAATATAAATATTAAAGTATAACTTAAGAAATGTTTTTAATTTGGTGGAAACATTTCATCATAACTTGCTGATTTCACAATATTATTTGCAATATCTAGAAATTTCTTTGATAAACCTTTTTCTAATCCTGGTAAGACTTCACCCAAAAACAATTTATTATTCTCATTAACAATTGTATTTCCAACTTGTCCCAAAACTGGATCACCACCAAATAAATTATCTAAATTTAAATTTAAATCCTCCACTTGAATTTTTATTGGCATTTTATCAAATCGAACATAATCAACACCATCTTTATTAATTTTGATTCCACGCATTCGTACAAATCCTCGTGAATTTTCTATATTTAAATAAAATTAATTAAATTAATATACATATTATTTAATTATTAAACACTTACTAAATGTTCCATGCATATTTCCATTACCATTTATATTTAATAAAAGTAAACGAATTTTTAATGAATATTTTCCTGTAAAATCAATTTTTGGTAAAAATACGATAACTTCAAAATGTAGTGAGCTAACATTGGATCTAGAAAAAACCGAATTAATAAATACTGATTTAAAAAAAAAAATAATAATATAATTGATTACCTTAATTTTTCAATTTGAAAATTACTTCCACCTCTTGCTTGAATTTCACTGAATACCGCTTGAAATTCATTACCTCTAGACATGTCAATATTATCTAAACTTAGAGGTTCTAATGGAGGAGTTTGAAAACCATCACCAAGATCACCTTTTGCTAATAATGGACGAACTAAATTTACAGCTTCCAGTATACATTTATCTGGATCTGGATGATTTCGTGGACATGTTTTAATAGTTGAAGCTAAAAAGAAAAATAGTTCGAATGAAAAAAAAAAAAAAACAAAAGACTTAAGCAAGAAACTTGAAAATTAAACGAAAGATTTCAATGCCATAAACATTTGAAATTATTTTAACTATTTTTCATTATAATAAAAAAATTTGTATGCTCTATGGTAGATACTATCAAAAGTTATATTAGTTTTTAACACAAATGAGAATTATTTCAAAAGATGCGTAAAGAACCAAAAGTTCAATTTATACATGTCCGTCCGTCCGAATTCATGATAACTCAAAAACACGTAGTCTAATTTTGATGAAATTTAGAATACAGGTTTAGCATTCTTTAACTCGATTTGGTATTGCATTTCAGTAAAATCGATAGAGAAAGAAGAAAGTTCTAAAGCAGGATGACCATAAAGTTTTGGTGCTTTTACTTTTCTTTGTTTTTGGATTTAATTGGAAAATTTGTACATTAATTTCATTTAAATTAACTACATAGCTTGGTTATGTTCCGAATTTCGGTAAAATTAATCCCAGGATAGTGCAGAAAGAAATAGTTGTAGAATAAAAAGAAGCTTGTTCATAAAGATTTTTCGTTCCTTTTTTTGCTTACTTTTGTAATATCAAAATTATTTAGGTTAATAAACCCCAGCCTACCTCTAAATTAAAACAATTTCAAAAAAGAGTAAGTAAATGTACATTTTGGTTTTTTTTTCTTAAAATTGAACTTGATAACTTTGTTAACTACGAGTACCATTTCTACCACAGAGCATTAAAACATTGGTTATAGGCCGATTTTAGAGTTCCTATATATTTTTTCATAATTTTTTTAAATTAGTAAACAAACATTATAAACGCTATAAAATGTTTATGTCTTATTGCAATAATTATTTCGAGGATGCAATTTATATTCAAAGAGTATAAAACACTAGTTTTTTTCAAGAATATATAAAAAACTAATAATTACTTGATTAAATATATAAAAAAAAACATATAGTAACTTAAAATCGGCCAATAGCCGATTTTTTGATGCCCTATGGTAGAAATGGGGCAGAAAAACTGTCAAAACTAACATTATTTCAAGGTTTTTTCTTCATAACTTTGTTTTTTCTTCTCGAAATTCTCTCTAATTTGCAGGTAACTGAGACCCTACTAACATAAATCTAATATGCAAATTTTATCCAAATCGATCAATTAGTTTTTAAAATACATCAAAAAAACTTTATGGACAGACTTATTTTCTCTTAACATTATTTCTTTCTTCAGTCTTTTGACCGATTTTGCTCAAATTTAACATGGAATCGTCTATTTACGTATTTAACCAACATAATTAATTTAAACAAAATTGATTGACAAATTTTCGAATTAAATCCGAAAAACCATAAAAGAACCGACAAAATTTTCTGGTCACCCTGGTTTTTGCTTAATACCTTCCCTCCCCCTGTATCGATTTTGCTCAAATGCAATACCAAACCAAGTTAAGGAATAAGCAACTCACATTGTAAATTTCATCAAAATCGGATAACGCGTTTTTGAGTTATCTTGTATACGGACGAACGGAGGGACGGACGGACATGCATAAATCGATATAACTTTTGATTCCTGACACAACCATACCATTAAAACCATTCTACGACCATTTTTTCGATGTGTTACAAATGGAGTAACAAAACTAATATACCCTCTGGTAGTACCTACCATAGGGCATAAACAAAGTCCTATTAATAAAGGATAAGTAATTGCAAAAAATGCAATTTCTGCTAAAAACCGATTATATTTATAATAGAAAAGCAATTAACTAATTAATATAATAGTTTGTTAAAAATTGAAACTTTGTAAAATATAAATTGAACAAAATTTTTTTTAAGTTTATTAAAATGTTAAAAAAACATTTTAAAAATCTATTCTTTCGATATAAAATTGTATCTGTTTTTCTTTATGGCAGCATGAATCGCGTATAAAATTGAGGCCCATAAAAATATGTAAAACCAATGAGACGTATTCTGAATTCATCATAAATTATTATGATGAGAATTATGATGAATAACAAAAACAAATGAGTTTGATAAACTTCTTTGTTAAAGATTAACGAATATATAATTAAATGTTATCTGAAAACGGAAAACATGTATACTTGTGGTTTTAAAGAATATACAATATATGCCAAAACAAGTACTCATGCGAAAAGGGAAGGTGTATGAAGTGAATAAGTACAGGTATTTCTCAATTTACGATAACTTTCATTTACGACCGTCTATAAGAAAAGATAAATTTCTGTTTTTTATTCATCTAAAATTTAAAATATGAAACAATCCTTCTGAAGATAGCAAATTGGATTTTAAGAGTTCTACCAAAAATTAATAACAGGATAACTGCTTTGCTTTAACCTAGATCGTGAGGGACTGTAATTAGCGTTGGTTTACATTGTTTAGGATTAGGACCAATACTGACTAGCAGTTACGAATTGCAAAAAGCCTCGAGTTCAAATTTTGGACGATTTTCAAATTATTTCTCTTGCCTATAATTGTATCATTTGCCTGCCATACTAGTTGTATCAAAAACTAAATACGATATATCCAATGTTTTCTAAGCTATTATTTTATTATTTTGGAAATGATCAATTTATGAATTATTACATATTGATAATTAATGTAAACATAGAACTGTATTTCTTCCTTTTAAAACTTTCAAAACACGTATTATTTTTCGGCCTTATGTAGGTCCAATAAAACGAAGCTTCTAAGTAAATGCATGTAACAAATTTATTTAGATTTATAATATTTAAGTTTAAAGGGCGTTAAGAATACAATTTGTTTTTTAAATATGGTTCAAATGAATTATATCTTTTTGATGTAAACACTAGTTAACATTGTTTTAGTTTTAAATGGCCTTAATCGTTAGGAACCTCAAACGCGATATTGAAGTACAATTTTTGCGTTTTTTGGTTGATATATCAAGTCGATATGTAAAAGTATGGAAATGTATTTTAGTCACGAATTAATTATTATTAGAATTTTAACGTGATGACAATCGTATAAAAAACTATGCATCTATTAAATGTAAAATGAAATTAAGAATTCATATCAATGTTTTCAAATTTAAATAAAACTAAAACGACGCCATGACCCAAATATATGATATTACAACTAAAACATCACTATTTTGCTTATATATCTAAAAATTTAATGCATTTTATCGATAAAAACATTACAATAAGTTTAAGTATTCAATATAAATAAATTAAACATTATTTGAATATAAAATAAAAATTTTTCAGGGACTTATCTGAGTAAATACCGCAATTTTCAAGAGTTTCTTAACAATTTGAAAATTTACTGACTAAATTTATTTACTTAACTTAGAAATAATATAGTTTTCTTCATTCTCAAACAAAAGTTTGGACGTATAATAGCAGTAAGGATGCTTTATTTCATAGTATAAAGTTAAAGTCACAAAGTAGTAGTTAAAATCTGTATCCGTCAAATACCCTATTTATGGATTTCATCTTTTGACCGGGTTTGATACAATTTAAACGTAAAATACACCATACAACATTTTCAATAATGCGAATTTTTAATAAATTACTACTTGTTTACGAGTTCAAAAAGTGCAATCTAAAATTTAGTCAGACCATTTTAACTACTCTACAGTTCAGATTAAACCGTCATGGTCGGATGTTAAAACGAGATCGTATACATTTAAAGAGAAACAATTATTACAAATTATAAAACCCTGACAAAACTAAAGAAATAAAAGTATAATAATAATACATTTTTTTGGAAACTAAAAGAAAAGTGATAATTATCATGTTAACAATGAAAGGCCTCATTTTATGAAATCGTGTTAACATTAATTACTAATAGAGAATTTCAAAAATGATTTTATTTTACTGAAATTGAAATTGAAAGAAAAATTACCATAAAAAGCTACAGGAGAAGGGTAATAATTCAAGATAATAGGATAAGAAAGGTTCTGGCATCTTAGTCTCTACAAAAAGACGTAAATAATGTATTAAGAAATCAATTAAGTTCACTTTTTCGTATCTTCGTATTGAAACAGTTAGTCTGAAGTTATTTTATATGGCTTCTTAATATTTGGTATAATAATTTCAGAACCCAAAATAAATTCAACTTTTTAAATGGACCTAATCGCATCGGCTTCTGAAAGCTTCTCTGGTTAAATTCTACGATCAAATAACAACTAAATATCAATTATTTGAAGTTAAAATCTTTGTAGACTTATAAATCGCATAACAATATTAATTTCTTAATTAATTACAAATTATAATGTATAATCGATGTATGATTAAAAAGAAAATTACAAAATAATACTTAATTTACACAAGTTTTAGAGCAACAAATCTTAAAATCATGTCAGGGGCAATAAAAAGTGTATAAAATTTACACTGTTTTCGTATTTTTTTTTTTTATATATTTAACACAATTTTATTAAAAATATTTTATATAATGAAATGAACTTACGTAATGCTTGAAAAGAATCCTTTGGCAATAAAACAATAACCAAAATTATGAATAAAATATTGTCAATTTTGATATTTATCATTTTCACTTGAAATTTAATTAATTAATTTTAAAAATTGTGATTTAAAAAAGGTTTTTTTTTGTCTTTCAGAAACCGTTTATTGTGTAACGACAACACGAAAGCTCATATCGTCCGCACTCCAAGATGGTTTTTATCAAACTCAACTGCCGATTTTTAATAATAGTTAAACGTTAAGAAAATTCGCAATTGCCACACCACTGATTTAAGTACCCGTGCTGTATTTACTAAAGTATGGTATATCATTACAAAATCAAGTAATTTTTTTTTTATTTTTAAACTTAGAAAATTTAAAAAATAAAAGTTAATACTCTTGATTTGTAATGATTAATACATTTGTCATGAAGGTTGAAAGTATAATTAAATATTAGAAAATATTGTTAAGAATTAATTATTGCTAGTACCTATGAAATTAAAAATTTCACGGTCAAGTACCTTCAAATGGCAAACTAAATAAATAGTAAATTCAGGAAATATGTTATGATAAGAGTTTTTTTTTTAATTTAAGTGCTATTGAATATTACCAATTAATGTTATAACATTATTACACAAATTAGTACAACTTTAAGTATTATAATCAAAGATATTAATAAAGGGAAGTTGTGGAAAGTTCAAAAAGGCTTTTATTTAACATAAGTAATTTACATTATGTCTTATGGAAAGAGTTTTAAGCTCCTAAAAGTTCCTTCCATAAGATATAATGTAGTTTACTCATGTTAAATGAAAGCTTTTCACAATTTTACATATCTTTACTAATTTATATCTTTGTTATAAATATTTGAACAAATGTGACAAGTTTGTAAATTATTTCAACAAAACGACGATGGGTAGGTTTTTTTGGGTAAAATAATGACAGTTACCGTATATTTTATACCCGCTTTTTTAAGCAATCTTATTTTATCGCAGTCTAATTTTAAAAAGAATAATTTAGTACTATATTAAAAATATAAGTGGCACAAATGTACTTTGTTTGTTTAATTAATTTAATAATAAGAGCTCAAATCGCTCGTATTAAACCGCGTTTTACAATGTAAACTTTATTTTTTAAATATTTTAAATAACACTCAATTATGTATTTAAATAGCAAGGCTTCGAATAATAAAATAATAATAAAAAAGTTTCGATCACGCGTGAGCAATACTTTTACTTTTTTTTTTTAATATTACACATGTTTTATTGAAAAGCTTTTATTTAAAATTTAGAATGAAAAATATTGAATAATTACAGAATTTAAAAATTAAGTGATAATTTAAAAAAATTGGTTATAAATGGTTTAGCATTTGACATTTAAATATTAATTATTTAATCTTTTCCAAACATAGCTTGGAAAAGGCAAGCATAAAATTCAAATTTAAATCTGTAACGGTCGAATGTTTATGTTACCGAGGCTTAATTATATATTAAATTTCATATTTTGAAGTTGTTTAAAACATAATTTTAGTGCAGTTTTATAGCAATGATATCTCATGTCCAAACCAATAATTTGGTTTATCGACTTACAGTTTCTTGAGTATGTAAACGGTAAACGACTTGAAAATTTAAAATAAACTTAAAACAAAACCTTTCTTAAATCTTTTAATCGATTAAAACTAAAAACTACGACTAAGTTTCAAGTCGATCCCGAATCGATGTTTATAAATATGTGTATAAAAAAAATACCGGAAAATGTTCAAAAAAAATGAAACTACATTATCGATCTAGGGACTATTGATTTCATAGAGATATTTTACATGGAAGTATTTTTTTCTTTCGTTATCCATACAAAACCATGCAGAGCGATTACTTTTCTATTTTCTTCCTCGGAAGTGACTTATGACTCCCCTTCGATTATGACTCAATATTCAACAAAGAGATATAATAATTTAACTTGGCTTGATCTCAATTAAATATTTAAAATCACATTTTCTCGACTTTTTTATTACTTCGTTTACATAACCGGATTGAAGTCAATTTCAATCCGAATCTCGTGCATGTATACCCATATCGACTTCAAATCGACTTGAGTCAATCCAATCACAAACATTTTTCGGATCGACTTGAGATTTGTATGTAAACCCAGATCGACTTCAAATCGAATTGAAAATTTGAAATGGAATATGAAAAGAGGGGAAACATAACCTAAAGCGTCTATGAAATTGACGTTGATTTGAAGTCGATTTCAAGTCAATCTTTAAAACCGGTAAAGATAAAAAACTCGGGTTGAATTTCAGGTCGATCTCAAGTCAATTCTGAAATCGCCACGTAAACGAAGTATATGTCGCTTTTATATTTTCTATATTTTTCTCAACCGGTTCACATGAAAAAGAGATGAATAGCTCCACAAATCTATATCTCTTCAAATGACTCATTTCAACAGCAAACACAACCAAACATTTGACAGCATAATAATACAATAGTTTTAACATCGCTTTTTTAACACGCTTGAAATTTTCTTTCACCTGGCTTTTTTGGCATTTGTAAGTTGCATTTGTAACTGGTTGCGTCTTTGCGCGCATTCGCCAAGTGTGAAAGCCGTAATTAAAAGAAAAATCATTAAAGTGAAAATTAAATAAAAAAATAAAATAAAAATAAAGTGAAAATAATAAAAAAAATCTCAAATCGCGTAATCAAAGAAAACTTTGAAAACTCTAAACACAAAAAAGAAAATGTCGCTCATTCAATAAAAGGAAATTATTTTTGGATAATCATCCAGAAAAAAATTATTAAAAAATGTATTAATGCAAGCTTTAAATTATATTACGTACGTATAAAATAAATTTAATTAAATTAAGTAATGAAAATTTGAGTGAGTGAGTCCTGTCGCGGTCAATGAAATTTCCCAAATCGTTGTCCATCTTTCTTTTTTTTATATATCCGCAATGTTTTAACAAAGAAAAATTAAATTTTTAACACAATTTCAATTTTTTTCCGATTTCTGCTGGTTTTTAGTAAAAAATAAACACAAAAAAAAAAAAAACATTCACATTTTCGGTTGCAATAACATTTTGAAAAAATAAAACAAAGAAGAAGAAAAGAAAATTCATAATCCAAAAAAAAAAATTTCTGTTCCCGTTGTATAATTAAATTTTTTCTTTTTTATTATCAATTGATTCGAATCAAGATTAATTTACTTCTGTCACAATTCAATTAATTTGTTCGCTGCTCGTCTAGAAAATTCATTGTAGTTTGCAACCTCCAACTTGCATCTTGTAAAGAAGAAAAATAAATAAAAGAATATCAAACATATTTTGTCAGTTGTCAAATAATTAACAAAAAGAATATTCGACGTTAATTAAAAATTATTGAAAACAAAAAAAAAAAAACCTAATCGTGTGTGAAAACTAACAATATAGAAGAAAAGAGAAACGAAACGCGAAAATTATTATTTACCAAAAATTAGTCGAGAAGGTAAGTGAATATTGTTTTAATTTAATTTTATCATTTTTATTTATTTTATTTTTTGTTTGTTCTCCAATTTGGAATCTTTTCAGTGACATGGCAAAAAAAAAAAAATTTTAAAAATTTCCAATTTCAAAATTTGTTTACAGAAACAAAAAACCGATCTTCTGATATCATCCATTCGTTATAATATTTTCCATAATACAATAAGGATGTTCAATCTTCGTTGGATCGGGTTTTGTATCATTGTAAAATGTGAAAGCGGCGTCAAAAATTCTTACTATACAACAACAAAATGCACATCTGCCATTTTTATACGCCGTTGCCATTTTACCTATGGTCTCCATTAACAATTCATTGATTTTTTGTACACTTGAAGCCGTTGTAAATCTATTAATATTAAAAGTGAACAACACATCATCAGTAATTGTTAGGTTCAGTGTAAAAGTGTAATGTGCTTCGCCTAAAGAAATTAAATATCATTTGATTTGGCATAGACTTCACTTTTCATAATTGCTAAAGGAGATGTAAAAAGATACAAAATCTAGGTACAACGATTAGTGAATACCCTTTAGATAACTCTTATTTCAATAGTATTATTGTACAAAAAAAAAATCAAAAATTCCGCATTACCCTTGCAGTCTGTACCACAGTACCCCGTGGATAGCATATATTTTTCGAGTTTACAATTTCACTGCGCAAAATTATTGTCTTTTTTTTCGATTTTTCCATAAAAATTTGCGTCATCATTTTGCGCTGACATTTTCTAGGAATTTTAAAACAAACATAATACAGGAACTTATGTGGCACCTCTCATGATGCCATTAATATTTTTAAAATTTACAAATCCGTTTACCTAATCAGAATTCCATTTGAAAATTGTATATACAAAAAAAAACACTTTGGACTTTCGACCGAAATTCAGTAACAAAAAAAAAAAAAGAAATGTTTCTTTTTTTTGCCAAATAATAATTTGACAAGTATAAAAATTTCATCGAAATCAAACATTTTTATTTGTTGGAATATCTTAGAATTATGAAGAAGTCGCATACCTCTAATCTTTTTTTTTTTTCACATAAGCCATGCCAAGTTTTGAAATTTTCAAAGAATGATTTGTGTTTGGGCTAAATTGGTCTTTATTACCTTTACGAGGAATAAGTACAGATTTCTGTAATGAAGAATGTTGACCCTGACAAGTTCTTACAAGGTGAACGAAAAAAAAAGGTATAATGACCATAGTACATGAAATATCGATTTCATAAAAGAAAAAAGTTGTTTAAATTTTTTATTACATTCAATTTTCAAATGAATAAATCCTCTTGAGAATAATATAGGTATGTATGTACTTTTATTGTAGCAGACGTTGAGCACCATAAAGAAAGATGACATAGCAATTGAATATAGAAACATTCTGATGATGAAATCCTTTCTGTTATTTCAAAATGAATGAAAGTAATTTTCCACTGAATGTACAAATTCTTTCAAGTTTGATAAACTTGATATCTATTTCACAGAAATTTTGCAAAAATTTCTAAAAACGCGATTTTTTCACTTTACTTTCGAGTATAAACTTTTTAGGTCAGTGAAGAAAACAGGAATGGAATTTTGTATTTCGATCCAACTGAATTTTCGATTCGATTTAATATTCGATCTGAATTCTTTTTGGCATCCTGTAAAATCATCGTATCGTAAATTAGTGTGGCCTTTGAGAATTCCACGCAAATGGTATAAATTTTCAAATTGCCCGATGAAATGTAATGAAATTTTGACAGCTGGTAGTTTTTTTTTTTAAAACAATAATTTAAAATGTTTGTGTTTTAGATTTGTTTTTAGTTTTGAATTATTTTTAAATTAATATTTAATAATTAATATTAAAATTGTTGGTCTCAGTGAAACAAAATATCTTTAAGTGTCTTCGGTCCTAAATTTGGCGTCGTTTTTTTTATTTTGTTATACTTATAATTTTCACTTCGCTCTTAGGGCCATCTTATTTGGTTGTAATTTCATGAAAATCTTGATAATTTTTTTAAATTCAATACTTTCAAGTTAACTTTTGCAAGCTTGGGATTTTTTTGCATGAACTCAAGTGAAAAAAAAAATTTTTAAAAAAATATTTTATTTTTTTTTTTTTGTGAAAACTACAATAAATTAGTAAAAATTTAAGGAAATAATTGTCAAATTTCTTGTACTTGGGTTTTTTTCATTAAAGAAATTAAAAATATGACAATAAACATAAAAAAAACATGTTTTCGACAACTCAACACTGATCGAATGAATTTTATACGATCACAGTATAAAATATTTTCGATCCAATTTTAGCCGATACCAAATTGGTTGGTCGAAGTCGGATATACGATCCAATTGGGTCAGATCGAAATACAAAATTCCATTCCAGATGACCAAATAGATATGTACATTCAGACCTCCCATAACACGGCATTCTCCGAACACTATTTCTATATAACATTGTGTAAACATTGCCACATCATTCTATAAGCACGGAATTCTTATAAAAAGGTTTTCATACATAAATTAATAAACTTTGGACAATTTTTTTATAGCACGAATTTTTCCATCCCATTGTTTCGGTTGAAATTAACAGAGAATTTATATTAAATTATATAATTCTTCAAAATTTGTACCAATTTCTAATAACTTTCAGAAGAAAACTGAAGGAAATTGTTGTCTTTTTCTTCCATGACGAATACTCGATCATTTTTGAGAATTATTTATTAGTTAGAAATGCTTAAAACTTGAATATTCTTCTCAAAATGGATTTAAAAATTCACAAAACATTTTGTGCTATTTAATAAAGCTATATCCATATTTTCTGGAACAAAGACTCCAACCGAGAGAAAAATATGTTGCCATTAAACAAACAAAACAATGGCTTTTTAGTTTAGTACTTTAAGGACAGTTAAAATGCACACGAATCACTTAAATCTTTTAGCAACAAGTGAACTAAGAATTAATCAAGGTTGAAAATACAACAACAACAAAAAGTGCATACAATAAGCTTAAATTTATGCACATTTAAAAATAAGAATTTCATCAAAAGTATAAATTAATATTTTAATAAATAAATAATTTACTTTTTTCTTACTATAAAATATTTGAGTTGGTCGAGAAAACCGCAGAATATAGAATATTTACGCCATTTATTTTTTAATAATATTATTTACTTCAATGGCATCTAAACCAGCGGTATTCAAACTTCGAAGTTCCACTGAAATCTTTACCTGGATAAAATTATCCACGGAATCCTATGTTCAAAATTTGAAAATAATAATGTTTAATTTCGAAATGACGTCTTAACTTTGAAGAATTTAAACTGTTATTGTGAATTACTTGTTTGAAAACTACGCAGAACCCATTTAACTCATTTCCATCACCAATCCATGTACAATTAAAATTCAAAAAATCTTCTTTTGTGGGTTTCTACTTCGGATTTCCTTTTTTTTTTTCTCCCAGAAAATCATCTTATGGATCTGATGCAGGTTCTTTTCTTAGAGTGGTTGAAATTTCGGGTGAGCTGGAACTTAGTTCTTACTCCTAATTTCCTCGTTTAAAATCAATCCTATACCCAGTTCGTGGGTGATTTTAAGTTCATTTCCAATAAAACAAATTTAATAAATAAAAGAAACGGAAATATATACTACTATACCATCTCGCGGGATCAAGTTTCAAGAGCTCTGGTCTTAACAATAATTTTTTTTTTTTTAAATTTATTAAATTATGAATTTATTCAGGGTCACCACCGGAAGTGCTATAGTTTTAACTATGTAATCAATCATCTCTCAAGGATTATATGAAATATCGATTTGACTCATTTGTAAAATGTTGACTCAATTCAATCAATATTTTTGCGCATTCGAGGTGAAGATATTCTATTATCCTACAAAAAAAGGATGTTAATAAAATTTCAGTGCCTTTTTGTATACTTTACTTTAGTAGTTTGTTTTCTTTTTTTTATATTTTCCAAGTATAAACAAAAGCAATTACTTGATTTCCATTTCATGTTGTTTTGTTATTTATATAATTTGTTTTGTTATTTTTTTCTACGTGTATACAAATTATTTTCATCATTAAAAATGAATTTTGTACATAGTTTTGTGCATAGTTGCATAACTAAAAAAAACAGAAAACTTGATTGCATTCTTTTAAATAATTTTTCAACTTGAAATAATTCTAATTTGATTTTTAAAGTCCGACGTTCAACTTGATTTGTTAGCAATATAACTGAGATTTAAAATTATTATTTAAAAAA
The DNA here is from genome assembly GCA_963422695.1 of Xylophagus ater. Taxonomy (NCBI): domain Eukaryota; kingdom Metazoa; phylum Arthropoda; class Insecta; order Diptera; family Xylophagidae; genus Xylophagus; species Xylophagus ater. Next base: position 41,835,344 of record OY730479.1, on the reverse strand, counting down.
AACAATTTTTAGTGAAAACTTAAACAACAGGCTAGGAACATTTCAGTATAAAATTTTTTTTTTTTTTTTAGTTTAAGAAAAATGGTTTTTAAAACAAAAGAATTATTATTATAAATAAAATATTTATTATAAATGATGGCGTTTTCATTTCGCGGGAAAATGCGCAATTTTTCCTAAATGTGAATAATAATTATCGTGTTACGTTATAAATTTCTTATCTTTTAAACGAGGAAACATAAATTCTAGATTAAATTTAGCAAACACTACTTTTATGTTAGTTTTCTATTCTATGTGATTAAAAAGTAATTCGAAATTATACGGAAATGTTTATTTTTCTTCTAATTTCTACGTATAGAAAAATGTATATGCGTTAATAGCAATTACATTATTTATTGACTTCACAGTTTCTATACATGAAGAAAAAGATCATCTTCATTAGTTTAATCATAAGCTAGTATACTAAATGTCCAAACCCATAAAGGCATGATGTTCAGTATTGTTCTCTTTGATTTGTTTTGATCCAAATCAGATCGAAAAAAACATAGTAATGCTAAAGGCACAATAGCAGCGATAATCCACATTATCTCACGATTCTCTATTAAAATTTAATAATATCTCACATTTTAATCGTGAATCGTGAGATAATGTAGATTAGTCCTGCGAATGTGTCTTTAGTATAATGCTTTTTCGATTCGATTTACTCACTATGGGATTATGCGATTCTACTCCAGTTGAATGCACATCCTTTGGAAATCTTTATTATATTAGTCGAAGATTTTTAAAATTTCAACAATAAAAATAAATGATAAGATCTCAGCATTAAATACGCAAAAAATATATTTTTTAAAACAAAAGAATATTTTCTCAAAATATCTAATTTTTTATTTAGATGAGTTAGAAAAACAATTTGAGACAATATTTTTTTTTTGTAGTATTTCAAAAATGTTCGAACAGACTCAAGATCTTTCTTTAATTTAAATAACTTAAATTTATATGTATTCCTATTCGATTTCGCTTTGCTTAATTTTAGTATTCAGTTGTCCTCTTTTCTTTTTATTAATCTCAAATTAAATATTTTCTTGTATGTTGTCTTAAAAATAATTTAAATGAATTTTATCTGATAAATAACAGGAAATTAAACAAGAAAATGTTTATATTTGCGAAACATAATACAAACTAAGTGTTCAACAACAAAATAACGAACGATTTTATGTTGATGATTAATTTGGGTAATTCTTTGGTCTAAAAAGTTTATATTTTTAATCAAGAATGTAAATAATGAAAAAATAAAAATTACTTCCAACAAATATTTAAAGTCCATTACTCCTGAAATTCTATTTTAGGTAGAATAATTCTTTTGCCAAAAAGAACAAAAAAATTATTTTCTATTTTGAGGTCCCGAATGTATCGAAAAGTCTTATTGATAATTTCAATTTGCTTACATTTTTTTTTAAAAGTTTATTTCACAAAACAAACAAACATATTGAAGTTTTTTTGTAATTTTCTAATTTATTTTTAAGATATTCATAATAATAACAAATTATATACAATATTATTTTCTTTTCAAATTTTAGATTTTTTTCTATAAAAAGCCAAATACATAACACACCAAAAAAAAAAGAAAGGAAAAACAAATCTATCAAAATGCAGCGTTGGTTTTACATGGATGACAAAGCGAAGCTTGACGTAGAAATGAGTCCAATAACTTCATTACGTTCTAAGAAAACCTACGAACCGAGTAATGAAGATCGTCAATGGACATTTAATCTTATCATGAATCATGACATCCTTCCAAATGAAATTGTTGCAATAACTGGTGGTTGCCAATCGCTTGGCGATTGGGAACCTGGACATTGTGTTCTAATGACTCATCAAGAAGGTAAGTTTTCATTATAGTATTTACTTTTTTTTTAGAATGCTTTTGATTGATTTATCAAAATTGATTATAGTTTAATAAATTTTTTCTTTATATGACACACTTAAGTGATAAACAAGCACACGCTTGTTTCTAAGACTTTTCTATAAAAAAAAAGTTGATCAAATGAAAATTAAAAACTAATGCTAGATTATATTTTCTCCTATTGTTACGTAATACGTATTAAAATTGATATTCAAAATTTGTTTTAATCAAAAATTTTAAATGAAAAGAAAAGAATCAAATTTTCATGAAAATCATGAAAAATCAAGCCTTCTTGACTGACATCAATTTATTATAAGAGATCTCCTATTGTTGTTCTTTTTCTGATAAGATTATATAAAAGTCGATTCAATATTTTCAAAAAGGTGCCACATTTTATTTTAAAAGTAAATCAAGTTTACGTAACAACAGACGAATAAGTTTTTATAAAAAAGTAAATAATATGATAACAAAAGAAAAAAGAAAAAACCTATTCAAATTAATAAAAATATTGTAAACAATAATTTGAAGGAGGATATCAGCTGTTTATGATTTTTGTTTTATCAAAATATTTAAAGAAATTAAAGTCATTTGAATTATAAACTGATAACAACAATACAAAGTTGACGAAAAAAAGGTTGTTCTGTTTTATTACTTAGTCCAAAAATTGATAACAAGTACACTTTTTCTTTTTAATAACAACCTTTAATTCTTATTATTTTAATTCGAAATAATTATTTTAAACTAATAAAAGAAATTATAGTCTTTGTAAATATTTACAACCCAAAGAAAATCCGGAATAACTAAATACATTAGTTACAGAACGATCATTAGAAAAACGATCAAACTGGATTTAAATTCTAGTCTGTTATGAACAAGATTTATAAATCCAAGATTTGTTTGGCCGCATTTTTAATTGGATTAAAATATCCAGTTTCTGAAACACAATCAGACGATGTGGTGTCAGAATCTAGTACAGTATGGAATGGTTAAGTTTGTTTAAACCTTGTTTCTAGAAACTTATCAGACTTGTGGCTCTTCACAGTTTATTTTATCTTTCGCTACAAACGATAATTATACATACGAACATTTTAAAGCCCTTATGACCAGAGATGCAAACCAAGACTTTTTGGTTGGTTCGGTTTTGGTTTAAGCATAAACCTTCTTTTTGGTTTTTGGTTTGGTTTTGGTTTAAAGACTGCATAATTTTTGGTTTTGGTTTTGGTTCAGAACAAATATGTCTTTTTTCTTAGTTGTTGTGACAGAAACGAAGGAAGCCAATGTAGATTTGCTTGGCAAATTTTTTTCTGCTGTTTTATTTGTTCGGTTCGTGTCAATTATTTCGTAGGATTCGGAGTGCTTTTTTTTAATTTTCTGGGTGATTATTTGTCATAACAATACTGCATTCATTACACTTACTGTTATTTGTTATTGAATCACAAACAAATTTTTTAAAAACCGGGTATTTTCTATCTTTTTTTTCTTTTGGGTAATACTAAAAAAATTATTATTAAATTTTAAGTATATTCTTCCTTCTTGTGTTTGTTTCTGTTTTTGTTTTAATTATGATTTCACTAAATGAAAAACTATGTCGTGTTAAAAACAAATTTGAAAACTGGCAAACTGTTGAAAATTGATTAACCATCGTTTTTATAAGAAAATGTAGTAGAATTTTTCAGTTTTTTTAAAAGGAAAATGTAAATTTTAGAACAAATTTTTTCTGTTTAACCGAACCATAAACCAATAGAAAAACTTCGGTTTATGGTTCGGTTCAAGTATTAATTTTAAAACTGGTTTGGTTTTGGTCTGGTTCGACCGAATCGTTTTAAAAGTGGTTTGGCTTTGGTTTTGGTTTTGATTCGGAAAATTTCGATGGTTCAGTGGTTTTGGTTCGGTTCAAAGCGGTTCAAAGAAACCGGTTTGCATCTCTGCTTATGACAGAGGTATTACTAGAGGGTGTATAGTTCTGTCACTACATTTATGTAACGCATAGAAATAATCATTGGAGAATGATCCTATTTAGGGCCCATGCTATCTGTGAATTGCAGCAAAACTTTATAATATTAGCTTCAGGTTATAGTTGAACTTATTTATTTTGTTAACTGCGAATTCCATTTCTACAATAGGGAATGAAAAAGTCAGCTTTATGCCGATTTTAAGTTTCTATCTATATTTAATATTTTTGCTTGATCAACGCCTAGTTTTTTTTTCTTTTTTTTGCTAGTATATTCTAGAACATTATAAATAAATATAAAAGACAAAAAGAATCGGTTAACTTTACAATATTTTTCAAAATACCGATTTAAAAATAAATTGTTCGTTTCAAAAATTGATTTAATTTTTCTTATCATTATGGAAAAAAAAAAAAAAAGTTATTGCATATTCATTACCCAGTTATCAGTTATCAGTTTTTTTTTTTTTTTTTTTTTTTGCCTTCTAATAAACTTAATGTTCTAAAGGAGCGAATTAATTAAATTAACTTGTCTACACAAAACAAAATCTATATATATATATAAATTTATTTCTAAATTTTCAAAATAAACAAACAGAAAAAATAAAAGTTTGTACTTTGAACAGCGATTAGCGATCATACGATCGGAAAGAAAACGTTTGAATTTTTGAATTTCACAACATCACCACGTCTCTATAAGCCTATAACGTCTCTGTATTTAATAGAGAGAAAAAAAAAATAATATTAGATATTTTATTTTTAGTCGTGGCCCCAAATGTGAACTAGCAAAAAAAAAAAAAAGTGTCAGTAATTTTATGTAGAAGGTTATCATTATACATAAACCGGTTTCTTTCTTAATGATCTCATTTTTATCAAATTTTATAATGATCACATATCAAAAAAGTATTGAATTTCTAAATAGCCTTTCCAATTTTTGACCTCCACCAATATGCACAGCAAACGTTTTTGATATGATCCAACCAACCGCCCATGTTCATCACGTGTCACATACTTCTATACTTCAAGACACGTTTCTCTCTTAAATGTGAAAACACATTCGATATGGTTTTATTTATGAAACGGCTGGTCGCTCATTTTACACATTAATGATGACGACGACAATCTTCGAAGAAGTTGAATGGGCAGTTTTGTTGGAAACTTGATTTTGTTTCTTCATATTTGTTGTTAACTTTATACTGAGTGGCTTTTGTATAGTTTATGGTTTCTTTTATTTTCATTTTTTTTTTTTTTGGCAATACCTAATCAACATTAAAAAAACGGCTATGATTATAAGGCGTCATATCAAAACTGATATCAATATCAGAGTAAATTTTAAAACGGACGCAAAAAAAAATATTGGGGCATGTCTATGATGACGCAAGATGAAAATGATGTTACTTTTTTATTTTGTATTTCCATATTTAGAAAACAAACTATTTCGTTTATTCGTCATTCTTAGTTGATGGACGTTTTTATTGCGCCTTTGAAATGCATTCACCATTTAATTTTAGGGGTTTCCCAGCATATTTTTATTATTATCAAATCTTGGGTTTTTTTTTATGTGCTTTAAAATTTACATTTTTGATAGAAACAAAATTTTCTAGTGTTATTCAGAAGTTCATATACAAGTAGAAATCAATATCAAATTTTATTTATTTTCATCTTTGATTGAAACAATGATTGCTGGAGACTGTATCATCTCTAAACCTTCCAAAATTAAATGTTTAAATATTACTAAATATATGGATGATTTGTGCCGGGCTTAGAATTCAAGTCTAAAATTACAATTGGATATAATTTTAAAAATATTATTACATATTGGCTTTGTGATTGATTCATTAATTAATTATATAGACATCCTTTTTATGCCCTATGGTAGGTACTACCAGAGGGTATATTAGTTTTGTCACTAAGTGTGTAACGCATAGAAATAATCATCGCAGAAAAATTTCAAGGGTATGGTTGCGCAGGGAATCAAAAGTTATATCGATTTATGCATGTCCGTCTGTGGACAAGATAACTCAAAAACGCGTTATTCGATTTTGTTGAAATTTAGAATGTAAGTTGGTTATTCCTTAACTGCGTTTGGTATTGCATTTGAGCAAAATCGATCCGCGGGGGGCAAAGTTATAAAGGAAAAACCAAGGTGACCAGAAAGTTTTGTCGTTTTTTTGTTTATGGTTTTTCCGATTTAATTAGAAAATTTGTCAATCAATTTTGTTGAAATTAATTATACAGATTAACTACATAAATAGACGATACTATATTAAATTTCAGTCACATCGGTCCAAAGATAGTGGAGAAAGAAATAGTTCTAGCCTAAAATAAGCCTGTTCATAAAGTTTTTCTAATGTATTTTAAAAATTTATATACCGATTTGAATCAAATTTACGAAACGTGTCTATGCTATTAGACTCCAGCCTACCTGTGAATTTGGGCAAATTTGAGAATGAAGAAATGAAGTTATGGAGAGAAAAACCTTAAAATATTGAGTTAAGTAGAAAGTTCGTGGCGTTTTTTCCAATAGATGGCTTTAGAATCGTATAACTTTAGTAGTTCTAATCCTATCAAGTTATATTATAGCGCGCTTAAAAGGTGACATTTTATAAAATATTTATGAAAAAAATTGTGAAATTCAGGCAGAACTAATTGGCGTAATTGGGTTTGGAAAGTGAGCCAAAATTCTGAAAAAATTCCCTATATAAATGCTCCATCTTAGGTACTACCGTCCGTCCGTGGACAAGATAACTCAAAAACGCGTTATCCAATTTTGATGATATTTAGAATGCTACTTGGTTATTGCTATAGTGGATTTGGTATTGCATTTCAGCAAAATCGACCGAAGGGAAGGGAAGTTATTAAGCAAAAACGAGGGTGACCAGAAAGTTTTGTCGTTTTTTTATATGGTTTTTCGGATTTAACTGGAAAATTTGTGAATCAATTTTGTTTAAATTAATTATATTGGTTAAATACGTAAATAGACGATACCATGTTAAATTTGAGCAAAATTGGTCCAAGGATATTGGAGAAAGAAATAATCCTAGGAGAAAATAAGTTTCTCCATAAAGTTTTTTTGATGTACTTTAAAAACTAAGATACTGATTTGCGGATTGGATTTATCCCATTAGGGTCTAGGTTACCTGCGAATTAGAGGAAATTTTGGAAAGAGGAAACAAAGTTATGAAAAAAAAAACCTTGAAATACTGTTAGATTTGACTGTTTTTCTGTCCTATTTCTACCATAGGGCATCAAAAAATCGGCTATAGGCCGATTTTAAGTTACTATATGTTTATACATATCCATGTTAATGAAAACGAATTTTGTTAAGGGATGTACTGATTAGTTTCTGAATAATATGGTTCTAAATGTACGAAATATTAAAAAAAAAAAAAAAAATTTAACTTCCGAAAACGAAATGAACAATATTATTTTTATAACGACGAATTCAATTTGATCAATTACCTAATTAAATTTAACTTATTTCATTGCCATTTTTATGTGAACAAATCCCCTTTAGCATAAAATACATTGGTGTTGATTAGGATGTTGAGCAATTTACTATAATAAATTAAAGTCATTTTTGTATTATTCAAATTATTTTGTATGTGAATTCTTTAATTTACTATAAAGTATTTTGTAGATTGTAAAAGACTCATATTTTGATTGAATGCAATTTATATAATAGAATTTTTTTATGCTTTTCAATTTAAACATAATTAAATAAATTTAAATAAACCAGAATTGATTTATTTTATTTTCTTTTGTTCGGATTTTATAAATAAACGTGTATTCAGACTCAAGAAAAAGAATTACAACTAAAAATTGAATCGGCAGCAAGAAATTACGTATAAAATCTCCCTAGTCTATTGGATAGACATCCACCTACGGCTTGACCTAACAGTATTAGAGAACATATTTTTTTATTAAATTTCCAATCAGCAGAAGGCTTAATAATAATGCCCAATTTCACAGTCATAGAGCTTAAGTCTAATTTAAGCTAAGAAAGACTTTGTATTTAAGTTCTACTTAAGTTTTTGTGGCGTTTCACAATTATACAAAAATTAAGCTTAAATAATTTTAATATGTATTGTGAATTTTGACAATTCTAAATGATTTATTGAAAGTGTCAATACAAAAATCATTGAATAAATATTTTCGTAATTATGTCTTCCAAAAAATAGTTAGATTAAAATATAAAGAAGCCTTTTAAGTTAAAATAAATACAAAAATTAATACAAACGCTACATAATATTTTGACTGGAAAAATGAATTAAAAGAAACTAGAGTTGTTAACATAAGAAATTGAAATTTTTCTTAAGTCTTGACTAACTTAAGTTCAACTTAAGCTTCCAACTGAATTTAAGCTCTTATTCCGAAATTAGGTATTTATCAATTCAATACACCTAGTTTAGTTAAAATTTCTTATACAAGAATGAATACAATACAAAAATACAATAATTACGTTTCTTTAGTTGGCTTAAATTTGTTGAATGGAGGCGGGCGCAACCATGCAGTATTAAATCTCATCTGTTCCCAAGTCATATATGAGTCGATATTTTATTTATGTTGTAACAGGCCAATTGACAAGTCCCCGGCCTGACACATAGATGGCGGTACTAGAATTAAATCCATATGATTTTTAGTTAGCCCTAACCTTCAAAAGACGCGTGTATAAATTTGACAGCTGTCGGATCATTAGTTTGTGAATTATAGCATTTTGAGTGAAGCAACTTTTGCTATTGAAAAAAAAAATGGATAAAAAAGAATTTCGTGTGTTGATTAAACATTGCTTTATGACCAAAAAAAATACCGTTGAAACGAAAACTTGGCTTGATAATTATTATCCGGACTGTTCACCTTCGAAATCCACCGTTGGAAAATGGGGTGCCTTTTTAAATCTGGTCGTACAAGCCTTGAAGACGATCCATGTCAAGAACATCCAAAAAGTGTACCAACAACAGAAAAGATACAAAAAATACAGGACATGGTTTCAGAAGACAGACGAGTGGCTGTGAATAAGGTAGCTGACACCCTAGGCATCTCATATAGACCAGTACATCACATCTTAGCTGAAGTTTTAGGTTTCAAAAAGCTCTGTGCAAAGTGGCTGCCGCATTTCCGAAAAATGGAACAAAAACACATGCAAATACGACTTTTTTAAGAACATTTGGAGCATTTTCGAAAGGATGAAGTGGATTTTGTGCGCGGATTCATCACTATGGATGAGACGTGGGTCTATAACTATGATCCTGAGTCGAAAGCAAAATCAAAAAACCGATAATTCGGCTCCAAAACGGGTTAAGGCCCAAAGATCAGTGAAGAAGGTTATGGCATCAGTTTTTTGGGATGCAAAAGGAATTTTGTTGGTGGATTATCTCCAAACTGGTAAAACAATAAACTCAGATTATTATTACAACCTTTTGGACCAATTGGATGTAAAAATTCATGAGAAAAGAACTGGTTTAAAGAAGAAAAAGTCATTTTTCACCAAGACAATGCACCGTGTCACAAGTCGATAAAAACGATGGCAAAAATGCATGAATTGGGCTTCGAATTGCTTCCGCATCCACCGTATTCTCTAGATCTGGCCCCCAGCGACTATTTCCTGTTCTCAGATCTCAAAAGAATGCTTGCTGGGAAGAAATTTTCGTCGAATGAAGAGGTGATCGCCGAAACTGCGGCCTATTTTGAAGCAAAGGACAAATCGTACTACAAAAAGTTGGAGGGTCGCAATAATCAGTGTATCACCCTTGAAGGGAATTACGTTGAATAAAAGAAACGAATTTTGCCAAAAAAATGTGTTTTACTATGGTAGGCCGGGGACATTTCAATTGACCTGTTACATTGCCCATCAATATGATTGCTGAAAAGTATCTATAATTGATGACGGATCTTAATCGTTTATTATTACATCACCAATATTTCTAGTAAATAGAATTGTAAATTTTTCTCTACGATCAATTCATTATATTTCGCTTTGTTTTTGTTTATATTTAATTTTAATAATTAGCAACAACCTAAATAAAAACTCTGTAAACAAAATCAACAATATTCAAATGACGTAGTTTTTAAACATCTTCGAAACATTTAAAACACAAAAAATGTTGTAATTAATTAAATATTATTTATTTATAATATTTTTCAAATGATTCTTGTTTTCCGTATTCGGAATAATAAAAAAAAAATTATCGTTTTAAACTGGTTTAACTTATCAACGAAATTAAACTTTTACTTTTCTCAATACGAGTGTTTTTTTCTTTTTTGGTGAAAGTTAATAACAAATACGTATATTATAAATTATAATTAATAAAATGATCTATTCAAAAAATATTTACCTTGATTGGTGTTATATCATTTGACATCTTTTCAAATGGTAATGGATAGATAGAAATTCTGAACAGACTCATTCGCGCATGATTAAAGTTCCTTCAAAGTCAAAGTAATATTTTATTCATTTATTTAACATTGCTTCTTAATAGTAATGACCGATTTAGAAATCATCCCACATCATATATATATTTAGTATTTAAATTTTGGCAAATTAAAATTGTCTTGGCACAATTTAGAAACATTAATGTCCTTCACACAATAAATAATTTTTTTTCTCTTGTTGGTTAATTAAAAACCTATTTTAATAAATTAAAACGTTCCGCTTCCGAGAAACTTGTATTGAGTTTTTGTTAATCATAAGGAAGAGGTATTCATACTATATACCTAGAAAAATACTGAAATATACCTAATACAAAACAATACATCTTGATTTATTATGAAAAGGGAACATCCTTCTATAATATTTAAATTAGAAAATGATTTCCGGAAAAATCTGTTACTTCTTTTATGTTACTTCGAATATCTAACAAAAGATTTATAAGTATATTAGATTTTTTGAAAGTTTCTCTAGCTCAGGCATGTCAAATACGCGGCCCGTCGAGATTTAAAAATTTTTAAATATCAAGCTTTGACGCTTGAAGCTGGAAAGTTTGAACTTTTTGGTTGATGCTGGCACGTGGCGTCAAATGAAAAGCGGCGGCCGAAACCGAACGGAGATAAAACACAAGACGATCAAGACAAAGTTCAGTGTTTGCTCAATCGTTTGCGATTGAAAGTGGATTTTGGTTTTTTTTCATGTAGGATGGCTATCAGATGTAAGAAACATGAATCAAGTAGAGAAAATGCTGACATGAAAAACATCCTTTCAGTTGCTAAAGAATATACTCTTTAAAGGCACTATGACACAAATCATAAAACAAACAATGACCAATACGTTGCGAAACTTCGTGAAAACAAAGATATTCGAAATATCAATAGCTCAGCTGGCCGTTTTTATTCGCGGATGCGATGTTAATTTAAAAATAAGTGAAGAACTTTTGGAAATCATTCCTATGCATAATACAATCACTGGAGCTGATATTTTTGATGCACTTATGGAAGTTTTGAAGAAGTATAAGCTACCATTGGAAAAGTTGGTTTGTCTTGCAACTGATGGTTCACCTACCAAAATTAAAAGAAACATGCAAACGGCATGGTAATAATAATTTTGAACATTTTCATTGTGTTATTCACCAGCAAGTACTGTGCTCCAAAGTTTTAAATATCGCACATGTTTTAAAATTAGTCACGAAAATTGTAAATTATATTCGAGCACGTGGACGTAATCATCGAAATTAAGCAATTTCTGCAAGATATAGAATGTGAATACACCTATCTACCATATTATACGAAAGTTCTATGGCTTTCGAGTCATAAAGTGTTAAAAAGATTCTTCAAATTGCTGGACGAAATCATAATTTTCTTGGAAACAAAAAATTATGAATGTTCTGAATTAAAAGATATCATCATTATGGATTTTATTAACTTTTTGAACATTGAAAACATGCGGCCCCCAACTTAATACAAAATAGATCATGTGGCCCGTAATATCATATGAGTTTGACATGCTTGCTCTAGCTTGAGTATTATGATGATCATTAATAGCACAACAATCTAAGAACGGGGCCTACTTTTCAATTTTCAATTGAAAGCTAAAAAAATTTCCATTGTTGTAATATTCCAAAAGAAGACTCAAAATAGTTGCACTTTATACATCATACTAATATTATAAAAAGCAAAGGTTTGTATGGATGTTTGACACGAATAAACTCAAAAACTACTGGACCGATTTCAAAAATTCTTACACCATTAGAATGCTACATTATCCCTGAGTAACATAGGCTATATTTATTACTAGAAAAAATTAGGGATCCCTACTTAAACTTAAATAATATAATCTATAGAAATATTATAAAGAGGAAAGATTTGTTCCGCATACATCTGTATCTAATGATCCTCACATTTATGTCTGTCGCGTCTAATATTCTCTGTAGTCTAACTTCATGCACAAAGACCCTTCTAATGTTTAAAAAATAAATCTCCACCCGTGCGAAGCCGGGACGGGCCGCTAGTTAATACATAAAATAGTATAACTTTCAATTGATTAGTGCAAATATTAAGAATTTATTATTCAACTATAAAAGAAACATTTGCAACGTTTTGTTTTTATTGTTATATTATTTTAAGAGTTTGTTTGAGCCTGATGCAAAAAAACGTGTAGTCATAAAAAATATTTGCAAATACCTGGCCGTTAAAATTCGAAACGTCGAATTAAACTTTTTTTTTTTTTGGACTTTAAACTTTGAAGTAAATTATCATGATGGATTAACAGCTGAATGGCGACACTATCCAATACATTTGTAAAGTAATTATTTTTATAATTAATTATGTAGTTGAATTTCCAGAATTCTTTTTGTCTGATAAAAAATAATTATATAAAAAAACATAATAAATTTAATATAATTTTGCAAAATCGATTTGCAATTACTAAAATATCTTTTTGTTAAAAATGACTAGATAAACTTGTATTATTATTTTTGTTGCAAAAAAGCTTTTTAAAAAAAAGGCACGTCAAATTGTTTGCCTCTTTTTTTTTTTTATATATATAAAAAACAACATTCTTTTGGGGATGTCGTATTTGGCCTCAACATATGAGCGAGCATGTAGGTGAATATTTCGCTTGAATTTCTATTTTTCTATGCAAATTTCACGAAACTATAAACAACACAAATCTATAGAAAGACACGTGTATTTAATTTTTTTTTTTTTTTAATAATTATATTTTTATTGACATATTCTGTTTTTGAAAGGTTATAACGTAGACATGATAAAAAAATAAATAAACAAATAAAACATAAAAATGGAAAGCTTTATAATTTTATTTTGAGTAGGAGTACACTGAGAAAATGTTCTTTCATATGTAATTTTATTTTTTATTATAAATATTTGAATTTATGGATACGGAAGAGCTATCACAAAAGTGCTTTCCTAGACGTGAGGTCTAAAACAATATATTTGAGTCAGTCCTGCTAGTTTTAAAAATACCCTTAAGAACGTTTATTAACGTTTATAAATTCATAACTGAATCGAATTCTTGTTTTCATTAGTAAAATGTTTTACACGTGGTCTACATTAGCTTTTATTTCAAAATTGGTGGCTAAAAAGCTAGTGTAGACCACGCTGGTATACCAATTTTTGTGGTATAACAATTCTGGTATACCATTTTCGTAGACACAGCGCTGGTATACCAATTTTTGACATTTGCATTTAATAAAATGGCGGAAACTAAATTTTTTGCGGAGTGAAATTTTCAAATTGATAAATATGTTTCGAAAAAAAGAAGAAAAATATAGAAGGATTAATTTTAAAAAAAGGACATGGGAAGATATTGGGCGCATCCAGCAGTTCTAAGCGCTTAAATCTAGCAAGAGGACTGGATGCAATTCTAACTTTAAGCACTTAGTAAAATTCCAGAATAAAAATTTGTTGTTAACTCGAACAGCGCATTTGAGGTTGTTGTTCACGCTAAGAAATGATATGTGCAAAGCATAAATTGAGAGGAATTTTTGAAAATTGTTTCTGAATTATTCAATTTTAATTGGAATGGGTTTGTTAAAACTTTTCCACTTTCCTATACAATTTTTATTTGACTTTATTCTCAATTTTTATTTACTTTCGACACTTATTTCGTTAAAAACAAATATATTTTTAAAATGTATTCAAATAAAACTAATTTGACGTTTAGCACACACAATAAAATTATTTTTCGCTTAATTCAAGCAAAAAAAAAAGGCACCAAGGAGTTCAAAAAATTCTAACTGCTTAGATTAAGAATTTTGACTAAGCGCTTAGTAGTGCTGGATGCAGCCATTGCCACAGAATTGAATTCGACACTTTAAAGCCAATATTTTGGCTATTTTTATTTTCTGTTCTCGTTTCAACGGCATGTCAGATACTGAATTGGAATACCAGTATTGGCCCACGCAAAAAAAAAAACCGGTAGTATTTTATTTCTGGTATGCCAGTTGGTATATCAGAAATAAAAGCTAATGTAGACCCTGTGTTAGTAAAGTTTGGCACAAAGATATTTCAGATTAAATTTTTTTGGTTTGTTTGGTTTTTAATCAAGATATTTGACTGAAGTTTTTTTTGTATGTATAAAAAAGTTGATGTCATTTCCTGATAATAATTTACAAAAATTTTGCAATATTTTTTTGGGATCACTGCCCCAAAAAATATATTATGAATACAATCAGAAATTAAAAACTGAATTCATTTGTGATTGTATGTCGTCATGAGTGTTGCTTGCCTTCATCATATCTCAGCCAGGTTATCATTTGATTCCAATATGGTTGCAATCGATTTAATTTGAAATTTTTAAACTATATATTTTTTTTTTTTTTTTTTTTGACTTTGTACTGTTCTCGCAACTATTTAAAAATATTTTGTAAATTTGTAGGTGTTTCATTTCTATCATGTTCAAAAGCACGTAGTATTTTGCTAAAAGAAAAAAATTGTTTTAAATTCAAAATTATTTAAATTTTTTGGCAATAAATAAAAATTTTATTTTCTAAAAAAAAAAAACAAGAATTATGATATCTATTTTTTATTTTCTTAGAAAATTGCTTTTCTTAAAATATTAGACGAGTTTCTCTCGTTTGTGCGTAATAATTTCGATTAGTACGTATTTTTTTTTTTAATTTTTTTTGGGTCTACACGTGTAAAATTTAATTTAACAATCATAAATACAAAAGATATTGATAATAATCTTAGAAAACTCCCCAAAAAAAAATTCTGATAAGCAATATCAATGATGAAATTTGTATTATAGTATAAAAGAATGCGCTGAGAAGTGTTTTAAGTTTTCTTTTTATTTATTATTGTTAGTATTCTGTTACTAAGGCATATTTAAACAATATTAGGAGTGTCACATTATGCTCTGCACTCTTTTCAAATGGATATGTTTGACTCAAAGACGAAGTTTGGTCTGAACGCATTCTGCAATTTTGATAATTACGGAGGGAGATAATTATATAAATGTCTATATACATTTGTAAACTAGACGATAAAATTGAATTCCTAAAATCCGTAAGAACAAATCAACAAAGAAGATGTAGCCGAAAATAGAGAGAGATTCCTTAAATCTACTAGATTTATATTTAAACTGAATTAATCTAGCATAAACTAGATTAGCAGTATTTTCTTGATAAATCTTAAATCACCTTGCTTTGAAAAATTAAAGTATTTTGTTTTAAAAATAAATATATCTTATTGAATTATTTATATATTTGATTAGATTGATTTTTAAAACCTCGAATAAATGCCGGAAATCATCTTACAAAAAAGAGATTGTAAGAAGAAAAAAAAAAGAGAAAATCTAAAATGCGTAATTTCCGTTAATTTTAAAACAATGAATTTTCCTGAGGCCATATTTTCATTTAATAAAGAAAAAAAAGAAAAAATGTCACCAAGAAATTTAACATTCAAAGTCATGAGGTTCTTGTCACTGAAAATATAATTTCGTTACTTTGTTTGTGCGTCAATATTATTTAAAAAAAAAAATAAAACATTTTTAGTTTTTGTTAAAGAAATTTAAAAATTAGCACGTATACATTCCGATTATAAGAATATGTTTCTTCATATTTTTCAGGTACAAACAACTGGACAACTTCTGTGAATATACCACGTGATAGGGAAATACCATACCGATATTTTATTTGTACAGTCGAACCAACCACTGAAAATGTTCATGTTAGACGTTGGGAAACTCATCTTGTACCCCGTGTCATACAAGAGCTTGGCGACAAATCCGAATCCTGTGATATATTCGGTGATGTTAATGGTGTGGAAAGAATTGATCGTGGCTGGCTCACTACCGAAACAATTGTACAATTTAAATTTTTTAATGCTCCGTTTACTTTAAAACAGAGAATTAAAAACAAGTTACTTTATGTGAAAGTAAGTTCGAAACAATTACAAAAAAAGAAAAACATTTCTACGAATTTGAAAATTATTTTTTATTATTATTTATTACTATTTATTATTAATTAGATAACTCCAATGAATTTAAAAATCCACGGTGATAGTTTAAATATTTCAACTCTTGAGGATTCTTTATCGAATGACACCCGTGAGAATGGTGTTGATCAGCCAGCATATGCATTCCCTGAAGTTGTTAATTTAAAATATGACATGAGTGAAATTCAAACTCAACCACAATTTGGTATACCATGCGGATCCAATGATCTTGTGATATTTCATATTACTGTTGCTGATCCAGATTCTGTAGCATATCTTGTCGATTTATATACGTACAGTTCAAAAGCTGCAGAAGATGAGCCACCATATCATATGGGCTATCATTATATTTTGCCTAATGTTCTTAAAAGATCTGAAGGAAAACTAGAGATGCCTATTACTTGTGCCTCTAAACATCGTCCTTTGGGCATGATGAATATTGAATATTTACTGGTGAGTTGAGAAATTTTCTTTTAAATATATATATTTAAAATTTCCTATGGAAAACTTTTACTATATATGTATGTAATATTATATATGTGTATAAGTTCATTTTCAATCTAAGTTTTAATTGAATATTTCTTTATTTTGTTACCAAAAAAGACATATTCTTGTTATAGGTTAAACCATTCACTGCAACTCATATGAATATGAAAGAAAGCTATTCAAGATATTGGAATAAAAAATGGACTGGTCTAGATGTTGGACATCGTGGTTCTGGAACTAGTTTTAAAGCCAAAGATACTGTAATACGTGAGAATACGATTGCATCATTAAAAAATGCCGCTTCACATGGAGCTGATTTAGTTGAATTTGATGTTCAATTAAGTAAAGATTTGGTCCCAGTCATTTATCATGATTTTCATGTTTACGTAGCATTAAGATCTAAGAAAACTATTGAGGCTACTGATCTGTTAGAATTACCAATGAGAGAATTAACATTGGAACAATTAAAGAATCTTAAGGTAAGTTGATTTAGAAATTTTGAAAAAAGAAGAAATAAAAAAACTAAATTACTACTATACTTTCTATTACACACACACAGGTATACCATATAATCGAAGGTCGTACACGTGAACCAAGGAATTTCGATAATGAAGATTTGGAAGATCATCAACCATTTCCACAATTATCAGATGTATTGAGTGCTATTAATCCTCATGTTGGTTTTAATATTGAAATAAAATGGTCTCAATTATTATCTGATGGGACAATGGAAGCTGAACATTTTTTCGATCGAAATTTATATGTTGATTGTATACTTGAAGTTGTAATGGCTAAAGGTGCTGGTCGTCGAATTGTATTTTCATGTTTCGATCCAGATATTTGTACTATGTTAAGATTCAAACAGAATATCTATCCAGTTATGTTTCTAACACTTGGTCAAACAACACGTTATCCAAGATATTTTGATCCAAGATGTAATACAGTTGAAAAAGCTGTATGTAATGCTCGTGCAATGGAACTATTGGGTATTGTTGCGCATACAGAAGATTTACTTAGAGATCCAAATCAGGTAATTTCATTAAGAAAATTAATTATTTTGTATACATATATATTAAAAATTATATGAAAATTTTTCTAATAGGTGGATTTAGCTACAAATCATGGACTAGTTGTATTTTGCTGGGGTGAAGATAACAACAGTAAAGATACTATTAGATTATTAAAAAATATGGGCCTACATGCTATCATCTATGATAAAATGGATATTTTAACAAGTAAAGAAGTAAAGGTAGGAAAACTAAATTTTTATTTTATTTTAAAAGATAAAAATATGAAGAAGGAATTGTTCGAGTTTTTTTTTTGTTGTATTTGAGTCTCTAAAATATTTTAAAATATACTTTTTTTAATATAATATTTTATTTAAATTTTGCTGCAAGGCGAGTGGTTCGTTAGTACTTTTCTAGAATTCTTTTTCAGATTTACATAAATTCTAAAAAACTTTATGTTGTTATTGCTTTTTTGCGTTCCCATCTGAATTGGAATCAATTCAGTTTTGATTATTTTACAATATTTAATCTATTAAAATTCATTTTCATGAATATTTATTCATCGCCATTTTCTAATTTTCATTTTCTAATTGAATTTAGGAAAAAGAAACTTTCACTCTGGCAAAATTCCAATATTTCTTAGAAAAAGTTCTTCGTATGACTTTGTCATGAAAATATATTTCATTTTATCACATGATTATTAGATATTTCTAAAAAAAAACAAAAAACATTGTGATGGTTTCTTTATGCTTTTAAAAAAATGTTCTCATTTTCATAAATTTAGAATTTTTAGTTTTTTTGCCGACAGCAGCTTTTTAAATGTTGTTCTAAAATTAATTCAAAAATACTCATGCAATTTCAATAAAGCTTGTTTTTCTAATATATAGTTTTCTTCGAAAAAATGATAATATTATAACTTCAAACATCGCCACCATAATAAACTAATAATAAAGATATTTCCAACTACTTGAAAATGTACATTTTCTTATGTACTAATGAACGAAAAAACAGTCACAACGTGTTGTGGATATTCATAAACGACTAAAAATCGATTAATGATATTTGTTGGTACAATTATAATCTTCAGTGTATAAAATAAAATGAGTATAAGCTTTAAAAATAAAGTGCATTACATTAAATGTCCACTTAAGTAAATAAATGTGCAATATATTTGTCAGCATTTAGCATAAATTCTTAAATGGAACTTTCTTTGAGCATGCTTGTAATTCCTAGTAATAATATAAACTGTATTTTTTCTATTAATTTGAAATTTTAAATACTTTAATGTACAGTTTCAACATTCATAAAGAAAAAAATATTATTCGTCGATCTTTGGTCGTTTACGAATATCTACAACGTGTTGTGGCTGCTTTTTTCGCTCGTTAAACGATTTCGGTCTTGGGGTGTAACATATACACTATGGTAGTACACCATTAGAGGTATATTAGTTTAATAATAATCGGAATACGGTCTTAAGATGTATTAGACTCATTGTATGATTTTAATGTGAAGTTTGGAGTAATAAGTTAGTCATTAATATTAAAATATTTATTATTAATGAACCGAATTTATGCCATTTCCAGCGTGTAGGATATTAAAAATTTTTGTAGTATAGGCCGTGATATTAAGAGTACTATATATATATTTTTATAATAAAGAACCAGAAACAATTTTTTGTAATAAATTTTCCATTTGTTGAGTTTAAACTAGTATTTCTCAAATTCATTAAATTTTAATCGACTTGTTTTAATTTTGACCATTTCAAGTCATTAAAATGTAATTAAATTTTTTTCATATCTATCAAGTTATATTTTTGAATATTACTTTTAATAAATACTTAAAATGGTGTATTTCACAGAAATTATTTGGTCACTTCAAAATTATAAAAATCAACAGTTTTCCATTCAATTTTTTTATTCTATTTTTCATTTATTAAAATCTTTAAATATTTTATTTAATAATATTAATTAAATTCTTGTTTTTCTTTTCATGTAACAGGAAAGCGTCTTCTTAGTTCAGGCAAGAGAAAGTCAAAGTGATTTGTTCAAATTACAATGTTTAGAAATTGGAAAAAGAAAACCAGATGACATCATAGGTTTTTTGAATGGTCCAAGTGATAAAGTTCTACATTTGGAAAATGAACGTGAAAAATTAGCTATGTCGACGGCAACATCAACATCATCATTAGTTGAGAGTGCTGATTAAGAGAAGAAAAAAAAAAAAGATTTAGTAAAAATTGGTCGAGAGATTTTATATTTTTTAGATTAAACCTAACTTTAATATTATTAATTTTTTTTTTTGATATTTTTTGTTAGATATAAGAATTTTGTTTTTAGTTTCATCTCTATTAATGTCATTTATTTAAAATTCGTTTTTCTCCTCCCTGAAATGCTCCAAAATTTTCATTTTTCATTTGTTTTTATTATTTTTACATAAATTATTTGTTAACTATAAAAAAAAAAATGTTCAATGGCTTGTCTTAAATTCTTCGTAGTACGTAAGCTGTGTGCTTTTTCGATCAAGATGATGATATTCTATTCTATTCATAATAACAACATTTAAATAAATGAAACTTTTTTTTTCAATAAAAGGCCATTTTTAATATTTTATTTTTTAGAGGCTTCAAAAAAAAATATTAGAAAATTTATTTAAGAATCA
The DNA here is from genome assembly GCA_963422695.1 of Xylophagus ater. NCBI lineage: Eukaryota > Metazoa > Arthropoda > Insecta > Diptera > Xylophagidae > Xylophagus > Xylophagus ater. The sequence goes on along the minus strand of OY730479.1, from coordinate 41,814,958 downwards.
AATAAGAAGAGAACATTATAAATAACATATATTGGTAATATATTTTTTAAAAGACAATAAATACATAATTCACAGATCAAGAATATTATCTTTTATTATATAGTACAAAATATTTGCATGCCCTATGGTAGAGGTGTACGTCAAGATAATGCAAGTATACTATTTCGGCTTAGTTGGGAAATTTGTAATGCAATTTTGTTAAAATTAATTACATCCATTGGACAATACTATGTTAAATTTCAGCCAAATCGAGTCATGGTTAATAGAGGAAGAAATAGTTGTAGTAAAAAGTAAACCTGTTCGTAACGCTTTTCGTGTAATTTAAAAACCCTAATATACCATGCGGAAAGAACCTTGAAATATTATTAAGTTTTCGTCGTATTTTTCTTCGAGTTAATTCATTGCAATTATTAACTTTGTTTAACTACAAGTCCTAATTTCTACCATAGGAAATCAAAAATTGGATTTCGTGTTTTTTTTTATATATTAAAATTGTTAAAATTTTGAAAAAATGAAAGTTAACCCGAAACTAAACTACAGCCAATTTCGAACTGCATTATCATTATGTTTTTATTATGCCCACAAACAGGGTTGGGCAAAAAAATCGTTATTATCACAAAAGAAATGTCAAAAAATACAGATAATAAGAGAACGTCAAAACTTCAGAAGTCAATTTTGGTGTTTGCATGCAGTTCTGCATTCAGGAGGAAAGCGACGTAGTGAATTGCAATTAACTATTTGAATTACTTAAAATCTCGTTTATTTGTTATTAAATATTCTTAGACAAAATCAGTAGTAAGACTTTCTCCAGACTAAAAATATAAATCAAAATAAAAAAATTATGTTTCGTCGACATGTTAAGAGCTCTCTAACCTTGGAGTTTTTGTAACTCTGTTTTTTTTATACTTTTTTTATTTTTTAATTTTGTGGGATGTAAATTTATCTTTGATCGCTAAGTGAAAAGTGTATATAAGTTAGAAATTTTAAAAAAAAAAGCTTCGAAAAATTACACAAAAAAATATATATATATATGTACAAAATAAATAAGCAAAAAGAATAAAAAAAAACCAACCAAAATGCGAAGTAATAACTAGTTTTTGTTTATTTTTTTGATTAGCACTTGTCGTTTGTTATTGTTTTTTTTTGTATTACAAATAAATAATTAGTAACAAAGTTATTACGGTTATAACATAATTCAGCATTTTCTATATATGATGTGGAAGTTTAGTAATAATAAAATAAATTATAATGAGTTTTTTATAATATGTGCATCGTTAACATTCTTTGGGTTAAAAATCAGTGCAGATTGGGTCGGTTTAATTGCTCCACCTGGATTACAACCTCAAATTAATGCAAATCTACCATGCGATCGAACTAGAAAAGTTTTTACAGAGGCTAATGGTGAATTTGCATCATCATCTGGGGTTAATTATACACAAGACTCACATTGTGAATGGCTAATAAAGGCAAGAAATGATAGCCAATTTATTACGCTAACATTCCATAGTATGGGCACTGAGTGCTCTTATGATTATGTTTACGTATATGATGGTGATTCGTTTAATTCTACATTATTGGGAAGTTTTAGTGGTAAAACTGAACCACAACGTTTAGTAGCTAGATCGGGAAGTGTAAGTTTACAATAATGATGATTAATTTAATTGAGGAAAAAAATTACTCATGTTTTTTTTTTTAGATGCTAATTTTACTCTATAGTGACACAAATTATGTGCTAGATGGATTTAAAGCATCCTATTTTATATCTAATTGTTTAAATAATTGTCATAATCATGGTAAATGTGTTGGTCATAAATGTGTTTGCCATGGTGAATGGGTTGGACCAGATTGTGAAGATGTAGCATGTCCTGAAGGTTGTGGTGAACAATTTGGTAGGGGAAGATGCTCCAAAGGAATGTGTAAATGCAAGCAGGTACATTTAGCATTAATTAGTATTTAAAATACAATTTAATCTTTAATTTTCTACTTTTGTTGTTGTTAGAATTACGCTGGTAGACTATGTGATCTAAGTGTTGATCCGGAAGGAGGTCATTGGAGATGGTTAGCTACTGATTCCGAAGGAATGACACCTAGAGCAGCACATTCAGCCGTTTATCTTCCCGAAGAAGATTCACTTTATGTTTTTGGTGGATATGATCTTAATAATGTTATCAGTTCTCTTCAAGTAAATGAAAAATGTCTAGAAATTATTTTAATAAGAAAATATATTTAATGAAATTTCATGTTTTATAGATATATCGTTTTAATAATAGTCAATGGGAAGATGAATGGGGTATTCCTCTTCAAAATCGATATCGTTACCAACCACAAAAAATCGATAATACTCTATTAAAAGCTGTTCTCTCAAATGAAGATGATGAAGAGGCTAAAAGATGGGGTCTTAAAAATGATATATCATTTTTCCGGCACATTTTATATACACTGGCTGATGCAACCTTACTAACAAGGAAGCAACGTTCACCATCAAATATTACAGAGGAAGATATAGCCGAGATTCTTGATGATATTTTAGAAAACGTAACCGATTCTAGACCGGACGGAAGATATGGTCACGCAGTCGAAAGAGTATCTGGTAAAAATATTACGTTTTTATTTTAAGTTTAGTTCTTTAATATCGTTTCTTTTTTTTGGAAATAGGTGGATTTGTGATATTTGGGGGAAAAATGTCTAATGGTAATTTATCAAATGAACTATGGCTCTATAATATAACAGAAAATGGTGGTCAATGGTCATTACGAGCGAAAAATTCTAGTTTTGTACCTCCACCATTAGCACGTCACACTTTAACATATGGCAATGATTATCTTTATGTATTTGGAGGGAGTTTGCCAAGTGGAGAATTTTCTTCTCGGTATAAAATTTGAAATTTTATATAAGTAATTCTATAATGATAAATTTTTTCAAATTTTTAGAATATTTCGAATAAAAATTAGTAATGACGTTAATGAAGAACAATGGGAAGAAGTTTTTCCGCGAGGTGGGAAACCTCTTGATGTTCGTCTTGTTGCACATTCTACTGTCTATTATCGATATACAAATTCATTGATTGTTTACGGCGGTATTATGACTAGTGTAGCTAGATTTTCGAAATTGTCAGATCGTATTTTTGCATTTCAATTGGATAAATTGTACTGGACTGAAATTTTGTATCCAAGAACTCCACTTCGAGACGCTTATATCCCACGGGAAAGAGCTTTCCATTCCACTATATTAGCTGGAAATTACTTGATAATTTTCGGCGGATATACTCATAGACATAATAAAGAAGAGATATGTTATGATAATCAAATGTACTTGTATCATTTAGGATGTCATACATGGATAAATCAAGATGTTTTAGGGCCATCTGGTGGATATCAGTACCCAAAACGACAAGGAGTATTTGCCCATGCCGCTGCGGTACGTTCTAATAATACATTAATTATTGTTGGTGGATATCATGGAAATGTTAATGCAGACTTATTTGCATATGAATTACCACAAGTGTTTCGTGTTAAAGATCCTGATAAATATAACCCAGAGCAATCATGCAGATTTCATACAACCGTGCCAGGTTGTTTATCAGATCCAGAATGTGGTTGGTGTTCAGCTGATAGTAGTTGTTATGGTCGAACGATTGGAGCTAATTGTACAACAAATCTTCAAACAACTCGATGTCCTGGCATATGTCCATCTTTAGGTGATTGTCACTCATGTTTAGTGCATGGAACATCTTGGTCTCCTTACTCTGAAGTACATTCCATTGCCAGTAAATTAGGGTTAAATCAATGCGCGTGGTGTGTTCAAAATGCAAAATGTCATCATAAAGATGATAATTATGGTGTTTGCGGAGAAGATACACCTTCACAAATTCCTGGATGGTGGGGAGCTAAAGGGACGGAAGTTGTTACACCTCAACAATGTACTGATCGTGATCGTAGACCAGGTTTAACATACATAAAATACAATCATCCCGTTAATTGGACAATGCCGGATGTAGTTTCAATTGTTAATGCAACCATGATAGATTTTGCATCTCCGGCACCCACTACACATACGGAACATGCATTTAACGGTGAAATGATAACACGTCTTTTGGGATTTGTTCGTCCACCATTAAACTGGGAGACATCTGGTGAAATGTTACATATCTGCTCTAGTTTTTCGCAGGCAATCTTACGTTCTGGTGTCGGTGACTCTTTGGAATCTACAGAAATAACTGCTAATATTTCTACTCAACAATCAGCTTGTTATTTTGTAGAGTGGCCAAGTGTAAATAAGAAATTTATAGTAGATTTCCAAGCTAGACGTAAAATTGGTTTAGGTAGTTTTAATAATCAATATCAAAAAAGTAAAATGGAATTGCAACACTGGAGTCATGGTAACTGGAAGGCGTTCACATTTGAATATTTGGAACCATATTCACGGGGAGATTGTACAAAATATACAAATTGTTTACAATGTTTAACAGATTCGACATGTGGTTGGTGTGATTTAAATAATAAGTGTCTCTCAAGAACAGTAAATGAAACTAATGAATGTACAGATGACCGAGGATGGAAGTATTTAACTATACAATCAAGCCAATGTATGAACTGCTCAAATTATATTACATGTGAACAATGTATAGATTCCAGAATTTGTGAATGGTGGGCAGAAGATGCTCGCTGTGCCCGATTTGGAAGAAGTTCAATTGCAGTTCGCTCACTTGATAATTGTCCAACCGAGTGTAGATTACGAAAATCCTGCTCGGATTGTCTTAATGAAAGAGGTAGATGTGTTTGGTGCGAAGCAACAGCACAATGTTTCAGTTTTGCAGTATACACAAGTGAATACCAATTTGGAATATGTAGAGAATGGTTAGATCAATCAGTGTCATTAATAACTCATCATGATAATGAAAATCAGGCTATAGCCAGTTTCCCAAGAGTTCAACAATGTAAATCTTGTATTCAACATACAAATTGTTCATCATGTTTAAAAACGTTGAGTTGTGGATGGTGTTTTGATCGTGATAATCCTATAGAAGGAATCTGTATGCAAGGAGATTTTAACAAGTCGATTTCTGATTGTGGTGCTGCTTTAAATACAACTTCAGAAGAAGCAGAATGGGCATACGCTCAATGTCCTGATGTAGATGAATGCGGTTTAAAATTACACGATTGTCATAAGGAGGCGAAATGTACAAACACTCATGGATCATATAATTGTCATTGTCGAAGAGGATATATCGGTGATGGAAGGATATCTTGTATTAGAACTTGTGTTGAGACTTGTATTCATGGTCATTGTTCCGGTTCTCCAGATTACATTTGTAATTGTGATTTAGGATGGACTGGTGCGGATTGTTCAATAAATTGTGGTTGCCATAATCATTCAACTTGCGAAGAACGAATTGGAAAATGTGATAAATGTCAAAATTGGACTGAAGGTGAAACTTGCGAACGATGCCGACCTGGTAGTTTTGGGAATGCCACCTCAGATGAAGGCTGTAAACCTTGCGAATGTAATGGACATGGAAACCAAGATTTAGGAATTTGTGATGTTCAAACAGGTGAATGCTTTTGTAAAGACAATACAGGAGGATTTAAATGTGAGGTATGCAATGAAGAATACTATGGAGATCCGTGTGAAGGTGGACAATGTTATTATCAATGCGAAGCACGTGGTATGTTAACAAATGTTGGTAAGCAAGGAATTGGTTCTCATCAATCATATAAAAATCCTCGCGGTGGACAAGAAGTTCGTGAATGCCTGTGGTTAATTTCTCCGCATACTCAATCTTCAGGATCTTTACAAGACTCTCTAATACAAATAGATATTGAAAAGCAAGAATTGAATGTATTATGCGAACAAAACGCTGTTTATATTTACGATAGTTTACCCGATTTAACTGGAAATACTCAACAAAGTCAACTCTTAGCTGTAATCTGTAGTCCAGAATCTTCACCACAAACAATTGAAGCACGCTCAGGTCATTTGACTGTACATTATAAACAAGGTGGTAATGAATATGGTTTTAATGCTCTCTATTATGTTAGAAGTTGTAATTCAGGCACTTGTTTACCTCCGCATGTCTGTGATGAAAGTAATCGTTGTATCTGTCCACATGGATTTATTGGTCCAAAATGTGATATTGAAATTTGCCCGAAGAATTGCAGTTATCGTTTACAGCAAGGGTATTGTGATAAAAATTATGGTCGGTGCATTTGTAACTCAATGTTTGGAGGACTTGATTGTAGTATCCGTATTGAATCACATCACTTAATAGCAACTGAATTATTTAATACGCTTTTACTAAGCGAAAATTATGAACATTTACGTAAAACAATTCCACGATTTGGTCATTCATTGCATGCTGACAAACGTGGATCTTTATGGATGTTCGGTGGATATTCCTTAACAAATGGTGCTCTTAATGATATAAGACAATTTGATACAAAAAATGGGACTTGGATGCAAGTTACAGTTGATTCCACTCCCGAAGCAAAAATGCTTCAAGGACGTTATTTCCATGGGGCAGCTATATCATTTTCAAAACAGGCAATTTTTATATATGGAGGTTTAACTAGTACTGCCAAAGGTCAACCAAATGATATATTAGGTGATTTTTGGCAATTTTCAATTCAAAATCAACGATGGGATGAAATTACAATAGACAATGAAAATAAACCACCACCATTAGCTGGTCACACATTGACTTTCATTAAAAACTCAGATCGTGAATCATTAATGTTAATTGGGGGCGTATCAATAGAAAATTCCAGTCAATTACATTTGTGGGAATACAGTTTAGAAAACAATCGATGGGAAAAACTTACAGCTTCAGGTGCTCGTATGTCACACATTTATGGACATAGCGCTGTTTATCATTCTCCAACTCAAGTTGTATATGTGTTTGGTGGTTATTCAACATCAATTGAAAATAAATTATATGCATTGAACATTCAGAAAATGATATGGACAGAACTTCCAATTTTCAATGAGTTAAATCGACCGGAAGAAATACTTCCACGTTCAAGATTTTTCCATTCAGCTGTGACCACAGAGAATTATATGATTATATTTGGTGGTAGAACATCACCATATAATTCATCAGATGTGCTACTCGCCTACGTGTATGAATGTAATCAGTGGATACGTTTAACAGAAGATGTAAATATCACAGGAAAATTACCAACATCTACATATGCAGAAGCTATGACTATTGATCCAGAAACTAAAGCAATTTATGTTGTTGGTGGATGGGATGGCAGTTCTCAAGGTCTCGTAACAAAATTGATTCTTCCTGAAGACTTATGTCAATTGTGGAGCTCTGGAAAATATCTATGTCGACAATACATGGGATGTAGTTTCTGTGGTACAAAATCACAAGAAGAATTAATGTCGTATTGTTATTCGAATGGAAGATCAGAAATGTGTGACGGTTTTAATGGAACTTTGATATATAATAATGGTGCTGCATGTGATGATTCATGGATATCGAAACGAAATTGTAGTTCATTTAAAACTTGTTCATCCTGTCTAGCTTCTTGGCCTTCACATGTTGAAAGTGCTCCTATATGTCAATGGTGTGACGGTTGCGGAATTGAAGGACGTTGTATTCCAGCCGGTGCTGAATGTAATCATGGAAATAAATCGTGCAGTAAACAAACTAGTGTCGGTCTTGTTGCACAATGTCCACTACCTGAATGTCATAATCTAACTTGTGATACATGTATTTCATCAGAGTATTGTGTTTGGGCTGAAGTTGATAAAAACGCAGAATGCTACAGCAAGGAATTAGCTGAAGAAAATGATTATAAAATTTTAACAACATGTCCAGATAAATGTCATAAATATAAAAATTGTAGTTCATGTCTTGATGTAAATATTGACGATGAAAATGCAAGATTTAAATGTAAATGGTCAACTTCTCTGAATGCATGTATATCACCAACATATCAACCACTTTATTGTTCTGGTGGCGTGTGCGGATTAGTTTTGGATGCTGGAGAAGATGAACATTGTCCAGAACCGTGTTATGCATACACACAATGTTCTACGTGTCTTCGTCATGCACATTGTGGCTGGTGTTCCAGAGATTCAAAGGATGGTGATGGTGTATGTACAGAAGGTTCTCTTGAAAGTTTAGCAGACTATCCAGCTACGACATGTGATATTATCTATGCGACACGCAAAAATGCTACAGAATTGAGTTCAAATGAAGTATTTTCTCTGAATTATCTACAATGCCCACCAGAAAATGAGTGTGAAAATCATCATCATAATTGTGATCCGAAATCAGAACGTTGTGTTGATTCTAAGAATGGGTAAGTTTTTTTTTTGTGTGTTTTTATGAAAAAATAATATATTTCTTATAATATGTATTTCTCAGATACGTTTGTGAGTGCGGAAATGGTTATAAATCGGACGGTGAAGGTGGATGTATACCAGTGTGTACACAGGGTTGTGTTCGTGGCACCTGCGTTGAACCAAATGATTGTAAATGTGACTTTGGATATGTTGGAGCCAATTGCAGCATCCAGTGTCAATGTAATGGTCATTCGGATTGTACTGGACCCGATAAACTTGATGAATGTCTTTTATGTCATAATAATACAATGGGATCCCAATGCGATAAATGTCAACCTTTGTTTGTTGGAAATCCAAAAAATAATGGTCCATGTATACCATGTTCAGAGCATTGTAACGGTCATTCTGATGTTTGTGTTAGTCGTGATGCAGAACCACCTATTAAAAATATGACACGATTAGAATTGGAAGCGTACTTAACAGAAGGACCAATATCCGATGCTATTTGTTTAAGATGTTCAAATCAAACGGACGGTGATCAATGTGAAGATTGTATTACTGGTTATTTCCGTGGTTCAGATAATCATCAAGATGCTTGCCGACAATGTGAATGTCATGGTCATGGAGATATTTGTGATCCTGTTACTGGAGAGAAATGTAATTGCGGAAATAATACTGAGAGTGATGCAACGTGTTCGGCTAGTTCGAGTAAAAATTCAGCACAACTTTGTTGGATGGTGCAATGTTCAAAATGTCGTGATTCATATGCAGGGAATCCGATTGATGGTCATCAATGTTATAAACAGATTACAGTCGAATCACGAATGTGTTTTGATGCAAAACCAATTGGTAAGTTTGATTTTATATATTCGATGAAAATAATATTAATTAAAATTTTTAATTTTCAGAGGAATGTAAAGTGAAGCCATCACCACTTCGTCCAGGACAAACTGTATTCTTTGTTATACAACCACGATTTATGAATGTCGATATTCGTATAATAATTGATGTAACTCAAGGTGAGCTGGACGTTTTTATGAGTCCACAAGATGATTCATTCATTGTACTAACAAATCAAACCACTGGTCATCATTTACTTTACTTGGACAATCGATATCGTTGGGTAACTGAACTAGATTCGGAATTTTCAGAACCGTTGAATATTGCTCAATACAGAAATGATTTGGATAATACATCAGTTAGTTTTTTAAGTGATGAGAAAAAATTTTGGACACCACATATACATGAATGTTCTTCATTGGGTGGTACTGGATTCTATGTAAAAGATAAGCATTCGAAAGATTTAAGTACATACATTACTTTAAATCAATGTAATACACTGCTACGTTTATTCGGTTTGAAAAATCGTTTAGTTTTAACATTACCACAAAATGCTCATAATTTAAGTGCAACTAGATTTTTTATAGCATTAAGAGCTAGTACAGGATCTGATCATAGTTATGGATCGATCGTATTCCGTCAAGATCAATTACATATTGATTTATTCGTTTTCTTTTCGGTATTTTTCTCTTGTTTCTTTTTATTCCTAGCTGTATGTGTGGTTGCTTGGAAAGCAAAACAAGCAGCCGATTTACGACGAGCAAGACGGCGGCATGTTGTCGAAATGTTACATATGGCTAAAAGACCGTTTGCTTGTGCTTGTGTTATGATGACATCTGAAAATGATAGCCCTGTGCAGACAAGACGTCGTGGACGATCAAAAACCTCATCAAATGGAGCTGATATAAAACCAATAGCTATTGAACCGACAGCTGATAATGTAGCTGCTGTTGGTACTGTATTTATAAGTCTTCCAGGTCGAAATAAGGCTCCAGTAACGCTCGCCTTAGGTTCTGCATTAATAGTTTTAACAAGACAATATCCTAGTACTGGTGCAAGAGCTTTCCTAAGAAGGCGAGGTTCACATCATGGTTTACCTCCGTCTAATAATTAATTTAGTTGTAATTTTTTTTTTCCTAGGATAATTTCTTTTTTTTTATTGTTTTTTAGAATATTGTGTAAGTATTAAAATATATTCTTGGATTTATCATTTCAGATCTGTCCCATATTTTTGTATATCTCTCTCTATCTCTCTCTCTCTAATGTATTTTTTAAAATAATTATATTGTTGTGATTTGAATTATAAAATTCGGTTTTTGGGATTTATAAATAATATATGAAATATATAAAAACAAAAAAAAAAGGAAAACAATTTAGATTATAAGCTATACCGTCGGCTGTTATACTACGATATATTATTATGAATATGTTTTGTCTGATTTAATTACAAATGATCTTATTCTTAAATCTTCTAATTTGAATTGTTATAAAACGAACAAGAATATAATTAGTTTTTCATGACGATAAATTACATTCAATTTAATTCTGGGATGACAGCACGTAAGTTATTTAACTCTTTACATTCGTTCAAATGATAAATTTCCTATGTTTTTATCCCAACCGTTAGTTTTAAAAGCAAAAAAGCTACAACTTTAAATTTTAACTCAAACTCCAAGAAATTTTGTAGTTTTTTAATAATGTAAAAAAAAAAATTTAATTTTTCCGAAATTTATATTTCGTCGGTTAACTGGCCAACAAGTTCTTACAAAACACTAAAGGCTCAAATATAATGTGCTCTGCCTGGCATAGCAAAACTGACAGAATGTACTAATATACATGAATCCTATTCCAAGATTATATTATGCATACGCGTGCATTCGTTAAGTTCGATTTCCGTTTCGTTATCTTTAAGCAATACAAATCAGTTAGTACATTCCGTACGGAAAATTTGACAGTTCAATTGGAAATATTTTTCTGATGAAACGTGACTGGACGATTTGGTTTTTTTTTTTGAAAAATTGTTTTCTAAACGATTTTCAATTTTTTAAAATCACTTACATTACAAAAAACAATTAAAAAAACAAAATTTTTTGAGTCAAATGGTTATTCTTGCTTATGCACATTATAATCAGTTCTACGGATTTGACCTACATAAGCTGGCATAAGATTGCATTCGTTCAGTTTTTTTTTGTCTTTTCCTATGCCAGGCGGAGCACATTATATTTGAGCCTTAATAACGAAATAAATATCTTATTCGGACACTAAAAATTTGTGCCACATGAGAATGCAACTTGGGCACACTGTTTTCTTTCTTTGTGATATGACTGAAACAAATTATGTGCTGTTATATTTTCGAAAACTCGAATCTCCATGTTTGTAATAAACCTACGTACTGACATCTCTGTTTTTTTTTCTCCATTTATTTTTACACAAAATCTTCAGACAAAACCATTTGCAATATAACTCAATTTTAGATATTAGAAATATTCAAATATGATTTTTTTTTTTTTTTTAGCCTTAAGAAAGCTTAAAATCAATTTTTTTAAATATTATTTTTATTTTTAATCAATCGGTTGTGTTATATTTGTTATTGTATGAATAAAAATTGCGTAAAAATTTTCACTTATACAAGCTGTCCTTTTTCCAGTTTAACTGGTACAGGGGCTGCTTAAAGTTATATTAAAAACTTCATCCTTTGATCATTTAATCAAATATTTTATGTAGGCTATCGATTTAAAAAATGTAAAAATATGATTTAATGAATAAATATCTAATTGGAAACTGTTCGAAATAAAGGACAGACAACACAAATCCGGGACGTGAGATTTACTTAAAAGTTATATAAGTGAAACTTTTTACATTTCAAATATTTATTCATACGAGATTTTATTATTTTATTTTTGGAACAATTTTAATTAAGTTTTTAGTTTAAAAAAAAATATTAGCGAACAAACAATATGAAACAAAAAAAAATTTTTATCCTTAATTAATTAGTTTTTTTTTTTTAATAAGGAATTGATCAAAACAATATTATGCATGAAATTAAATGAAAATATAAATTATGTATTATTTTAAAGAAAGAACAAAACAAGAAATTATTAAAATTATTTTCTTTGAAATTATTAATTCATTATTTTTTTGGTGTATTTTTTTTTTTTATTAATAATTTCTTTTAATTATTATTTCTTCTTTTTTTCTCAATTTTTAATGTAAATATCTAATATTTCTATGAATTCTCTTACATTATTATGATTATTTTATTTTCTTCAATCTTTTAGTTATTATAAATTTATATAATTGAACAAATATATATATATATATATATATGTTAGAGCTAAAGACCGATTTAGAAAAGGCATCCAGAACACTTCCTGGATACTATCTAAATGTTAGAGATAGAAATTTTGATTTTTTTTTGTCGTTTTAGAATGGCCAGAATCCACTACAAATCAGAAAAACATGAATTGGGAATTTTTCTAAAAGATTTATGTATTAAAATATGAAAAAGTGCATTGGTCCTCGCTGTGCTAGCCCCACTTTTATAGAGTTTATACCAAGACTAGTAACATATATTGGACATTTATTTAGTTAAGTGGAATTTTTATTTAACGCACATTTTTTAAAATATTTTTTTCATTTATTCTGGCAATTATAAAAATAGCAGAATGCGTTCTGTAAAATGGCCAGAAACTGAAATTTCCATCATTGGCAATTTGATAGTATCTAGAATGCGCTCTGGTCGTTTTTTATTTTTGGCCAATGACCGAAATTTGTCTTTGAGCCCAACATATATATATTCAAATCTCACTAAAATTAAACTTTTATGACTGAAAATAAGAAAAAAACAAAAATAATGACATACAGATTAAATTAAAAATATAATTAAAATATAAATATATACATATATGATGTACAGTATTGAATTTGTATAGATTGTAATATATGTGTTTATAATACACCCAACGTAAGATTGTATATTCAAAAAGAAATTAATAATAATTATAATAAAAGAAAGGGAAAAATAAAATTTAAACAAGCAAACTTTTATGTAAAAAATGTTAATGTGTTTTTATTGAAAAAGTCCTTTGACGAGACTCCACAAATGGCTAAAATAAGTAATTCTAACAATTATAATAGTAATAATAATAATAACAGCTCAAATTGAGCCTAAATGGCGAAATTAATACAAAATACCATTCATTAGATATTAAAAATTATCTAAGAGCTTTCTCAAGCAGCATATTTGACGAATATAGATCTTAGATACATCTTTGCGATTGTGTATTAATAATATAAACAGTTGTTAAGTCCTGTATATGTCAAATGTGCTGCTTGGGTTCTCAGGTTATGCTTACTGAGGCTAAAATCAAAAACTTATGCATTGGTATTTACCACGTGCAAAATTCTTTGCTAGGTTCCGTAAAGTAAAATAGATTATTAACTACTCTTCACGTTCATGACAAACTTGAATGAAAAGGTCTACTAAATAATTTTCCATTATTTAGTATAAATCCCTAAAACACAAAAGATCTCAATGTTGACGACTATAAAATACTAAAAACGATGATAGGATAATATCGTTTTTGCAGACATATATATGTGTAACGTACTTTCATATTAATTGCTCTAATGATTTTTAAATTTTGTTTGAAAATTTCGAATACCTTCATTAAGGTTCTTATTGTTTTTTCACCTTCGTCCTGTTTCAAATGTTTAATTAATGTCTGTACCGTAATATTTTTGGAAGTTAAACTAAGTCCTTAAAGGGTTTCTTTGCACTGAAGTGGAAATAATTTATTAAAATTGGTTTTTAAATTGTAATCAATTGTACAGGGTGGTTTATAAATTATTATTGAACCTTATTTAAATCTGAAGTGAAAACATGTATTTCAATTGAAAAACATTGCCATTCTAACGGTTTTTCGATTACGATACGATTTGATTGAAATTAAGTTACATGATTCCATTCCTGAATTTGCCCGTAGTAACTGTGTGAATTTTTTTTTTGTCCGTAGTGTAAGATAGTTCATACTAAAGTACCTGTTCTTCACTACGAAGTTTGAGCTTATCGATATTTAAAATCTTCTATGAATTTCCTCCTTTTGCCAACATAGTTCGCAACAAATTTAGCTATACACCATTAACCGAACTCTAACATCAAGATCTTCATAGACTGATTCTTCTTGTATATTAATATACCTACACATTATAGATTTATCTTTTTCTTTTACATTCAAACTCTTTTTTAATTACAACAAAGAATACTGAACATCACGCTGTCCATATGGTTTGGACATCTAGGTATACTTAATCTATGATAATACTAAGATTAGTATACCTAGATATTCAAACCATATCCCAAGCAGCACATTTGACAGATATATATCTTAAATACTACTTCGCGACAGTATACTATACTAAAAAACGTCTTTTTATATACACATCAAATGTTCTGCTGAGGTTGGTAAGCATGATATTCAGTTTTGTTTTTGTAGATAAAATTGAAGATGACTACATGAAAACATTTTTAATGTAAAAGAGAAAGAAGAATCTATAATGTGCTGGGATATTAGTACACAAGAACACTAATAACGAAATATGTTGTTTGCAGATTAAAAATCTTTGCCACAAGAGAATACACTTTGTTTCCTTTAAAACGTTTCATTTCGACACACACAAGTTACTTCTGTACCGCCCTATAGTTTCAAACAATAATAAATTACACAATACGACTTCTAAATAACAATAGCATTGAATATATCTTTAAATTCCAAGTTTTCATTAAAAAAAAAAACTTTTTTTCAATCGATTTATAACACTTTACCTTCGTACCCTTCACCTTCAATATAAACTTTTGAGTGAAATTCATACAAAAAATTCCACTCAAAAAATAAACTTTTTTTGTAATCGTTTCTTATTAGTATCTAAAATTCATATATTTTTATCTCTTTTTATCACTTTAAAAAAATGCATTTCAAAACCGAATTTTAAAATAATAAAACTATAGTGATCTCTTTTATTCATTACCTTTTTACCTGGTGTGTATTATTTTTTCCACCTGTGAAAAAGTATTCATCTTTCTTCGATATGAAAATTATTATAACGTGGTAAGTCCATATGTGAGGGTGGATGGAAAACATGAATTGAAGTTCGTATTCATAACGAAATCTCGTGTGTAAAAAAGAAAAAAATTTGTAAAAAAAAAAAAAATCATTTAATAATGTTTTAAAAAGAAAACCAAAAAGACTTTTTCAGTTTTGATTCTCATTTCAAATATTTAAAAACGTTTGTGTGTATCCATTCCTAAAGGTGTTTCTTCGTTTTTCATAAAAAGCTTTTAATTACAATTTGCTTTCATTTTACCTGTTTTTTGGAACCAGAAACATAAAAGTAGTGTGGAACGAAATCAACTTAACCAGACTTAATAATAAAACTAATTAAATTTTCGTGGATATTTCGTGGTAATCGCTCTGGCATGGGTGTGCCATGTATGCAGTTTTCTTAAGTAGAAATAATTCTTTAGTTTTGCAATTAAATATTAGTTTTATTGTTGTTGTTGTTAATTGGGGAATGTTTACCACGTAATCAGAATTTAGTTTTTTTTTTTTTTTATCAATTTGTAGAATATATAGTTACAGTGTTTGTTTTTTGTTTCGTTAACGTCACCATTGGATACCACCCAAAAATGTGTCAGCATTCATAAGCGGCAAAACATAGTAAATTTATTTTGTAGAAGAATTTTCAATTTCATAGTCTTCTTTTTCCGATCGTTTTATGGTTCTGGTTGAATTGTCAGATTGCATATACAGGAAGTAATAAAGTGAATGATTTCCCTTCGATTTGAATAGATAAATAACGTGAACATAATGAATACCATCCCGGTTGATGAGATCGATCATAGCATTGGAAATAATAATAATAATAATTCTGATATACAAAACATCAGTACAATTGCTACCATTGAAAATAATAGTAGTGTTAAAACAAGTGATCATAAAAGTGGTGGTGATACGAATAATCATTATCATGATAATAATAAAAATAATGATTTAAAAATGAATAATATTAATTTGGATAAAAATCAAAATAAAAATTGGGTTCAATTTGATGAAGATGATGACACAACAGTCACTAATGGTACAACAACAACAACAGCAATATCACGTTCATCATCACCATCACAGGTAGCAATGACAACATTAACGACAGCAACAATACCACCAAAACCAACAAAATTAGCGGTTACAGAATCGGTGACAACAATATCAACTCAAAATCCATCTATTCAGGTATGATAAAGATGGAATATTGTTTTTTTTTTTTCTTAAATACATATAAGATCTAATTAACATATTCAGTGGCGGTAAAGAGATATTATTCAGGGCAGGACTACCAGTGGGTATACTCGTTTTAATAATCATCGCGAAAGGGTTTCAAGGGTATAATTGTGTAGTATTATGTTAAATTTTAGTAAAATCGGTTCAAGGATAGTGGAGAAAAAATCACTGTAGGGAAAAATAAGCCTGTTTATAAAGTTTTTTCGTAGCACTTTAAAAACTAATAGGTATTTAGTTGGTTGTTTTTTTCTCAAAGTTAATTTGTTAACTACGAGTCCCACTTTTATCATAGGTCATCAAAGTTACTACATATATGTTTCCAATTATTATATTATGCATATTTTCTACTATGTAGAAACTGTTATCAACGCAAGAGTTTAAAACTTCTCACGGCACGTGATCTACTACGCCTTATATTGGAGTAATCCGACACTGATTAATAAGAAATTCTTGTACTCTTTCTAAACTTATGCAAGAAATTTAATATTCTTGGACGAAATGTTTTTTTTTATATAATATTGATTTTTTCATTAGCATATTATTTACTTATAAAGTAAAAAAAAAAATAAAAATTAATAATATTAAAATAAATTTTGCGTGTCTGTACCCAATTCTAACTCACAGGTATTTCATAATTCTAAAATCATTACCAAGTACAGCTTTTTTGTTCGGTTTTATTCCATGTCGGTTTAATTTAATTTATTTAGCAGAAACTTTTATCATAAAAATACAAACGAATACATAAATAAAATATGATAAAACATTTGGAAACTTAAAATCGGTGTATATCGGATTTTTTCATATCCAATGATAAAATTGGAACTCATATGTAACAAATTTAATAATCTGAGAAAGAAAACCACCAACTTTGTTTTCACATTTGGATTTCAATCAGCACATTTGTGCGTACCAAAATAAAGCCCAGTAAAAATACAATAGGACTGATTCGGTCTTCATTTATGCGTAGACTAAAATATTCAATCGTGCATAAACATAGTGAATAGCGTTCATATACAATATTTTCCAAAGTTTACTCAAATTAGTCAATGAGTTCTTCAGTTAAATCTGAAAAACTAATCCATTAACCCTTTTTTGAGTTATCGTTCAAGCTTTTAATTCTCTATACATCTAGTGCCGACTATTCCTAGATGATTTTTTCTTTACGTTCTTAAAAAATTGCGATGGCAAGACTAATATCTTCTTATTATTATATCTACCATAGGCTATACAACTAATATATAGGTTGAAGGTATGTTATTTGCATATGGCAAAACATTTGAAATGTTGCCAATAAAAAGCCACAGGTTTGTGGTCAGCTGATTCAAAAATAAAATAGTAAACAATTGTATTACAATTGCTTAAGGGCACATATATCAAGTAAAATTACTATCATATTTAATGGATTACGAAAATTATGTTGAATAATTTATTCTAATATGTCTCCTGTGTCCTGTTGTTATGCTAAAAATGTTTAATAATAGAATTTATGATGTGATTATGATCATATTAAATTATTTATTTATTACAATGAAAATTCTAATTTCATTTGTAATTGAACTTAATCTATTTAATCTAGAGTAATTATTTATTAATTTAGGTTGAATTTTATTAATATTTACCAATATTTCAAATATATTGATTTCTTTTAAATTGATTATTAAGTATCCTGTCGAACCCTTAATCTTTCAAGGTATAACAAAAAGAAATATTCAGAATTTGTGTCTACACATTGAAAAAGAGGTTTTCAACCAAAATTCATGTTTTAAAGTCCCTGGAATCCGAATTGACTATTTTCCCAAGATATTCGTATATGTATCTGCGGTCACTTTTTATATAAACAGGATAACTTAATTTTGTTAAAAGATAAAGTTAAATAGGGGATGAACTGATTAGATTTTGGCCAGAAATGTAGTAGTCTCCTTTTTTTGAAAGACAAAAGATTGTTTTTTAATTTTTTTTGGGGATGATAATTCGGGAATTACCACAAAATTTAGTACACACATATCCTGAACTAGTCTAAAAATTTAATTTAACTTCAATTGGATATGCATAATCATTTTTAAATGTCTTTTTAAGTTAAATTAAATTTGTCTGTAAATCGTAAATGGCATTTTATTGTATTTTAGTAGAGAAACGTTGAAAAGAAAAGATATTTGATATTATTTTCCTACGCGGCACAGTTTTTATATATTACTATTTATAAATTAAATGTTTTCCAAAGAAATTAGGAAACAAATTTGTGATTGATTCAATCAATTTGAACCTACGTGATTTAAATCTAAAAAAAAAAAACGATAAATATTGTATCTCATCTAAAATAGGTGATCTTCTTAAGAAATATGTTACGAAGTTTTCCATATTTAGTATGTGAATTTCAGAATGTGGTTACTCCTACGTGAGTACATCAAAAAAGAGTACATATCATAAACAAACGAAAAATGAAAGTAATAGACAAAATCTAGTATGGCTAACTACTTTATTATACCATCTTTTAATTTTTTTCATATATATTAAAGAAAATACGATAAATTTTCATACAATTATTGACTGCACTAATTTATTTTATTTTGAACCGCAAAATGACTCATTCCGGCTTTCTTTTCATTACCACAACACATATGTACTAAATTTCATTCAAATCGATCAAAGACGATTACAATACTTAATTAAACTAATATTTAAGAAAGTAAATATTAATTTGAGGGCCCTAAGACTTTCGAGAAGATACAATGGTTTTTAATAATTCAGATAAGGAGGATGTTTCAAGAAACCCTCATTTTTATTATTATTTAAAAATATTTATAAACAATTTATAATTTTAATGAATATAAATTAGGAAGTAGATTTTAGTAGATTTTATTTTTAAAGATTTTTCTAGGATTTTGAAAATAAAATTAATTTTTTTTTATATTAATTTCCTCCATTGTTGTTTTACAATTTTCACAGAGAATTTTCAAGAACATCACAAATTTATGTTACATTCATTTTATTTGAATATTTTTATTTTTTAAATACATAATTATCAAACATGACTCATTTTGCAAGTAGTTAGCTTTTTAATAGCTTTAAAAAATATAATTCAATTCCAGGTCTTGTGATTAACTCGTACAGTCAGTTCTTATAACTCTTTCTTTGATATTATTACTTACTATATAATACGAGGAATGTTTGCACAACGATCTCGAAAACCCGTCTAACGATTTTCAGGAAACTTGGGAGTCAAGGGTTTTTGGGGACTAGAAATTGATCTAGATAGGTCTCACCTCTGAGAAAATTCTTTTACCCCTCCCCTCGATTGCTCTCGCTTGGTATTTTCGAATCGGGTAGTCCGATCTGCATGAAACTTTACAATATTGCTAAGGGGTTTCGATTTTCCCACTACAAACCTCACTTTTGCCCTCCCCTTGATACCCCTGGCCTAGTATTTTCGAATTGAGTGGTCCGATCTTAATGAAACTTTACAGTATTACTAAGGGAGCTAAGGGCTTTCGATATGCATTCTAAAAATATCACTTTTTAGATATCTATCGGCAGCGATAAATTGTAATTGCAAATCAATCAAGTGCCCTGAACCTCATTATATGAATCATGTTGCAATTACAATCGGATTCAATTATTCTGAGACAGACTGCATTAGGAATTACAATTCATGGCTAATTTCAAACTGTTTCCAGTATAACTTGCCAGGTTTGTCGCGACCGGGGCTTTCGTACTCTGACGTATTCCTCGACCCATTTTTTGGCGCAAAAATTTGTTGCGCAATACAAAAATGCATATAAAATTATAGGTGTAAATTTTTATGCGCAATGCATACTGACGCACAAATCAATTTGCGCAAATTTTATTGCACAATTATAACCAACCCGCTTGGCTGAATTCAAGCATCTCAAAAAGCGACCAATAAATTCCCAAAAGGCTGCCGAAAATTTGTTGAAAAATTGCCGAAAATTGAAAAATATGGAAATGTAAGAACTTTCACATTTCTAAATTTTTCTCAATTTCTCAGGCATACTTTAACTTTGTCTTACCGAGAGATCTAGATAACTACGTACAATATTTTCGGACGGAACCATTATGGAAGTTCTATATTGGTTTAGTGTAATTCGATTAGGCATAACATAAAATCAAACCGAATTGTTATGTTAATGTTTTTCTTTGCTAGTAAAATAGTTTTTGGCTACAAAGATGATTCAATTCGAATTTAGTTTAGAATTGGTTCTCTATATTCCAGCACTGCATGAACCTTTTTCTACTCTTAAAATCATTAGACATTCTTTTCTAGATAATAACAAAGTACAAACAGTGTCTCCTATTAAGCTCTTTGTAATTATTCTTATCTTATTTTTAAAGTTAATGTTTTTCACGTAATTTTATCCTCCAACGTCATTATAAATAATTTTCAAGTTTACATTATTCTACATGACTGTTCTATTGTACATTATCTAAAGCCAACCAAGTTTAGT
This sequence comes from Xylophagus ater, assembly GCA_963422695.1. Taxonomy (NCBI): domain Eukaryota; kingdom Metazoa; phylum Arthropoda; class Insecta; order Diptera; family Xylophagidae; genus Xylophagus; species Xylophagus ater. The sequence goes on along the minus strand of OY730479.1, from coordinate 41,794,026 downwards.
GCAAACAAATCCATTGATTATACATAAAATACCGTTGTAAAGCGTGTAAGTGAATATTTTATATTTTTTTATACCAACGTTTATCTGCATTTTTAAAATCAATAAATAAAAAGTTAAAATCAATTCATTTTAAATGATTGCTTAATAAAATTTCTTCATTGCCATTATATGGAATTGCATTCCGAAATGTTTAAAAAAAAAAAAACATATGTTTGTGATATTTCCTTATTTGTTTTCTTAACGGAAATATTCAACAAACTTCTTTCAAAAACAAAATAAAACCGTATTTTTAATTTTTTTATATTTTATTTTGTGATAACAAGAATATTTTGACCGATAAATCAAGTTTTGAAAATAATAAATTTTATCTAATTTTTATGATAACAACAAATTAATTAATGATTTTAATTCGAATTTAATTTCAAATTATATTAAATTTTATATCTGAATTTAATCTGGAGTAATTCAATAATAAGATTCATTTTTATTGATAAGTGCCGGATTACACGCAGTAGTTTTGGGTAGAAAACTACCAAACCGATTAGACTTGGAATGTTTATACCACAGTTTATACACAAGGAGTGTATTAGTGCGTGTGAGCACAGCATCCTTCGAACTAAAGCCGTCAAACTGTTAAGATCTACTATTTATGTGCTTTTAGATTATGATTACATGTTGACGGTCAGTAAGCGAATGGCGCGCTTGAACTTTCAATTTTTTTCGAAACCGACACAAACAGTGACTCTTGTTTGTGTGCGTAAAAATCTCCGTTGCGCCAACATTTCGAGAGGTAGATCTTCTCCCTCACCCCCAGCCAACCGTAACCTATGTTTGCGGTAGAATTCTACCCAAAAAACATAGCGTGTAATCCTGCACTAAGATCTATAATAAATTACAGTTAAGTTCAAAAAATTTCGTTAAGTGAAGATTCGAACCCTAATAAATGCATCGCCATTTAACGAAAAGCATTAATAGAATGTTAAATTTTATAAAACTAAAGCTAAAGCTTTTTTCCTTTTGTAGGCTAATAAAGCATCTACTTCAATATCATCATCTGATATTACACCCGCAGTTCTAACAACAGAAAGTGTTCATGTTAATTTAAATAATACAGGAACAAGTCCACAAAAACCGAATTCACCGGTCGGAGGATCTTCAACATCAAATCATGCTACACCAAAAAATGTTACAATACCAATGAGTACACCAGCTCCAATGCGTACAATAGAATTATCAACGGGTAGAATACGAGAAGGATTTGGTAAGAAAATCACAGGAGCAATTTTATTGATTTCTTAAATAAATGTATTTTTCTCGTTATATAGCAAATGGAGATGTAATTGTTACATTACTTCCGATAAATACTAAATGGCCATGGATAACACCTGCTGTTTTTCGTCCAGAATTAGTACCTGAAGAACTTATGGCACAAGGACTTACTGTAATTAATAAATTACTAATCTTATTTAATATGTATATATTTTAATTTGGTTTTCTTTTCAGCTAACCGTCGAAGAATATGTTAATGCAATGGAAACTCTTGTGAATGATTACAGATTCACAGTTTATAATATTTGCTATAAACGTGTACTTGTTTGTTGGATACTTTTTGCATTTTGTGTTTTATTAGCATTATTATTTTCCGGTTTACAAGGAATTGCATTATTCTCATTGGGTGTTGGTTGGTTATTTTTAAATGCTGCAGCAATATTCTTTTGTATGTGGATTAAATTACGTTTATCAAGAGGTCTAGAGAAATGTTTGGCACGTGTTAATAAACAATTGGTACGACATAAAATACTTCTAGTATTGGATGATCGAGGACGTATCTCATGTCATAAAGTGAATTTGTGCTTTTTATATTTTGATCCAGCCCAATGTATTGCATATATAAATGATTTTATTGAAAAATGTGAACAAAATGGAACAAATATTCAATCTGGATGGGAAGCTAAATTAGATTTAGATGTTAATGATATTGTTATACAAGGAAGTAATCCAATGAGATTATCAAGAAAACAGGTAAGGATATATATGTAGATAAACAATATGCATATGTTATATATATATATATATAAATTTGAAACATTCCATTGATATTATATTCATAAGAAAATATTATGTTTAAAATTCTTTTACGTATTCGTTATTATTAGGTAATTGCTCAAGAAATTTATTTGAGTTACTTACAACGTTGGGGTAAAGATTTTCTAAGAAGACGTCTTGATTGGACTGTTAATGAAGCCGGTTTTCATGAAACGCCACGTCATTTGATGTCATCAATATGTCCATGCCAATATACTGAAGAGTTACTTAATCATAAAATTAAAAATAGTTCTGAGAAAAATTGTTGTGGCCTAACCAATCCATTTAAAGCAATATGTTGATATTATTATGAGCTAGAAACACACAAAAAGAACATGTTATTTTTACCAAAATGTTATTTAATTATCAGAATTCTTCCGTTTATCGATTTGTTGATTACGATAATTGTCTTTTTTTTTAGATTTAAGACAAAAAGTTAACCATCTAATAATGCCTTTAGACTATATACCTATATACTTATTTAAAATTCATTTTAAAGAATTTTAAGCAAATAAACTATCTTGTAATATATTTATAGTATATTTAAGTCTTAAAACTCCATTATATTAACATTTAATATTAAATATGATTTACGTAACTAAAATCATTATAATTAAAAGACAATCGATCTGTAAAAAATCTCATATTTTAGTCAATAATTTTTAATTATATCAACATCACATAAGGAAACATTTCTGTGGTGGCAGGGAAAAGAAGCATAAGTCGACTTTTTGAAATTTGATAGAGGACAATTTCTTCCGTCAAAAATGCCTAATGAAAATTCCTTTACCCACTTTACTTAGAAACAAATAGTATTTATTTGTTTGATAAGCAAAACCTAATCAAACTATTCACCAAATCCAACGAAATAGATCATCGCCTTCATAATTTTTAAAATCAACTTATGTTCGTTTTTCCTGAGACCACAGATTGGAGGACTAAATTTATATTTTGTTCATTATTATTCTTATTTTTTAAAAAAACTCCTAACTAGTATATATATATATATATATATAAATTTTGTAGTTAATTATTATTATTTTATTTCATTTGTGTGTGAAAAATGATTTGCTTTCGTGGTTTGCAGGAAAGAGCATCTCATCTGTATCTTCGGTATTCATCAAGATGGGCTAATGAAGGGGTACGGGGTCTAATTGATGTTTCTGTACAGGAACCAGCCAGACATTGTGCAAAATTTAGTTGTGCATGTCAATATATTGAACGGCATCTATCATGCAAACCACGAGGCAAGTCCAAATTAAATATAATTTATTGGGTGTTGGCTTCTGATCGCTATGAAAATTAATTCTAAATAATAATTTCTATTTTATATTTCTTCGATTCTTTATAAATTGAAAATAATGATAAAATTAAGTCACAATCATTTCAATACAAAATAAAACAAAAATAATGTAGATAGAAAAACTATATGTACTTTACTAACTTATGCTATTTTTCCATATTAGAAAATGTATATTAAATATCAATATTATTGATAGATATGTTGTTACTTACTTTAGTGTGTGAGAAGTAGACTTAAATAGTATGAGGGGAAATATATTTACCAAATTCTAATCGAGCAATCAGACTTTTTTCATATATTGATTGATTCGGTTCAATAAAATTAAGTCAAACCTTTCGCTACTTTAATATCTATTTTCTCATCATAATTTTTTCAAATGCGTATATCCTTTGAAAACGGTTTTACTATAAATGATGTGCATGCAGACCTCTTATAACACGCTGAATATTGATACAAGCAACGCCGGTCCAAGCTATTTCAGCGCTGGGTGCAGATTAGGTAAATGGCGGATTCTTTTTGTATCCAGCCTCTCGCAAATGGTTTTTTAATGAATCTTTAGTTCCTCAGGAATTTCATAAGATGAAATATGCAGATCTTCCTCAATTTTTAAGAGAATTTCATCGACTTGTACAATAATTGGGCTACCAGAGCGCAGCACATCTTTAACATCGAAATTTCCAGATCGAAACGAGCAAAGTATTTACGTGCTGCTGGCTTTGATAGAGCATCTTCAACATAAATACTACGAATTTTTTCACAAGCCTGCGAAGCTTTATCGCCTTGGTCGAAGTGATATAGTAAAATATAGCGAATTTATTGAGAATTGGCTCATTTTCAAAACCCAATTACCGCAATTACTTTTTACAATTTCTTTAGAAATATTCTATGAAATGTGAACTTTCAAGCGAGCTATAATATAATTTGATAGGGTTAGAACTAATAAATTTAACAACTTTTTCCTTATACAATATAATCAACGAAAAAATGTAGTACCTTTTCTAATTTTCCACATAATTTAATATGAAACAAAATGAAAAAGCTCGCGATACTAAATAAAAAAACGCTCAAATTTGGCGCCTTCCGAGCTTTGGCGCTGGGTGCGGTGGCTCCATTGCACCATTGGTTGGACCGGCCCTGGATACAAGGGAAATTTCCTGTTTAACTAGAACTAGAGGCACACATGGAGTATTCATGCCATGGTTTAAGAATATAATGTAGTACCATATATGGGATGTTCGTCGCAAGCTATACTTGAGTATGCGTATCTTTAGTATTAATCTCAATCGAAACAATGGGATGGAAAAATTCGTGTCATAAAAGGAATATTCAAGTTTATTAGGTCATTCCATATGGAAAACCGCTATATAAGAATGCCATGTTATAACAGTTTCGTACATGCTTAACTCAGTCGAGTTGATTTCAAGAATATAGAAGCAAAAGGTTATGGCTCAGTTTTATGTCCGGATTAAGTTTGTTTTCTTTAAGATAAAATTAATTTTTGTAATTGACAATAAACCACACCTTAATAAAGTAATTTCTAAGTGTACTTAACAAAACTTTTTAACTGAATTTTTCACAATTAATTAGAAATATGTAATTCTTGTAATGTGATAGCGTTCTCAATATGGTTGCCATATAACAAATTGAAAAGTTTATCTCGTTTATATATATTTTTTTTTGTTTTTTTAACAAATTGTTGTTTAATGCAAATACAGAACATATAATAATTAACACACACATACACAATATAATTAAATAATTTATAGAACATATGAAAAATTAGAAAAGAAAACATTCGAATTTCGAATAAATCAACAAATTCCGTCCAAAAATTTGAAAAGAAAAATAATAATCAGGAAGAATTATAGAATTAAAAATTAAAATAATTAAGACTTTATACAAATGATACATTTTTTTTTTTTTTTTGAGAATAAAAGAAACTATATAAACGATTTTTTTATAATGGTTTTATTAAGCTATAAATTTCTAAAATGTATTATTTTATTTTCTAAAACTAATTAAAAGAAAACTATCACCAAAAAATAAAGATGTTTTATTTTTATTGCACTTGTTTAAGTCTACCTACTAATTAAAAATGAATAAGGATTTCTTACGACTTACTTTTATAACTACATAATAAAAAAATCTTTGGGTTTCTGCACTAATTTACGATGTACTCTACACAATAAAACTAAACAAACAAAAAAAATATTTTAAGGTATTTTATCAATAAATGAATCGATATCCACAAAATTTTGATTTATGAAGGAAACAATGTGATATCGTTGAAACGAAGTCACTATCACTATGGTGTAAGAAATAGTTATTGGAATGATGCTAAAAATAAAATGGTTTGTAAATATTTATTACATGTTTGGATGGGTAACTAGTTTGGGTTTTATAAATTAGATAGCACCCAGTTTTATGATTATTAATTATTTAGAAAAATAATAAAACATTTTTTATTTTTAGGATATCCGTGCAGTTGTTGTGTTTACTTATCAGATCCAACTTTCCAATATCGTTATTGATAGTAAGCAGTATTTTATTGGTGTTTGTTACTATTCCGTCCATTTGAATTTTAAGCAAAATAAACTATAATTTTATTTTCTAAAAAGTTGTCAGCTTTATTTTATGGAATTTTAATTAAAACTAGTACCGCCAATTGGTCGAAATTCGACCTAATAAAATGAAAATTGAAATATCGATTGCAATAATTAAAAGTTAAACTTGTGAATTTCAATATGATATTCTAATTCTCACACTTATTTATTTACAAATCCAAACATCAATGCTTTTTTCAATTATTTCCTTGAATTTGGTCCAGAAAATAAACAGCTGTTTTCTATATAATTCTAAATCAACAACCTAAAGCATATCAGTTATTTCCATTCCCTCATTACACAAATTCGTATAGCACACAACACCTCTGTGTCCCATATATTTTGTTGTTGTTCCCATATAAATATATGGGAAACTTTCACCTGTTCAACCTGGCTCAACGACCATATATCAACATACTTTTTGTGTTTAAGCACTTCTCCTCAACAATAGCTTTCCATTGATATACAGGGGTGGGCATAATTATTTTTACAATGTTTTGGAAAAACTTTTTACATGACGATTATATTGGGTTGTAATTAGAATTTACAAAATTTTTTTTTGGAGATATAGCAATGATATATTCAAAATGCAATAGCAAAAAAGTGGCGAAAAGGGATAGAGGTTTTTTATATACAGCAGTATAAACTTTTATTGGCGTAGGGCATAAGTATTTTTACACACAGTACAAGTGTCGGAAATCTTCTGTTTTGGTCAGTATGGTCCGTTTACTTGCGGGAATGATAAAATTTTGGAAGAAAATTATTTTTTAATGTTTAATCTTTAGTATTAAAAAAAAATTGTTGTAAAAACTTTCAAAATGGCGAAAAGAAGGGAAATCAATGTGGAAGACCGTGCGACCATTGTAACGAAGTTTGAGTGTGAAATTTCTGCTACTAAAACTGTGGAAACTTATCAGATTTCATGGTAAACTATTTGTATACTATTAGAGAAAAAGAAAGAGTTAAAAACACTTAAAAAAATGAAAAGTATTTGCAGAAATAGTCACAAGTGACCACGAAGACAGGTGTCTTGTCGGTTCTATTCAACTCGTCTATTGTGCCATATAATAATAATAATTCAAATTAGGTAGCTCGAAGACACACAAGTAAATGGACCATACCTAGAAGATGCACCAATACCGTATTAAAGTCCTACGTTACCCGGAATATGCCATAAACTTCTGTCGCAAACAAAGTAAATCGCTATTTCTAAATCAATTTTCTCAATAAAATATAAAAAACAAAACAATATTTATAGAAATAACATTATTATAATTAATATATGTAATAAAACAAATTGGAATTACAAAATTTAACAATTGCCCCTGGATCCACAATAACTTTCTTCAATCTTTTATTTCGGATCTAGCTTTATCAAGATGTGTAGCAATTTCATTTTCAATATTCTTTGCGGCAGCATCTATTTCTAATTTCGATGATTCTAATTTAATTTTATATCCATTAATTTCGGTTCGCATCCTTTTGAAATCTTGAACATCTTGCAGGAATGTTTCAAATGCCTTCCACCACTCTGCCTCTGGTTTGGTACTTGTTGGATCTATTTGTCTAGTTTTAACGAGAATTTGTTTGTCCACCTGAAATGTCTCTAAATCATCCAAAATTTCCGATATAGTTGGTGATGCTGGAGGTGGTGACAGCTTTTTCGTTCTTTTAAACATTTTAGAAATATTTTCCTATGAATCTACAATCTACCAAACTAATTTCTTGAAGTGTCACTACAAAATTTGACGTTTAATTTTGCAGATACAGGGTGTAAAAAAAACATGTCGGGTATGATAGCACAATTTCAAATTTTTATTTATTTATTAATGTAAATTTGTAATTGAACATTTTAAAAACTTTATAGTTATTATTATAAATTGTGTAATACTTAAATAAAATCGAATAAATACAAAATATTATTTGAAAAGAATAAAAATAAATTTTATGAGCTACTGTAAGCTTTCGTTTTTCAAGTCGAAAAGAATAAAGAAGAAGAACATGAAATTTTTATCCATCATTAGTCTCGTCACGTCAACTTTTTTCAATTTTCAATCTTCAAAAACAGTTTCGGAATAATCAATTTGTTAAATTATTTTGATTACTATTAATCAAAATTTCGGTGGAAATCATAAAACAAAAAAAAAAAAATATTATCCGACTTTAAATTCCGCACAAAATTTTTTTTTATTTATTTTTCGGGTCACATGAAAACCAAAAAATTTGTAGGCCTAAAATAGTTTTAGCTCATTTGAATACCAGATAAGAAAGTCGATTTCATCACCACATGTGGATAAAAAATTTAAATTAAGAGAAAGTAAGTTATTTTTATTTTGTAAAATATTTTTCATTTCAAGTCTTCTTTCCCAGAACTATGAAGTTGGTGTTAGCCCTAATCCTAGTGGCCGTTTGTAGTCAAGTTCTATGTGAATTAGATCCCTACGAAGAGAATGATTTCGCAGAATTTGAAGACTTCGATGATGATTACGAAACAGGAAAAAGTGATCAATGGGCTGCAGCTGATAGAAATCAACCTGGCCCATCCAAAGCAAAAGAATCTAACGTGAAAGAAGAAAAAAATGATGATTTTGTTGAAATTACTGATGGTGAAGAAGGAGATGAAGATGGTATTGTTGAGGACGACGATAGTGAATTTGAACACTTTCAAGATGAAGAAGAATTTGAAGGCTTTGATGGAAGTGATTCAAAGGAACCACCCCTTGAAAAAGCCGGTGAACCGAAATTAACAGTGGCTAGAGTGCCACTACATTTCCGAACTCATTGGGATTCTTACTGGATGGAAATGTTAATGTTGGCTGGATTAACAACGTATTTTGCTAATTTCTTTCTTGGAAAAAGTAAAAACTCTAAACTAGCTCATCTTTGGTTAAATACACATCGCACATTACTTGAAGAGAATTTCGTTCTTGTCGGTAAGTAAATTACTCGTCTGCATCTCATTAAAAACTAATTAAAAATTAATAACTTTTATATTGAAAGGTGACGATGGCAAAATAGAAAACGAGTCGCCGGGACTTTTAAAAGAAAGCGAAAGTTTATACACACTTTGGTGTTCCGGTCGTACATGCTGTGAAGGAATGTTAGTTGAATTAAGAATGATAAAACGGCAAGATTTAGTTGCTGTAATGTCAGGATTAATGCGACCATCTCAAGATCAAATTCATATAAAAGTTGAAATTTCAAAAGATGCCATGGATTCATTTGTATTTTGTGTAGCCAGTAAAAAGACTGCAACGAAACTGTTCAAAGAAACATCGGATCTTGTAAGTTTAATCATCACTAAACTAATATTATCTTATGATTAATAATAAATAATAAATTTTTAGAATAAATTTTGTAGTCTAATCAGTAAATCGGAAGATAAGTACAATGTTCCAAATGGTTTTTCAGTATTATCTGAAATTCCAGAAGCCACGTCTACTATGTTAGACTCTCGAGTGTTGGCTGCACTCAATAAATATGGTCATCTAATCGATTATATTCATATATCTGATCAATTTAGTGGACCAGTTCAACAAGAAGATCCAAATAATTTAAAACAACCAGAAGTTAAAAGAATGCTAATGACTGGTTTTTGTTTGCCAAAAAATTGTGATATGGAATCAGTTAAACCATTGCTAATTCTTGTATTTTATATGATGGAAAGAATGAAACGTTATCGTCTTTCGAAAGAGGTAATATTTCTGTTTTTATTGCAATTAAAAAATATATATATATATTAAAATAATTAAAAACAGGGTAAAGCTAAGTCTGATAAAAATCGTTTACGTGTTGAAGAACAATTTTTGAAAAGTACACATTCGGCTAGAGCGGAGGCTGCTGCGCAAAGACGTGAAGAGAAGCGAAAGCAAGAAAAAGAACGTGTTATGGCTGAAGATGATCCGGAGAAACAACGTCGTTGGGAACAGAAAGAACAAAAACGTCAAGCTAAAAAGAAAGCACCTAAAATGAAAAGATTGTCCGTAAAATCTTTGTAATTTTTTTTCTTCTCTGATTTAATAAGAGATATTTGCATGCGGATTGTTATGAGATTAATATATACCATAATAAATGAAGTTCAAATGTTTTATTTTGGCACAAAAAAAAAACGAATTCAATATTTTATACCATGTCTTAAATAGTTGAAGCTTTTTGTGAATTAATATTGAAATGAATTAATATAAAAAGAAATTATGAAAAATCTTCGTATTTAATGCGGTTGGTAAAGGATCAAAAACAAATAAAAAATTCAGGAATCAAGAAGAAAAAAAAACATTTAAATTTTAAATAAAAAAAATTTTTTTATTTCTCATTTCTTGGGTATTTATAAACGACTACATTCTTTTTGTTGTGTCAAATGATCATAATTATTATTGTTACCACCAGGAAGATCTGGAATTTCTTCATAAAGTTTAATAATTGGCGGTATTTCTTCGTAAGTAATTTCAACATTTTTATCATTAATCACATCATCGTAAGACGGCGGTGGTAAAGGTACTTCATAATTTGTCGTTGGTATTTCACGCACAATATCGAATCGATCAGCTGAACTTTGTCCTCTTGGTAATGTCCGATAAAATGGTATGCGAAATATTTTCTGCCATTTTAAATATAATAATAAAATCAATGATAAAATTATTATACCAACAAAAATGACTATAATCACGATATAAATATTGTTTTTATGATTTTCTTTCATAATATTTAATGGTTTTTCTGTATATTCGGTGATATTATCCTCAGTTGTTGATGTTGTTATATTTTCTATAAGCAATGTTGGTGTAGGATAAAAAATGCACTCTAAACCATTCACATTTATTTTACTAATAAATTTCTCATATTTAAACATCCGATATTGAATTGGTCGTTTTATTGATAAATCCAACAACCATTTACAATTCCAAACATTTTTATTTATAAAAATTTTTAAATTTGGATTTGGTACATAATTTTCATCAATCCTAATCAAACGTAATGAATTATTCGATAGATTTATGAAATCTAAAGAATTATACGATCCATGAAAGATATTTAATGATAAAATTTGTAAATTATTAAATTGCAAATACAATTGGTGTAATTGTTTTATTGTTGAAAATGTTTCATCACGTAAATGTGTTAATTTATTATAACTTAAATCCAATATTTTCAGATTTGTACAATTTTCAAGTGAAATATCTTGTAAAGAATTTTTACTTAAATTTAAAACATTTATTTGCATTTGATCAATTATAACTATTGTTGAAATTTGATTATCTGTTAAATATAATTCAATTAAATGTTTTGGATTAATTACAATTAAATGTTCTTCATTGAAATTGGTTAAAGATATATTTAAAAATTTTATATTTTCTGGTAAATTTTTAAGTATTTCAGAGGACATATTTTTTATGGAAATTGTTAAATTTTCACATTTTATATTTGATAATAAATTACTATCATTCATAATTAAATTATTCTCAATTATATTTACGATTTTTAAATTTAACAATTCATCAAAAATATGATTTTCCATTAATTCGATTGTATTATTTTGAAATTCTAAAAATTCCAATGATTTTAAATTTTCAAAAATTTTATTATTGAATTTATTAAATCGATTATTTTGAAACGTAATTGTTTTTAGTTTATTAATTTTATTAAATGTGTACGCCGTTTTGTTTATATAAAAATTTTCGAATAAAGCATTCTCAATAAAATCATGATTTGGTAAATATTCGAGACCGAATGTTTCTAAATTTGAATAACAACCATCAATTGAGATATTTTGGATGGGTTTAAAACGTTTTTGATTAATGTTGTTCGTGTTGATCCATGCAAATGTTGTATCACTATCATTTAATTGTTGACAATCGATATTAACTGGAATCATATTATCCAATTTATTAAACCATAATTTTGCTTGAAGAACACATTCATTTGGATTTGTCCAACACTTTTCTGAATTCAAATTTTCAATGCCATTTCTTTGATTATCGGCATTTGTTGGATTGCACAAAAATACACTAATTAAAATTGAAATTTTTAGAACTAACAAATCCATTTCTTGTTTTCAATTAATTGATGAATTCATACTGATCGGCAAAATGTAAAGAAATTTTGCATTAAACTAAAAATTTAACATAAATAATGAATTAAAAATAAAAATAACAAGAAAAAAACATTTTCACCTCTCGTCAATGCCGAAGAAAATTGTGTAGAAGAGTTTTTTTTTCTCTCTTTTTTTTTGATCGTAATAAAATAATACTTATTTTTAGAATTTTCTTTTAAATACAAAAGCACAAATAAAATTATTGAGCACAAGAAGCAAAAGTAGATACAAACATATTTAAATGTCGAATTTAAAATCAGTTTAAAATGATATTTTTCATTAAAAATTTTAAGTTTATCTTTTCAGGAAAGTCAGACAAATTGGGATTTTCAATTTGGCCTTCATAAATATGCCGGGAACATTTTAAACAAAACCGAAATTTTATTCATTCACCGCAAACACTGAGGCCATGTAATATGTGACTTCATAGATTTAATTCTAATCACAAAATAGTATTAACGAAGATCAGAAATTGTTTCTTTCTGTTTTTATTCAATAGACACTGTAATTTTCACTTCAAATAAATTCTGTTTCCAGTTCGTTTTTTTTTTTGAAAATATTTTGCGTGAAACTAAGTGGAAATTAAATATTAAATTTAATCTACGATTTTTTATTTACTAAATTTAGAAAACTCGAAATTAATAAATTATATTTTAATGAATTTTCCAGATATAATCTTTTTATCCAATTTGTGGTGCTTAATTCCGTTTCAGTGTTGGTGGTAAAAATAGAAAAGAAAAAATAAATAAATAAAATCGAAATAGTATAAAAGCCATATAAACAATGAGAATGGAAAACAAAATTAATAAATTTAACGAGTCTTATCGTTTCAGAATTTATCAAATTTAGATTTTTGAAAGGAAAAGGGAAAAATTCGATTTTTTTTATTCTTATAATTACTTTTATTAGGACTTTTGTTTGGTATTTCTATGTTTTTAAAGGCTTATTGATATTTCAAATTCATTTTTCTTCCTCAACCGAATTTTCCATGCCAATTTTCTTTTATATACAAATATATTTATATAATAATTATTAATTCAAAAAAGAACATTTTTATAATACAAATCTACTTTAACAACGATTTAACGGAATATTTTTTGACTTACCTATTTAAATGTGTAGTACATATATTATTATTTATAATTATTTCATTTAGGATCCAGTATTCTCAATAAAAACATCAAGAAATGAATTTTTATTTATTAACTTTGTTGTGGCAATTATAAATTCAACATTATTTTCATCTTGCTGTGATAAAAATCGTAATGCTGAAATTTCTGCAAATGTACAGCCACCAACAAAAAATACTAAAATAACACGTGGATTATCTGATTGTGAAATTTCACTAGTTAGAGATGGTCGACGACCTCCGATTCCAATTAATGGTGCTTGAAAATCTTCAAATGCTGGCCCAGGTAAAATATTAAGAACACTTTTGAGTGATTGCCAACCATTTGGTTTTAGACATTGTTCAACAATTCGGATTGAAAGTGGTGCATAAAAACTATGAACATAACTGATGTCTTTTGGTGAAATTTCAACGACGTCTTCGACCGTTAAATTTAAAGTCTTCAAACAAACGTAATTTTAGTAAAAGTAACTAATAAATTTCTGTTTTTATTATTACCTTTCTTAAAACAGCATAAGAACGATTTTCTGTCTGAGTTTTAAGTAATCCAGCTCGTTCTAAATTACCAATTGTTAAAAGAACTTCTATACCATAAACATGAACTAACTCTCGTTTATAATAATCTAAAATCTGAAACAACAATTGTTTTCTAATAGTTTTATTTAAATATTCATTCTAAGAACCTTTGGTTTAAGTCCAGATCCTGCTATACATTGAATACAGATCATTCGAATGACTGTTCGAAAATCAGCTTTGTTAGCTATTAAATCTTCAATATAAGAACTTGGCTTATCAATATCTGAACAAATCATAAACTCTTGTTCGGCAGCTAAATTATCTAAAAATATATTTGAATCGGTAATGTCTTTAATCATTTCAGCAATTGTTGTATGTGTTGCACAAGATTGTTTTTTTGCTAGCATATTTGGAAGACGTTCGACAAACTTTTTCATATCTTGTACCGATTTTTCGTTGTGCCTTTCATCGAGTTGTGAACTTATTGATTTTGCATGACGAGATAAAATTTTTCCTACTTCATTAAAATTCTTGTCACGTAATTCATCAAACAATTCTTCACCAGAATTTAAAATGATTGATTTTTTATCTGGAATTGTTCCATGAAAACTTTCTTCAGTAGATTTGGAAAAATTTTCAGATGGAAAATGTGCTGTTGTTTGTTTAATCCCATAAATTTCGTCAATGAGTCCCTCATATGTTAATTGTGTTGCGAGAGCACTCATAAAATCAATTGACCGGTCAATTATAATAATTTGGTCAATGGCACCTTTATCAGAATTAAACATAGAACGTTCTTCTCGACCCATTGTTTTAGCGTGCTCCCAAACTTTATAAGCGAAGTCACCTTTACCATAGATTTTTGGTATACGACCATAAATTTTCTGTAAAGAAACTAGACCACAAGCTGCTTGATAAAGGCAGGTTGGATCATTTTCTATTATCAATTCCTTATAAGCGGTTCGTAATTCCATTGAAAGTAAATCTTTGTCCACCGGAAAGAAATCACAATGGAATTCATCAATATTTACAAAACTTCCTAATACTCCTTTGTTTTTCAAATGCTTTTTACAAAGTATTGAACTGCACGGTAAGAAAATTATATGAAAATCTTTCCGAACTGACTTTGATCGACGATTTTCACAGTGCACATTTTCGGCGATATAATCCATGAGCCTCAATTCTGGTCGTGTTATAAATATAAAATTTTTAATATCCAAATCAGGTAATGGACCAGGCTGCAGTGCTAAGTTTTTCACAACGTTTCTCTCTTTTAGTAAAGCTAATTTTGCCACCAATCCTACAGGCCCGGAGAGTGCTTCATCCCAAACTATAACCTATCAACAATTTTATTATATATCTTCTATATAATTCATTTATAAATACTTTCGTTCCTTCGCATTTTTCAATTAATTCAAATAACTCTTTGCTAGCAGCTTCCTGTAACAATGAAATATTCACTCTCCAACCACTTAAATGGGGATACATTTTAATGAATTCTATGAAACGCCCCTTCTTGATACTTTTAATTAATGTAAAATTATTGAAGTTCCTAATTAATTTTATAAGTATATGTTATGCACTTCTTTTTAATAAAATCTCTAATTAATTTATTAAAATATAAATAACAAAAAATTAAAAGCCTAAAAACTTGACCAAAACATTTACGAACTTCAATAATCTTCTTCTTACTAGAAAAGTATAAACAAACACATTTAAAAGTCGTCTATCTATTTAAATATCTTTACATACGATTCGGGCCCTCACTAGAAAACGACATTATACTAGAGGCACACATAGGGATGTGAATAAAATATTATGTATTTTTTTAAATAATAAAATAGCTATAAATAATATTGAAAGCGAAAATAAAAAATTAAGAATGCTTGCCGTTAGAAGTTACGTGTGCCGTGTGCAATGTTTAGAAGAATGTGGTGTGGGCACCGGCAAACTAAACGCAAACTATGGTCCAAAGTAGAATGCATTTTCATATACCATATTTCAAATTAGGAATTAATGAGAATAAATTTTGTACGTCGAAAAGTCCAGATTTTGGGAAAGGGATGTTAAAAATATGGACAATGAAAAATTCAAAAACTGTTTCAGAATGGATAGGAATACTTTTAATTTCATTGTCGCCCACCTACAACATTTAAAAAGGATCGATATTTGTTGGAGGGATGCTATTCCTTTGGAAAAGCGAATAGCTATAGCTTTATACTCTTTAGGATCCTCAGCAGAGTACAGAACAATAGCTAGCTTATTCGGAGTAGGGAGAACTATTGTGGGCGAAATTGTGTTGGAAATCTGTTTTGAAATTTGGGATGTTTTCCAGACAGAGTTTTTGAATGTTTATTCGCCCTCGGAAGAAAAATTAATGGAAATTATCGCAGGTTTTGAGGCTCTAGGCTTTCCACGAATTTTTGATGCTATTGATGGACGCCACATTGAAGCAAAAGACAACTGAGCAAAAGACCTTTACCAAACAGCTGTCCAAATGTCGCCGAGTGGTTGAAAACGCTTTTGGACATGTGAAGGCCCGTTTTAGAAAACTTGGGAAAGGATTTGAGGTACATATTGATAATGCTCCTATAATTATAAAAGATGCGTTTTGCATAATATATGTAATGAACGCAATGATAACATAAATGCTAGTTGGCTGAAAGAAATAGCTAGAAACTCTTGGAGAAAGCAGTCAATTCGTGTAGGCGCAGATGTTCAACAAAACCGAACAACTACTCCAGAGAGAAATTCAACAAAGGCGACAACTATAAGAAATGCTCTTTCAATGTATTTCAGTAAGTAAAATTCAATTTTTTATAAATTTTTAGCTGTTATTTTTATTTGTTTTGATTGAAGATTTTAATAAGTTCTTCTTGTAGTTGGTTGTTTCGTTCAAGAAGTTGAATTTTCTTTTTATCGTTTTCTACACATTGTAAGGCGAACTCCTTAAAAACTTTCGTTTCTTCTGATGCGAGCTCTACAAACTTTTTAGTAATTGAATCTTTTTTCATTTTAGGCCGCTTGTAAGTACTTCCAGAAAATCCAGATGTCCCCGGATCAGTTGATTCAGACGACTCTAACTGCGCTGTACACGATATTGATGTTTGCATGTTTCCGGAATCTGATGAGTCTCCAAACATGTGTATTGCCGGGTCATCTTAAATTGTTCTTAGATATAATATATTCTATATAAACAAAAATTCACAGATTGTTTCCGATATTAGCTCCTCTACACGATTACTTTTAAAGTTTCCAATTAATTTTTTCAATTCGTCATAATGGTCCAATTTTTTTTTCTCGCTCCTGGAAAATGGAAAATTGAAATAATTGTCTTTTTCCGTAATGAATTACCTAAACTTTTTTGTGAGGCTGTTCATCCTCGTTCTAATTTCTTCTGGCGTTAACTTCACGTTATAAACGCTATAATATTCTTCTGCCATTTCAGCGAGAATATGGGAATTTCTTTTTGCCCCTCTCAAATTCTCTATATGATTCCTCCAAATATCTATAAATTTTTAGATTTCATCCACCGATAAAATTTTGCGTTTTTTCTTTACTTTTTCCATTTTTTTAAAATAAAATTAAAAAAAAAAGTGTAAACATGTGTCAATTGCTCAGCTTACCTTCAAAATTCCATTCGCTATTTTCCGCTTCAATAAAAAGGCGCGACAATCACTAAAGAATAGATTACGGTGGCCGAAAAAATTAAGTAAAAAAGGAAATACCACGTACTTTTTCGAATTTAAATACCAGATTTATGCTACGTAGTTGAAATGGTATTCAGCTGGTATTCAACGACATACATATGGTATACCACATGGTATCCTTAAACTATGGTATGAATGTGGGAACACCAGTCTATAATTTAAGAAGAAGAAGAATCAAAACACTGGAAGTATAATATTAAGTAGTAGGCAGGGCATAATATATAAAATGTATAAAAGGAGCTAGATTGTTCTTTTCAAATCGATCTATCAAGCTGTTCACATCGAATAATAAACGAAAAAAACTTATACTATTGTTTTATTTTGCGAACAAACCACATGAAAACCCTATGTGTGCCTCTAGTATTAGGGTTTGCTTAAATCGAAAGTGTAACAACCGTGCTGACACGTCTGATTTTCAAAAATTTAACTGAAGAAAAAAACAAAATTAATATTAAAACAGTTTCTTTTTCTTGTTTACATTTATTGCATCGATTTATTTGTTTTTCCAAATTTTTAACTTGTTTTTTGTTTTATTTTTTAATTTTTATAATATATATATATATGTTTTCTTCAGCATTTTTTATTTGCTTTTATTTTCACTATTCATAAATAATTAAATGACATTGAACTAGAAGCAAAAATTTTTAATAGAAAAAAAAAAAAGTTCGAAATCAAAAAAAATATATATAAAACAGCTAGTACAAGGCATCAGGGATTTATTAAATGAACGCATTTTACAGAAGTATTTATTTTGATATAACATTTCTTTTCTTTTTTCGAGAGTGCATGATAAGAAAACAGATTTCGATATTTGAGCCGTTCTCAGAAGTCAATTCGATTAAGCCCGTTTCGAAAAATTTTCTAAGTTGATAAAATTTGAATAGAATAAATAATTAATTTTTTTTAATAGCCAAAAGGATTTACATATTCCTTAGTCTCTTTCTTCTCTGTCAGAAATAGTCCTTCAATATAATGACTTCTTAAATATTTTGTATAATATAATTTCAGAAGTCAAAAGAAATTTCCCCCAAACGTTTTTTTTTATGAAACTATTCGTAATGGCTTTTGAAAACGACTCATTGGATTCGAGAATATTAATAATATATATTTATTAATTATGATTTAATACTTTTTAAATGGAATCATTTAAATTTAAATAACGTTTTTTTATTCACAATCGTTCATAAAAAAATATATAAAATATGAGTTGATATCATGAATGAAAGAATATAAAGATTACGCCACGCGCATGTCGCCCATTTTGAATTTTTATTTTCTTACTTTTATGAATCCCGCTTGACGTCATAAAAGTATGAAAATAAAAATTCAAAATGTCAAAAACTAAAATAAATAATAAACGTTTAAAAAAAAATGTTAATTAAAAAAAAGTTTAAATTAATAAATGAGGTGTGCCGTGTTTCTTTGCAATAATAACAATGATAAAAAAAACAAAATAAATGTTGGTTTTATTGTTTCCCAAAAGAAAAAAAACATTATTACAAAAATGGGTTCATTTTTGTAGAAGAAGTGACTGTTTCAATACGAAAACGTCGAGAATTTGTAGCGATCATTTTCCAGCAAATGATATGGAGAGGAATTTACAATTTGAAATGGGTAAATAAAATATTTTGTAATACTATTGTAATTTAAATTTTTATCGTACAAACAAATTTTCATATAAAATCTCGGATGACGTAGATGCGCAAACCAATTTGAAATATGGGAAAGCGTAATCTTTATATTCTTTCATACATAAGTTGATATAAGGAAATTTCGGGATATTTTTGATTTCAAGATTTTCTATCGAAATCTGTTATATACCTTTTCAGTTTCAAAGTGGAATAGTAAACTTCAATATGAGAATAGTAAAAAGAGAGCTCTCAAGAAAGTTGTCAAGTATTCTTAGCAGCAGAAATGAATTATCCGTCAAAAAACAGAGAGTAAGAGCCTTAGAAAGCCTTATGGAAGAAGGTCTGCAGACAATTACACCAACAATATGTGCCAATTGCATCACAAGCATTCAAAGAAAATTCACTGCAGCTCTTCTTAGAAAATATGCTATATTAATAAATTTAATTTAAAATATTTTGTATTAATATTAATTGTTTTAAATTAAATTAAATTAAAAATCTCATATTGAAGTTTACTATTCTAATTTGAAACTAAAAAGGTATAGAATGTAGTTTTTTTTTTTATTTTATTGTAAAATTGCAATTATTTAATAGATTTCACATAAAATAAAAAATATACTTTGATCGGAAATAGAAATAAAATGAAAAAAAAAAGAGTTTTTTTGTTTTAACAGTAATATTTACACATGAAAATAACAATTTTCTGTATTTAATTTTTTTTATATGTTCATAAAATAAATAATAATTAATAAAAAAAAAAAAAACATTAAAAGAAATAATATTTTCATGTTTTTTGTTTATAGATTTTTATATGAAATTTTGCTTTTGTTTAATTTTTTTAATTATAATAATTAACAACACACACAATACCTACAACAGTTTTTCTTTATTTTATTATGTTTTATGTAATTTTTGCATTTATTTATTTTTATATATTTTCTTTATTAATTTTTTGTGTTGTTATGCATTTTACATTTATTTTAAATTTGTTTTTAAATATATATTTTTATATATTTATATTTATAAGTAGTCATTCTGAATGCGTATAATTTTAAACAACAAATATTATTCTTTTTTTTTTTTTAATAATAAAAATTTTGAATGGATTTTTTCAATCTAATTTAAAAGGATCTGAATCCAATAAATAATATTTAACGTATTTTTTTTTTTATATCAATTTTAATTTTTACTTTTTTATTTGTATGTATTGTTTTTTTTTTTCTTCAAATTTTTATATTATTTTATTATTATTCGATATATTTTTATTTGTTTTATTTTTATCAATTTTAAATTGTTATGTTTTTTTTTGTTTAGATTAGGTTTTTCTTTTCATAAGAAAATCTGATATAAATCAAAATACTAATAAATATTGATAATTAAAAAAAAAGAAAATTGAAGATTATTTTTCCTATCTTTTTAAAAATGTTACAAAAATTAAAATAAAAAAATAAAATGACAAAAAAAAAAGAGAAACATTCTGCATTTTTTCTAAAAAAAAAAAAAAAAACTATTCCACTTTTAATATTGTTTTAATATTTTTCAGTTCAAGTAAATAACTCTCAATTCTTTTCTTTTATTTCACCAATAGTGTGTAAAACTAATTTAAATAAAATATAAAAAGAAATAATATTTTTTTAATTCTAATTTTAACTTGTGTCTATTTTGGTTTTTACTTTAAAAAAAAAAAAACTAAAAAGAATAAAAATGATATAATTATTAAAATTGAAAGGAAAGTAAATAAAATATTATCATAGTTTTCTTCTTTAATATACAATTTCAAACATAACGTAATTATTTTATTATAATTATTATCAGTATTATTATAATAATTTTCTAAAGGGGAATAAAATGCATCTAAGTTATTTTAACATATTATATTTTTATGATAACTGAATCTCATCCTCGTTTGTTTTTCATTCGTCTTGTAAACATTTTTCATTTTGTTTTGTTTTTTATTATAATAAATTAATCAAATATAATATTCAAATTAATATTTATAACGATTGAATGTTAGTCTTCCTGGTATCTCTGAGAAGAATACGACGCTCTCGAAGGAAAATTATTATATAATATGTTATATTCGTTACTTTAATAATTATCTTTTGTTTTGTCAAATTTTCACTTATATTTAGTATTATTATTATTATTATTATTATTTATTATTATTTTTTTGTTTTTCATGTATGTATATTTTCTAAATTTTTTAAATATTATTTTATGTATTGTATTAATTTCAATGTTTTTTTTTTTGTTTTTTTGGTTTTATATTTCTGCTTACATTGCCGCACCAATCGCACGTTATACATTACCTAGAAATATATAAAAGAATATTATATTATTTATAAATTAATGTTTAGCTTAGTAACACATCATCAATTGAGAATAAAAGTGTTTTAATAATTTAATTTTAATATAAAATATATTTTAAAAATAATAGTTTTAATACAAAAACAACAAAAACACATAAATATTGTGGTACACACTTCAAACAAATAAATACAATATTAGGTCATATGCATAAAAATCAGACTTTACTCTACTTTACTAAATTTTGAGTAAAGTAATTGAGTATTTGTTCAATATGGTATTCTAAAAACTGTACTTTACTCCGTTTAGTTCAAAATTCGGAGTGAGTAGCATTCTGTCGTTTAGTTGTGATTTCATTTGATTTGAAATTTCAGTTATTATCCATTACGGTTAATTAGGATTTAGACGTGTCAATTAAAATGGATTAAAAATTAAAATTAATGATTTCATAATAAAAATAATTACAAAGAAAATTTATTTTCAAAAATCCAATAAACAAATTAGATTTTAATAATTATAAATTAGAAAAAATTATTATTCGGCCTTTTCTTATGAAAATTGTCGACAAAGTTTTCATATCATAACACTAGACCGACCGATTTACGAATTTACTAACATCTCTACTAAAAGGGAATTTAAATTTTATTACGAGATAAATTTATATCTAACACAATAAAAAACTTTTCCTCCTTCACTGTGTCAGTATAAAATAATCTTTCAAGTAATAACTGATCCGATTTCGATAAATATTAGGAATTAACACATTTTACATTATCTTCTCTACAATACAAGAAGATAAGTTCAAATTTGTAATGTTTTTATGTAACGTTTTTGTGTAAAGTCCAACGTAGACCAACGTGCCCAACGTTGGACACGTATGCTTTGCATGCTAGTACGGTATAAAAATATATAATTTGCGACCCTTGTATATCGAAATTTTTTGAAATGTATACCAACATCAAGCTACTACTGGATTCATTTTCTACATTCATTCGAGCAATTACGGTTAAAGAAAACGCAATCGAATGCATTTTAATTGTTTAAGGTACAGAAATCCGTTCACTTTTGTCGACAACTAATTGAAAATAAATTGAAAAAACTGAATTTTAGCATGAGTAAAGCTGTTTGAGCATGGTGTAGACCAAACTCAAAATTTTGCGAGTATCTTCGACTTATTTAACTTTTATGCATACAGAATTGGTAGTCCGAATACTCAGTACTCACTGACTTTACTCATAGACTTTTTAGCATACGAATGCGAAACTTTACTCCAAAATGTCAAAATTTAGCAAAGTAGAGTAAAGTCTGATTTTTATGCATATGACCTATTATAGTAGCTGTCCATTCGCACCCTTCAAGTACATACTTCAGTATTAAAGTTTCAAGTATTTAAACTTTGAAGAGTGTGAATCGATAGTGCCTATTATTTATGTTAGTTTGTAATTTTTTTATGATTTTTGTTTTTAATTTAAAGCAAAAAATAAAATTTTTATAATTACCTTTTTCGTGTAGAAAAAAACGATAGGAAATCAAAAAAATAATAATATAAGAAATTACAAATTATAATGTCAAATAATACGTTCTATACATTTTCTTTTTACTGTCATTTCGACAAGGAATGCAATGAAATCTGTCTATATTGGTGGAATTATTTTGTCTCCTTACCCGAAGAAACAAATGGTCCAACGTAATTGCTTGGAAATAATCCGGTTAATCCATTCAATTCACCACGCCACCATTCTGGTTCATCTCTTCCAAGAACACTTATAATATCGTCCTTGTCAAAAGATAATTCATCATCATTTTGTGCTTTGTATGGGTATAAAGCAATTACTTTATCTACATCAGAAAGAAAATTTTAGTTTACAAAGATATAAATGAAAAAAAATAATACATATACCTAAAATTGTTTCGGTCATTTCAATTTTACTACCAGACACTGGAGTATTTCGGCCACTATTACGTCCACCTTGTAAAATTTTAACATATGATGCTGGGAACCAACCAATTTGACGGCGCCTTCCTTTGGCTTGTAATTCCCCTTCCCACCAACCAGAATCAGTTCTTTTACGAATCATTATTAGTTGCCCACGCTGCAATGATAGTTGTTCTGGACTTGTCGATTCATATGGTGCAATAACCTGAGCTATTTCCGGTTTTTTAGCCCTCATACCCTAATTGGATTAAAAAAAGAAATTAAATTTTTCAACGGTTATCATTTATTTATTCTTACAGGTGTCATGGAAGAAGTTCTTGACATGGGGCGACTGTATGTTTCTTGAACTTGTTCAGTAGTATTCTTTGGTTGTGTATTTATTTCAGATACTTCGGTATCCAAATCTTCTTGGGTTTTTGATTCTTCTGTTATTGCTATAGGACTATGTGGTAATGAAGTTTGTATGTCTTCTTTGAGAATACTCTCATTCGAATTTTTCCGTGTTTCATTATTATGTTGGGCATTTCCATTAACAGCTTCCTATATATTATTAAATTCATTCATAATATGATTATATAATGTTTCAATTAGATTATTTTACCTTAACGATATCATTTTGAGTATGTGTATTGTCACTTACACTTATATCAGCCTTTTGTACATAATTCGATGGGAATATTCCGGTCCTAGTGCCTACTGTACCTGTCCACCAATCTCCTTCTTTCTTTATTACAATTATCATTTCACCAGCACTGAAATTTAAATCTCCAACTTCAGGAGAATCATAGGGATATGATGCAATATAATATTCCATATCTCCATTAAACGTTGGTTCAATTTCTGCCGGTTCAACTACTTCATTTTCTATTGGCGCTTCTTTCACCTCAGTAATTTCCCTACAAAATGCATATTTTGAAATAATTTAAAATGACTGTGTTGATTTTTCTAAATGAATTTACTCTAATTTTTGGTTATTGTCGATATATGTATCCTGAGTATTATAATTACTAATAGCGACATCGCTAGTCGATGTTTCTACTTTTTCTACATATGTTTCTGGAAACCAACCAGTCTGTCCATTTATTTCACCCGCTAGCCACCCTGGTTCGGCATTTTGTTCGAGTGGAACCCAAATTGTATCACCTGGTTGGAATGTAATTTCATCAGCATTTCGAGCGAAAAATTCATATACTGCTCGATATTTCATATAGCCTTCCGGTGTCGGTTCATTATCATCAACAACTTTTGTTACTGGTCCCAAATCGCTACTATTAATATTAGTCTCTGTTTCAGTCGGCCAAGCATTAGATGTTGTATCCCATGCTGAATTATAAGATTCATTTTTCTTATTGTTTTTAATTTCCAGTACTTGATTTCGATGAACATCATATGATGAATACAATACTTCACATTTATCTAACAAATCTTTTAATTCAGCCTTTATTTCTGTCAATTGAATATCATTTGAATTAATATCAACTTTCTTCGATTCAATTTCTTCACGAATATTTTCAATTTTGTCTCTGAGTTGCTTAATAAGTATCTAAAATTAGAAAAATAAACAATAGTCAAGAGCCATTGAATATTAAATTGAAATGGTAAAAACTTACTTGCTTGCTAGAGAACGCAGCACTCATTTGTTCTTGATTTGCTGAATCAGTGAGTTGAACACTTTTTGCTTTAGCGTCCCACTTGGCTTTTTCTTGAGTTAATTGTAACAATTTCTGATTTTGCTCTTTGATTCGGGATTTTAATTGAGACATTTCGGTCATTTGTGTATCACGCGTAGATCTCATACCATCAATTACGGATTTAACATTTGTAACACCGCCCCTAGTATCACAAATTTTTTGCGAAAGTTCTTTTATCTAGTGAAAGTAAAAAGCCTTGCCAATTTAAATCAATTTGTGATAGAATAATTTTATACCTTTTCATTTAAAGTGCTTAATTCTATGTTAAGAGATTGATTCTGTGCTTTAAGTTTCAAAACATTGTCCTGTTCGCGTTCTCTTTGTAATTGCATTTCTTGAATTCGCTGTTTCTCCCATTCAAGCTGTCGCTGTCGTTCTAACTCTCTGTGAACGGAAAGTTATTTATTACTACTTCTCTCAACATTGGATGTTTAAAATTATACTTCCTGGCTGCTTCTTTTGCCTCCAATGAACGTTTCCGTTGCTCTTCTTTTTCCATTTCAATTTCTCGCTGCCTCTGTAAATGTCTTTCCAATTCTTCTTGTTGTTTACGTTCCGCTTCTAATCGTGCCTTTTCTCTCTTTTCAGCTTCCTCCCTTTCTTTCCTTTCGCGTTCTTCCTGCTCTTTACGTTGTTGATCCATTAATAGTTTTCGTCGTCTATCCAATTCAGCTTGTCCTTTGTCGAAATTTTCTTTTCGTTTATCTTCAAATGTTGCTAAGAAAAGTAGATTGTAATTTTATTATATTTATGATTAAATTTTCAGTACTTTGTGGCAAGCCGGCAGATGGATCCGGATCCATGCTTGCGCCTTGTGACGAAACAGATGCGTGTCTAGAGCCGGAAATTGATCCATGACGAGACCCAGAAATAGAACCGTGTCTCGAACCAACTTTCCTAAAACTTGGTGGTATTAAATCTGATGGTAAAATACTGGGAATCTTTTCTCCGGCTAAAGCTTTATCACAAAGATACATAGCCAAAACAAATTCTTCACATCCCAGGCGACCATCTGAGTCCATATCCGCCAATCCCCAAATTTGAGCTAAAGTCGATTGGGGAAGTTTCGATTGAACCATTAAATTACGTGCTTGTACACCTGTTAAATATCCACTTCGTGTGCGATCCGTTGTATTGAATAGTTGTGTATACTTTAGTTTAACCGGACCTTTAATAGCCCATTCCGTTTGTCTAATTCAAAAATCGATTGTTGTAATTAAGTATTTAAAAGATAAATCATAATTACTTACGGCGATTCAATTGATGGTGCTCTTTCTGAAATTGACATATTCCGGCTTGGCGGATTACTTTGTGGTGGTGTAGGGGGTGCAGGCAATACTGATTCTCCGGTGGGTGGCGTAGTCTTTATTGTATCAACTAAAGGCCTAACAACATTCACTCCGGCTGATGGAATTATTAATGGCGTCTGACCAATGAGAGGCTGAACTGATGAACCAGTCACTGGTGGAATAATAGGTTGCATTGAAACTAACGGTTGTACCCCTGGAATTATTGGTCTTGCCATGGGAATTTGTGGAACAGCAGCGATCAATGGTTGATCTCCAGTTGAAATCAATGGTTGAGATGAGATTAGTGGTGCAATTGGACCACCAACTATACCGGTTGGTATTAATGGAGCCGTTGATAAGGGTTGTACAAAAGTTTGTGGTAATACAGCTTGAGGCTGAATTATTGATCCGCCCATTTGACCAATATTATTTCCGATCGGTTTTAATGGATCCAAAGGACTTAGAGTTCCTGTAGGCGTTAAAATTGGAGTTCCAGCAGCTGATGAGAGTGAAGCTATTAAAATTGGTGGAAGCACTTTTGGTATTTCAAAGCCACGTAACTTTAAATTAATTAATTTGCATGCTATGCTAAATTCATTTATATTCATTTTTCCATCAGCATCAGTATCAGCCAAAGCCCTGTTCACATAAAAATTTCAAATGTAAAAATAAATTGAAGATAACAAATTTTTTTCTTTTTTTTTTTTTAATATGAGAAAAGTTTAATAATATCCACATACTCAGATAAACTGACACTTATTTTTCATTTATATTCTACGGTAGTAATTTAAAGCACTTATTCTCCTTTTGTATTCAAAAACTTGAATTATTTTTCTAATATATATAAACAAAATTTATCAACACAATGGGCGTAGTATAAAATGTTTAAAAGCAAATTTTTTCTCGTATTTTCTTCTGATAATAAATTTTGTAGTTTGTTACTGTAGTTTATTATATGGGGACCACAACAAAAACTAGTACAATTTTGAAGCTACTTACCAAATTTGCCCAAGAACAAGCGGTGGCAATTGTGATTGAAGGAAGAAACCTTTGGCCTGTCCACCGGTTACATAGCCATTTTGGGGTTGTAAAGATTTAAACTGTTCTTGATATTTAACTTTTTCACGGGCAGTTATCGCCCAAGGATCAGCTGATACGCTCATTTTCCAGTCTTTTTAAATATATATAAAATATTTCTTATGACTGAAATTTATTTTCCGTGGTCGTCCACGATTTGTTCGTGTTTTTTTTCCTTTCAGTTCGATAATTCCTGAAAATAGAAATTAAAGAAATTTGATTTATTTGAAACCACTGAAATAAAATTGTTTTGCCGAATTTGATGTCATTTATTTAAATTCTTTTCAGATAGTAAAATAAACGTTAACAGCAAAATTACAATTTTATTGCGAAAAGAAAAAAAAAAATATCTCACAAGCAAAAACAACAACGATGTGAAAAGTCGATAAAATTTTATCAATAGAATAAGAACTTTTCTCAGGGTCAGTGAAAAGTCGAATTTTTGAATATATATGTAATTAAAATTGTATATTGTTACTAATTACCTAATTGTGAATATTTTTTAAAACGAAAATATGAAAAATTTTCTTCAAAGTGTCGATAAAATCTCAAAAAATTGAATTTTTTTGACAAATCGAAGAAACTCCTTTACCCGAAACGTCACTTTTTTCTGATCAATACAAGTAAGCAAAAAAAATTAAATTGACGAAAGCTCGAATTAAAGAGAACAAGATAGGCTAAAACTCATTTTTACGATATCTGTGTACGAAGCATATTTTTGAAAACGAAGTGTCAATTTTGGAGGGGGAAAAAATTGCATTTCCTAATTTTTAGTACATTTCGAAATTCAAAGAAAATTCTTTTTAATTAAATAATTAAACTTAAAATATTTGCAGTGTTCATGAATGAAGTGTTCAGTTTCTGGATGTAACAGCAAACTCTATCCTGGAATTCCGTTTCACACGTAAATTTGATATATTTTTTATTAATATGGGCGAATTTACACAAGAAAAAATATATAGGCATATACATAAAGTATCTATAATTTTTATTTAATAATTTAACTTTGTATGTTTAAAGGAAATTTGATTTTTTAAATAAGCTATTTTTTACAATTCGAATGTTCCACAATACATGAGCATCCAGCCCATTTACAGTGTTGCCCTCCGAATTCATATTTTAACGCCGCCACTACGCCACAATAGAAATGCAAGTGAATTTCAAAATAACTCCAGTTTCTCCTCCACGTGTCCTATCCTTTTCTCTTTAATCAAAGCTTGAAATAAATGAAAAGCTAAT
Organism: Xylophagus ater; assembly: GCA_963422695.1. NCBI lineage: Eukaryota > Metazoa > Arthropoda > Insecta > Diptera > Xylophagidae > Xylophagus > Xylophagus ater. The sequence goes on along the minus strand of OY730479.1, from coordinate 41,765,419 downwards.
CCAGAGACATCTTCGTTCAAAATGAAAATTCCTTTAAATTATATAAGCAACAAAAAATTAAATTGCCGAGATTAATTCCAGTATTTGAAATATGAAATAAATGAAAAATGTTAATAAATCCGAAATACACAAAAACCGTCCCAATATTATTATATATATATCAATTTTATTTAAAAATATAGAATAAATTTCATTAAACAGATTTGGCAGATTTTTAAAAAATGCGAACATTTTTACGTCTTTATTGCCTCATCAAATAATGTTATTTACAATTTCTTTTTATAATATCGTGTGTTGTTTTATATGCTTTTGTGTATTTGTATATATATATATGTTTAGTATATATTCAAATACACTTCAGGTAAATTAGGTAGACGAACAATAGTTGCCATTGTCTTGAATTATTATTTAGGATTTTATAGCAGTCATTGAAATTTCTGAAAATCTCATTTTTTCATTTATATTCTTTCTTCTCTATCTTCTTACTTTGGGTTATTGACCCATTTATAATGCTAGTCGGGCATCTAAACCTATTTTATTTGATCTTCCTTGAAAAAAGAAATTTATATTTAATATATTTAAGTTAAGTTTAAATTCTTCTTACTTTTAACGGATCAGCGGTTGTACATTGTGATGAAACAGGCGTAGAAATGGAAGATTGTTTGGAATCGATTGTTTTAAAACTTGGTGGCATTAAATTGAATGGTAAAGTAGTCGGCAATTCTTCACCGCACAGAGCTTTATCGCAAAGATACATTGCCAAAACAAATTCTTCACATCCTAAACGATCATTTGAATCTACATCAGCCAATTTCAAAATTTGATTTAAGCTCGCTCGAGGAAGTTTCGCTTCAATCATTAAATTACGTACTTGCAAACGTGTTAAATATCCACTTTGTCTACAATCTATTACGTTGAATAGATTTGTGAACTTTATTTTCTCCGCATCTTTAATAGCCCATTGCATTTGTCTAATTCAAAAATTGATTATAATAAAGCATTTAGAAAAAAAAAAAACATTGCTTACGGCGATTCACCAAAACTGAAGGCTTTCAGAAAATCGGTAGCAAGATAAAGCGGTTGAGGCAAATCTGGTATAACATAAAATTGAATGTCTTTCGTTTCGTTTTTATATTTTACAGGAAGCGATATAAAACCGAGTGACGTATAAACGGTATCATCGCCAGTATTAATTTTCGCCTGACAAGGGGATAACTGCAAATTATTTCGTTTGAGAAATTCTTCTACTCCTGCTCCTAAACATGAACTGGTAGCACCATTAACCAGGACACCTACCAGGTGCTCACCAACAATCTCAATGCGAGCACAGAGTATTGTTTCCACTACTCCTTGATTAAGGAAAGCGACTAAATCCGCGTGCAGTTTTTTCTTGTGTTTACATTTCCCTCTAAATTTTAATAAATTCTTTGAGGGACCAATTTTAATAATTGGGCCGAGCACTACTTTGCATGCTTCATCGTATTCCTTTTCCTTCTCTTTCAAAAGCTCAACAGGTGTTTTGCTCAAAATAATTTCTCGCTGTCTTTCCAAAAGATCTTTTAATTCAATTTGTTGTTTTTGTTCTTTTATTAGTTGTTCCCTTTCTTTTTTCTGACGTTCTATTTGTTCAAGTCTGCCACGTTCTGTTCGTTCAATTAGTTGTTGTTTCAAAAGTAATTTCCGCTGTAAATCTAATTCTGCTAATTTTTTAACGAAATAATCCGTACTTTTATCTTCACCTGTTCTTGGAAAATAGAAATTTTAATTTATTTACGCAAATATACGTTATGTTTTACAATTGCACCTTCTGACGAAAGACTAGAAGATTTAGATTCGATTTCTGATTCTTCACTGGACCCACAATTAACACTGTGTCTCAAATTGGTTTTTCTAAAACTTGGCGGTCTTAAATTTGGTGGTAAAGTAGTGGGAATATTTTCTCCATCTAAAGCTTTATCACACAAATGCATAGCTAAAATAAATTCCTCACATCCTAGCCGACCATCTAGATCTATATCAGCTAATACCCAAATTTTGGATAAAGTCTCTTCAGGAAGTTTCGTCTCAACCATTAATTTACGTGCCTGTACTCCTGTTAAATATCCATTTCGTTTCAGATCTGTTGTGTTGAATAGTTCTGTATATTTTAATACAGTTGGATCTTTAACATCCCATTTCATTTGACTAAGTAAAAGACAGGAGTATAATATTGAATTTAAAAGGATAAATAATATTTGCTTACAGCGATTCCTCAAAAGATTCTATAAAATTTTTACCAAGGTAAAGAGGTTGGGCTAAATTTGGTACTATATAGAATTGAATATCTTTTATTTGTTTTTTATATTTGACAGGAAGCGAGATATGACCCAGTACCATTTGAGAAGTACCATCCGCGTCATTAACTATTGTACTATACCCGGTCAATTGTAAATTATTTCGGTTAACAAATTCTTCAGCTCCCGCTCCAAAACAAGAAATTGTAGCACGATTGACTAAGATACCGGACAATTCCTCCTTATAAATCTCAACTTGAGCATGGGGTAAGTTACCTTCCTTTTCTTGTTCGGCTATATCCCGTAAACACATATGTAAGATTTTTCTCTTTCTCGTGAGTAATCCACAGATTTTTAGAGGCTTTGAGGGATTATTTTTGGGAGTTTGCTTGACTAAGTTTGTGCATTCTCTTTCTATCTGATTTTCTTGATCAATTTTTTCTTCTAAACGTGGCTCTTCTCTCTTTTCACGTTTTTCCTTTTTTTTACTTTCAAATTCTCCCTGCTCTTGTTGATTGATTAGTAATTTTAGCTCCCGAATTGTATCTTCAACTGTTTCTAAAAAATATAAAATGTAAGTTAATTATGTAATTTTCAAATTATCAGACGGTCAGCTGGATACCACACCTTCTGACAAAACCGATGAACATCTAGACCTCATTCCTGATTCTTGAATGGATCCAGAATTTGAACTATAACTTGAATCTGATTTTCTAGAGCTTGTTGGTATTAAATCTGATGGTAAATTAGGCGGTATCTCTTCACCGCGTAGAGCTTTCTCGCAAAGATACATTGCCAATATAAATTCTTCACATCTTAAACGGCCATCTGAATCCATATCAGCCAATGCCCAAATTTGAGCTAAAGTCGCCTGAGGAAGTTCCGTTTGAACCATTAAATTACGTGCTTTCAGACCTGTTAAGTATCCATTTCGTGCGTGTATGTTGAATATATTTGTATATTTTAATTGAACATCATCTTTAATAGCCCATTCCGTTTGTCTAATTCAAAAATATATTGTAATAATATTTAGAAGGAAAAATAATAGATACTTACAGGGATTCATTCGATGATGTTATTTCTGAAGTTGACATATATTGACTTGGCGAGTTTTTTCGTGGTGGTATAGGGGGTGCACGCAATACAGTTTTTTCGGCGGGTGGCGTAGTCTCTATTTTATCAACGACTCGATCATCTAAACCGATTGGCATTATCGTCAATACCTGTTGCATAGTCCTTTGTGGTATTCCATTCAATCCTATCGTATCACCAACTATTTCGGATGGTAACAATGAAGCTACTGACAAGGGGTGTACAAAAGATTGTGTTAATACAACTTGAGGTTGAACTATTGATACATCCTTTTGATCAATATCATTTCCCATCAGTTTTATTGAAGCCAAAGTACTTAGACTTCCTGCAGGCGGTGGAATTCCAGCAACTGATGAGAGCGAAGCTAATAAGATTGGTGGAAGCACTTTTGGTAATTCAAACCCACGTAACTTTAAATTCATTAATTTGCATGCTACGCTAAATTCATTTATATTCATTTTTCCATCCGCATTAGTATCAGCCAAAGCCCTGTTCACATAAAAACAGATATTAATTACCATTATTCATGAGGTATATTAGAAATTATAGGAACACTGGCCTAAGGTTAAAAGTTAATATCACTAATTCTATCAAAATATGTTCAACTGAACGCGACATCAATTAAAACTATACTAATTAGGAGTCCAATGGACGCGGTTACCACGTGTAAGAGAAAAGCGCTTCAGGTAATAAATTTCACAATTAGTGATATGTATTTTCTTCAGTATTATGTGTACACGTCCAAAAAGTAGTTCAAAACTAAGGTTACTTACCAAATCTCTCCAAGAACAACCTGTGGCAATTGTGATAGAAGGAAGAAACTCTTGGCCTGTCCACCAGTTACATAGCCATTCCTCGGATTCAATGATTGGAAATAATGTTGATATTCAACTTGTTCATCGGTAGTTACCGCCCAAGGATCAGTTGATACGCTCATTTTGCAGTCTTTGCAAATATATATTATTTGTTTTTTTATCACAGAAATTTTTACTTTCAGCGCGTCTCAAATGTCAATATGTTTTTGTTTCTGAATTTGATTTTCTTTGCATCGCAGGCAGCGACACCTTGTGGAATAATTTTATTACAAATTGAAAAATGTGCATTCTTGGTTCCGTTCACTCGATCACACCGATGTAAAAAAAAGTCGGTGTAGGTTAATGTCAAAAAAGCCGGCGTCGAAAAATGTAAGTTGTTTGCGAGTGAACGGTCGTAGTCGTAGTCGTAGTCAATTAGTGCCATTTCGAAATGTCATTTTGAGAAAATGCGCATTTATAGGTTAATTAATGTACTGTAATTATTAAAATTACTTTCATGAGATCCTTTTTTTTTTAATATTTAATTTAGTAATAAATATTTATATAAAAAACATATTTTATGGTTTCACTTTTTTTATAAATTTAATATTTTAATTTTTTTTCGAATATAATTCAACGAATTGAATATAAACTTATTACTAAAACTATAATTTTTCTATAAATTTGCCAAATCATAAAAAAAAAGTACTGAATTCATACAAATTTGTTTTGAAGTCAAAATCAAACTGACGAAATAGAAATGACAATAGGTTAGGGTTAGTCGCTTTTTGTTACATTTACCCTGGAGGCAATCTCGACGGACGCAATGAACACGTGAATTGTCAAAAACGTTAGTGACGGTATAAATATTTTTGTGTAGGCAAACTCGACGCCGTTGATGAAATTTGTAATTTTTATTATTATTTGATATAATCTTTGTGTTATAAATTAAAATAGTTTTTTAAGCTTTGTAAATTAATAAAAAAACAAAAATACCGTTTTTAAATGGAGTTTTCACAAAATAATTCACACACAAAAAGTTTAAAATGACATTTGAACGCGTCCGTCACTTAAAAAGTTGAACACAAATCAACTTTACACCGTCTGAACCGTCGCCATACAATTCATATGAAATTAACTTTTATTTGACACTTCACGCGTCCGTCGCTTTCATTGCGTTCGTCGCGTCCGTCGAGATTGCTTCCAGGGTTAGTTAGTGAGTGAACGCAGCCCTGTATATGTCACTTTAAAAAATGGCGGAAAGTGACAGTGAGTTTGAAATTGATAAAAAATCAAATTTATCTGAAAATTGCGATTTAGATTCAGATAATCACAATCTTAATTCAAAAGAGAGTGATAACGAGGATCAGAATGAAAATGTGGTGAAAGAAAGCGACGAAAATTTGACTTGGAAAGATTTGGTAAGTGACCACGTTTTAGTTTTTGGGCAATATGTTTTTCATTTGTATTTTTCCATAGGGCCTTGTAGATATTCTGTCTGAGGCATGTAAAGAACTGAAATGGAAAAACCCATCAAAAATTCAACGAGAATCCATTCCGGTTGCATTACAAGGAAAGGACATCATAGGCTTGGCAGAAACAGGATCCGGAAAAACTGGAGCATTTGCCTTACCAATTCTGCAAGCGCTGTTGGATACTCCGCAAAGATATTTTGCATTAATATTGACCCCGACTAGAGAATTGGCCTTTCAAATCTCAGAGCAATTTGAAGCTTTAGGCAAGTACCTATAATTTATTTATTTATTTATTTATTTATTTTTTTTTCATTTTACCAATCTATTTAATAGTGTTTTAACCAATTTTTGATAATATAATGATATTAAATTATAGGTAGTTCAATTGGCGTTAAATGTTGTGTTATAGTTGGAGGAATGGATATGGTTTCGCAGGCTTTGCAACTAGCGAAGAAACCGCACATAATAATAGCAACTCCTGGTCGACTCGTTGATCACTTAGAAAACACAAAAGGTTTCAATTTAAAAGCAATTAAATATCTTGTTATGGATGAAGCGGACCGTATATTGAATATGGACTTCGAAGTAGAATTGGATAAAATTCTTAAGGTAATACCACGAGAAAGACGAACATACTTATTTAGTGCCACAATGACAAAAAAAGTGAAAAAACTACAAAGAGCTTCACTAAAAGATCCAGTCAAAGTAGAAGTTTCAAATAAATATCAGACAGTAGAACAACTTCAACAATATTATGTTTTCATCCCAGTCAAATATAAAGACGTGTATTTGGTGCATATATTAAATGAGCTCGCTGGAAATAGTTTTATGATATTTTGTAGTACTTGTAACAATACAGTTCGAACGGCATTAGTTTTGCGGGCTTTGGGAATGGCGGCGGTGCCCCTTCATGGCCAAATGTCACAGAATAAACGACTGGCCGCCCTAAACAAATTTAAATCAAAAAATCGATCAATTCTAATATCTACAGATGTTGCTTCCAGGTAATGATTTATAATTTATATCTAATTTAGTGAGTTACGTTTATTTCCCCCTTTTATAGAGGTTTGGACATTCCCCATGTGGACGTTGTTTTAAATTTTGATATACCTACACATAGTAAGGACTACATACATCGTGTCGGGAGAACAGCTCGTGCAGGTCGATCAGGAAAAGCAGTTACATTAGTTACTCAATACGATGTTGAACTTTATCAACGTATAGAACATCTCCTCGGTAAACAATTACCGCTATATAAATGTGAAGAAGATGAAGTTATGGCCTTACAAGAAAGGGTTAATGAAGCTCAACGAACAGCTAAATTGGAGTTAAAAGATATGGAAGATAGAAAAGGCACCAAAGGAAAATTTAAAAAAGGTCATGATGATTTTGATGATTCTGAGCAATTTGTTGGAGCACGAAAACGTATCAAAGGTGGATCCGGTGGTAAAAACAAAAATTGGAAAAGATCTAAGACATAATAAAATAATTTTTATATTTAATACGAGTTTTTGATTTGAAAAGATTTAATAATTTCCCATTTCCCAAATTTTCAAACATTGACAAAATGAAAAATGATTATTCTATTAATAAAAATATTCAACAAAAGTTTGTGCAATATTTTATTAAGATTAGAAATAGTTAATTATTTTTATTCTTAAAATTATATTCTATTTGCTTTTTTATTTTTTGTGAAGGCATTTTAATTTTATTTTCCAATTGAGTGTTTTTTTTTTTTTTTTTTACAATTTCGATTAATTTTTTTCGTAAATATTTAATATTTTACATGTAATGAAACTTTCTAGAAAGTACTACTTGCATTATTAATTTCCAAAATTAACTTAATTATTAAATCTTTCGGAAAAAATAAGTAAACATTGCAAAACATCTTTAAATCTGTTTCGTACTTTATTTCTTTTATTCGGAATTTAATTGCTCTTTAATTGAAATACTTTTTTTTTTAATTAGAAAAAATTTATTTCGAGACTTACCTTTTATATTAAATTTTTATTACTGTATACAGTGTGTTCCCCAAAAATACTTTTAGTAAATCTGTATATCTTGGAAAAAAATTTAATTGATTAAGTGCAGGATTACACGCTTTGTTTTTTGGGTAGAATTCTACTGCAGACATAGGTTACGGTTGGTTGGGGGTGAGGCAGAAGATCTACCTCTCGAAATGTTGGCGCAACGGAGTTTTTTACGCACACAAACAAGAGTCACTGTTTGTGTCGGTTTCGAAAAAAATTGAAAATTCAAGCGCGCTATTCGCTTACTGACCGTCAACAGGTAATCATAATCTAAAAGTACATAGTAGATCCTAACAGTTTGACGGTTTAAGTGCGAGTGATGCTGTGCTCACACATACTAATACACTCCTTGTGTAGCTTGTATAAAAGGCTGTGGTATAAACATTCCACGTCTAATCGGTTTGGTAGTTTTCTACCCAAAACTTGACGGTAGATTTCTACCGCGTGTAATCCGGCACTAACGCAATATGAAAACTTGTGCAATAAAGGTAGATGTGAGGTGGGTACATTGATATAATTCAGATAATAAATCTCTAAATCTTTTGAAATTCAATATCCTGGTTTTTTTAGTCGATTAGAAGCAAAATAGTATTAAAATTGAAATAAATTCTGTTATAGGTTAACTTTTATTAGTAATTCTCCACACTTTTCGTCATCAATTCCTTCAGTATTTTAACCGGATGTAGGCCCATAATGAAGCAGGCATTGGGCTTAACTGATAGTAATTGTTGTTCAAATTGATCGATTGTTTTAATTTCTAAAGTTTCATACTTTAAAATTACTTAAAATTTGATATTAATCAACGAAAAATAGAGGTTAAATTAAATTGTTAAAAAAAAATAAATATATAAATACATATATTTTTTGAACACACTGTATACTTCGTTTTTTAAATGAAAAATCTGAAAATTTATTTTGGAAGAAAATGTTAAAAAAATTAAATAATAAAATTTAAATGAAAAATTATATATTTTCCGTGATTTTTTAAATGCAAAATTAAAAATAAATTTCATATTTTTCTTTTTTTTTTTTTTTTTTATAAACGAAATAATTTAAAATACTGCGCCGCCTTATTTTATTAAAAATAAATACTAAAAATATTTTCTTTTTATTACAATCTTCTTTTTAATTTCTTTTTTATTATTCATTTTTCTGTGCCTGTGTTTTATTTTCTCTTCTTTTTAAATTAATTTTTAATACTAAATCTATTTTCAAGGCATAAAAATATGTTTTATATTTTGTTAATTATATTATGTTTCTTTTTTTTTTCTTTGTTAATATTAATTAATCATTTGTTTTACTTAAAAACTTGAAAAACAAATTAATTTTCTCTAAATGTGGCTTTTTTTTGTTGCTATTTTTTATTTTCTTTATATTTTGTGAATTTATTGTCCTTTCGAGTACATTTTTCTAAATAAAATAATAAAATAAAAATAATATAAAAAATTCATTTTTAAATTGAGCTACAAACAAATATGATGTATTTGAAATAATTGTACTAGAATATATGCATTTAAAAATTTATTAAAAAATAAATTGATTTTGTTTATTGTAAATATTGCAATGAAATATATCAGATTTTTAAAGGATATATTTTTTTTTAAAAATATGTTTGCAACTCAAATTTATTAAACTAATAAAAACTTAAATCAAATATTTTAAGGAAAAGAAATATTTAACAGAAATGAATAATCTCAAAACAGAATGCACCAAAGTTGTTATTTAATAAATAAAAAAAATATATATATACTAAATTCTACATGAATAAAAAACCCATTTTTACGATATTTTATTGTTCTCGTTTCAAAATAGCTTGAACTCAAAATATCTCGACCATTTTGCAATGGATTTCTATAATTGTAATTGCTTTAAATTTAGGAAGACTTCGAGATACTTATTTAAATCCTAATCAAAATTTAGTATTTAAAACTGGGTTCAAACATATAGAAACTTAAATACCGGATATACATAGTCTGGGGGCTAAAATAATGTAAATATATTTAGGAAAAATTTATTCAAATCAGTCAATTAGTTTTGGAATTAAATTTGTAAAACTAAACAAAAAAAAAAAAAAACTATGCCCAGGCCAATTGCTCTAGAACTACTTCTTATTTCTTTCGGTACTATCCTTTAAGAGATTTTACTGAAATTCAATCTAAGGCCGTGTATTCACATAACTCTAATGTACATACTAAATTTTAATCAAATTGGTCCACAACTTTTCCCATTTATATGCTATCTCTTCATTGATTTTGGTTAAACACAATACAAAATCATGTTAGGAAATTACCAAATTATATTCTAAATTTCATTCAAATTAGCGTTTTTATTCTTTCTTTGTATTCTTGTTTCATATGGTTTAAAAACTTCCCATAAAAACTTTAAATATCTGAAAATTAATGTCCATTTTCGTGAATGACGATATATACCACAATTGTTGATAATTTCGGAACAATAAATCTCTCGCTTTTTAATATATTTTCAATGAAATTTAACTAAAGAACTATATAGATGAGTGAAGCCAAACACTTATGGTACATCCTGTATATTTTATTCATTTTTAAATAAATATTAATCAAGTAATAAAAATTCATAACAAAAATAAAAAATTAAAACTACTAAAAAAAACTTCGAAAATTGTACGTTGAAATATAATAATACATTTACGAAAATCAATACTAATAATAAAAATTGTTTAATAACATTTGCGAGAGCCAATTTGTACGGATTGTTTTAGCAACAGTTGCGTGTAAATTAGATTTAGCTGATTTTCTTTTCAACGTAAAGTTTTACCCGCAGTTAATTTTTTGATTTAAACGGAAAATTTTAAATCATCATGTCAAGACTTACATCGTCGTTTGTTTGCTGAATGGGCGCTTGAACGCATCGAAGAAAATCCGGAATTTTGAAGCCAAATTTTGTTCAGTGATGAGGCTCATTTATGGCTTAATGGCTACGTTAATAAGCAAAATTGCCGTATTTAGGATGATGAGCATCCACAAGAGTTTCAAGAGCTACCATTACATCCATTGAAAACAACAGTTTGGTGTGGTTTATGGGTCCGTATTTCTTCAAAAATGCGGCCGGCGGCCACGTTACCATCAATGGTGAGCGCTATCGTGCCTTGCAAAATCATTTCGGTGAGCAATTAATTTCACGTTTTGGCCGTGAATTGGCCACCAAGATCGTGCGATATCACATCTTTGGACTTTTTTCTTTGGGGCTATGTAAAGTCAAAAGTCTTTGCCGATAAACCAGTGACAATTGAAGCATTGGAAGCGAACATTACACGTGTCATTCATGAGATTCCGGTCGAAATGCTTGAGAGAGTGATCGAAAATTGGACCGTCAGACTGGCCGAGCTGAAACGTAGTGCCGGCCAACATTTGAAGGAAATTATTTTCAAACATTAATTGCATTAATTGTATTTTGAGTGTATTCCTATTCCCATTCTCAATCCCGTCTCGACTTAATTGAACTCTTTTAATAATTTTACAAACAACTGTTGTTAAAACAACCCTTGAAAATCGGGTTTTTTTTGGGATACTTTCGTTTTGTTTTTATTTTTAGTTGGAATACGTATTTTGTCATGCTTTACAAAAGCTTTGAAAGTTAATTACAATACTAACATTTGAATTGTTTTATATTTTATTTTGTGATAAATGTTACTAAATTTAAAAATAATAATAAAAAAAAAAATTATTATAATTTATTTACGTTTTTTTTCTTCGTTTCTCTATAATAACTAACTCAAAATTTAATTTAAGTAATTAACCGAACCAATGGAACCAATGGAAATTTTATATCAGAAAAATTTCCAAAGTTTAGTTTCATAAATATTATTTTGCTAGAATTGATTTATTTTATATATTCCCACAAAAAATATATTATAATTATTATATTTAAATTAGGCATGATCGTCAAAAGTTAAAAGCAATATTAATTTTGATTTAATAATTATAATCATAATTTAAGTTTTTTAGTTCTGTGTAAAATTTAGGGCGTGTGTAAATAAAGTGACTGTTACGGATTTTATTACAACAGATGTCGCATAAAAAGTGTAAAAGTTAAAAATAGGATAAACAATTGAGAGGTTTAACACAAAAACAGTTGTAATGATTTGATAATATTAACAGAGGAAAAGGCAAATGAACAGACTAGTAGATATAGTGTGAGACTGATGAGACCCTGGTTCAAATCCAGGTCTCGGTTCTTCACTTTTTCTCCAATTTTCTTTGGCTTACACCTGGCTAGAAGACTTTTCATTTCAGAGCGTGGATTAAAATTCGAAGCTTCATAAAAGTTATACTAAAGTCTGAAGCGACTCTGATTAAATCTTTAACGGGACAATTTAAATGGGCAAATATATAAAGCATTCAAAAAATAAAAATAAATGTGCATTTAAAAATATATGCCAGTATAAATTCTTAAGTGAAGCTAGAGCTAGCAAGCGTAACAAGCATGTATGAAGTCACTTGTTAAATATCATTGTACAAATTATTCGTTTTAATGGACAAAATTTCTTAAAATATCTCCCGCTTAAATCGTACCCAATCTTTAAATAAAGATATTACAAAATATGGGTTTAGGTCGAAATATTTTTTCAATTTCCAAATAGTTTTATTTCAAGTTTTTAATATTTAATACTAAATCAACGAGTACAAATCTCTCTTTCATCATGGAAAAATTCTTATTTTTTGCACGGAAAAGACTTTTCAAGTCACATAACATCTGAACAGCGATTCAGGCGTACATTTGTCGACGTTTTTTGCCACCTTTTTTGAAAAATTTCCCTAATATATAAAAAAGGATTTGCCACCTCGCTAAATCTAATTTCGAAAAGGAAATTATTTATACTGTCGGGAAATTTTTTGTCACTAATTTTTCTGACGTCCTCTCGAGCTAGTCAGTATTTTTCCGTTAGTAAATTGTATGAAAGATTTCGTTAATTTGAAATAAAAATTTTTTTTTCTGTTTAACGATTAATTCTCAATTAAATTAATGTTCACTTTAGTACTATTTAGCACTAAACTAAATAAAATTATTTTTCTCTTTTAAAAAATAATAATTTTACAAAAAGAAAAATTTTTAGTTAAAAAAAAATCAACAAAAAATGACAATGAATTCTCCGAATAATAAAAACATATGTTTCGAACTTAATGACTAAATAAACGTACACTTGCACACACACTAACGCATTTTATCAACCATATGTGGTGTCTTGGAAAAGTGACTTCGAATGTCGACAAATGTACGCCTGAATCGCTGTTCTGGTTAAGGGACAAGCTGGATAAATACTGAAAATTTACTTTAGTTATTCGCACACGCCCTTAGTATAAGTTTATCTTTTTCTTTTCTTTACTTGACTTAATATTTTAAAGTTTTTATTTTTTTCTTTCTTAAAATTAACATTATGCTTAATAATTAAGTAATTTTGTTCATTATTTCTCTTTTTTTTTCTTTATGGTTTAATATTTTATTTTCTATAAAAAATAATTTAAAAATTTTCGTATTTTCCATTTAGTAGTAAAATTTTAGTAATTTTGTACAATAAATAAATGTGTAATAAAAACAATTTAAAAAAATTTTAATAGCTAAAAATTAAAAGAAAAGAAAATCAAAAACATTTTTCTTTTTAGAATTCACATTCTTCAATTTCATTCATTCTTGCTAATTTCGAATTAACATCATTTACCAATTCAAATTCAAGCAAAATAACAATTTCTTGTTAATATTTCTAAAATAATCTAATATTTTTCTAATACTAGAGGCACACATAGGGTATTCATACCTTAGTATCGATACTACAGTATAGCCTTGTACAATGGTATAAAAAGGGGTTGGCACACATGAAATATAGTCTTTGTCTGACATTCGAAATTCTGCCATTTCAGCGAGAATATGGGAATTTCTTTTTGCTCCTCTTAAATCCTCTATATGATTCCTACAAAGATCTATAAATTTTGAGGTTTCATCCACCGATAAAATTTTGCATTTTTTGTTTACTTTTCCATTTTTTTAAAATAAAATTTTCAAAAAAAAAAGTGGAAACATGTGCCAATTGCTCAGCTTTCCTACAAAATTCCATTCGCTATTTTCCGCTTCAATAAAAAGGCGCGACAATCACTAAAGAATAGATTACAGTGGCCGAAAAAATTAATTAAAAAAGGGAATACCACGTACTTTTTCGAATTTAAATACCAGATTTATGATACGTAGTTGAAATGGTATTCGGCTAGTATTCGACGACACACATATGGTATACGACATGGTATCCTTAAACTATGGTATGAATAACCTATGTGCGCCTCTAGTATAAAAGAAAAGAAAAAGGATTTTTAGTTTCTTCTGTTCTTTTTTTTTTTGTTTTAGTTTTTTTTTTTTTTAGCACATTCATGTTTTTATTTCAATGTTTATTCAAAATTTCTTATTTTTTTTTAGTTTTTTGTTTTTATTTAAAAAAATAATTTATATCTAAAACGTTTTTTTTTTTTTTTTTTTAAACCGTATTGCTGTGTTCCATAACTTCATTGTTCTCAAGTACGCTCATCAACACCACACTTCTTCTTCGATTTGTAGCAATTTCTGTCTGGTGGACTGATCCTCTTTCATTGCGCGCCATCCAATTCTAAATTTTATTTCGACAAGTATTAACAATATGATCATCATCATAAACATCAAAATCCTCATCCTCATCATCGTCTGATTCGGATGTAGCTAGTAAGGCGGTCGTCACATGACTTTGATTCATACGACGAATTTGTGCTTTTGGTGTTAATTTTGGTGGTAACAAAAGAGATTCACGATTTACACGTAATTTATTTCCAATTCCAATCGGTGGTGTTCCGATACCTTCTAATCCAACAAATCCGATTGGTCTTGTTATTGATGGTGGTGTTGTTGTTGTTGTTGTTGTTCCAGTGGTAAAACTACCTCCAATTTGTGCTGTTGTACCTTCGAGAGAACTTCCATTCCATTCATCGTGTTCAGACATGGATTTTGAATGCGGATGATTTTCCTCTGGTATAGTGTCTCTAAATTATATCAATTATTTATAATTGAATAAAATTTTTCGTTTATTTATTTTTTTTTTTCAAAATTATAAAATCTATATATTTATGTATATTTTGTTTTTTTTTTCTTTTTAAAATTAAATTTATGATTTAATTTATTTTTGTTTTTGTAAACACAAATATTAGACAAATACAAAAAAAAAAAAAAAAGGATTTTAATATACATAAATTTATTCATAAAAAACAACAATTGGAATATAATAAATTTTTCATGCAATTCAAATAAAAGCTTTTTTTCTTTTACCATTTTATCTGGTTTTTTTTTGCAACATGCAAGTGCAATGCTTTTACCCAAAGCTGTAATATTTTAAGAAACTAAAAAAACTAAAAACTAAAAAAAAAACATCCATAACCACAATTTTCATCTTCATGCGTTTTCACTTAAAAATATATTATATTTACATTTAGTATTTAAAAAGAAAATTTAAAACTATTTCTCATTTAAATTTTAAAGGATTGTAAAAATTTGAAAAAATATTTTCCATAAATAACGTCTGATTCAAACCTTACTTTTTTTCAATAGGGTTTTTTTGACAGATCACGCGTGACTAGTGTCATTCTGATTTGACATTTTTGTTCAGTATTGTATGGCAATTCATCATGTCAAGACTTACATCGTCGTTTGTTTGCTGAATGGGCGCTTGAACGCATCGAAGAAAATCCGGAATTTTCAAGCCAAATTTTGTTCAGTGATGAGGCTCATTTCTGGCTTAATGGCTACGTTAATAAGCAAAATTGCCGTATTTGGGATGATGAGCATCCACAAGAGTTTCAAGAGCTACCATTACACCATTGAAAACAACAGTTTGGTGTGGTTTATGAGCCGGTGGCATCATCGGTCTGTATTTCTTCAAAAATGTGGCCGGCGGCCACGTTACCGTCAATGGTGAGCGCTATCGTGCCACGATAACGGACTTTTTGGTACCTGAAATTGAAGCCCATGGTCTCGACAATATTTGGTTTCAACAAGACGGTGCTACGAGCCATACAGCCCGTGTTACAATGGATTTATTGCAAAATCATTTCGGTGAGCAATTAATTTTACGTTTTGGCCCAGTGAATTGGCCACCAAGATCGTGCAATATCACACCTTTGGACTTTTTTCTTTGGAGCTATGTAAAGTCAAAAGTCTTTGCCGATAAACCAGTGACAATTGAAGCATTGGAAGCGAACATTACACGTGTCATTCATGAGATTCCGGTCGAAATGCTTGAGAGAGTGATCGAAAATTGGACCGCCAGACTGGCCGAACTGAAACGTAGTGCCGGCCAACATTTGAAGGAAATTATTTTCAAACATTAATTGCCATACTATGTACTTAAAGTTGATAATAAAGATTTGATATTTGCATTCAATTCTAAGTGTTTTATTTTTATTTTTAAAAAAAAAGTAAAGAATGATTCACGCTATACAAAATAATTTGTTTGGAAAATATTACATCTTTTTTACATAAACTCTAATTCGGATGCATTCAAAACAGAATGTCTTAATATTGGAGATTGAATCACTTTCATATACTAATGAGATTTATTGAAAACGGAAATGTTATTTGTAAATACAGTCAAACCATTTTTAACAGGAATTCTTGGGACCGGTAAACCGAATTTTCCGGGTTAATAGAAATACATATTGTACATGAAAAATACAAACATTTCTAACTTTAGATTTGTATTTTTCCGGATAATAAAATGAACTATTCAGAATAATAGAATTTATGAGGAAAATGCGAACAAATATTATATCTAATTGGTGCAAAATCGTAAATTTTTCTAGCGATTAAAATATATCAAAATAAAAGAGGTTCGACTGTATGCAAAATAATAATTTTCAATGATTCTAACAATGTAAAGATTTATAATCAATAACAAATTAAAAATAATGGATGCAATGGGCTGAAAGGCCTAAGTACAAGAATGCCAACGTGTAAGTTGCTTCACACTTTTGATTCAACCAAACCGTAAGTTGTTTCAAAATTAGTTTGGATTTTAATATGACTAAAAAGTCACTTACGTTCTGGCATATTTTCAAAGTTTGAAAAAACTTACATGTGCTGATACCCCAGGATATTTTCTACAATAAATTTTTTTAAAATTTAATTAGGGATTGGTGCACTTATAATGAAGCAAAAACGAAATGGCGAATTTATAATGCAGAAATCTTGGAATTTTATTTGTTTCATTAAATCCAGTCTTATTTAGATGATTTTTCTTACGAAATACACTCATTACATCCCCATTTTCAGATTAGTCATAACGTTATGACTATCATAATTGATGTAACAATCATCGCCTATTTTTAGACTGAGACACATATTTTGACCGGCTCATAAGTTATATTGTTTTGGAAATCCATGCAAATATATCTAATATTTATTGGTATACAAGAACTTAACCAGAAATATGTACAATAATTAAATTGCATACTGATTATAATACGTATTATTCCATTATTTTTAATTATGATTGAGTTAATGATTTATTTTAAATGAATGAAAACCGAGGGCAAAAATATAAAATGCGGGTACCAGCGATATATAAAAAAAAAGGAAATATAAAATATTCAGTTCAACATAACTTTCGTATTCTCTTAAAACTTAATAAAAATTTTGTAGCATAATAAAAAATCACAAATTTTAAATTGATTAGATTAATTAATAAATAATTAAAAAATAGTTTTTTCGTAAAATGAGATTATCGTTAAAATTGCTTATAAAATTTGATGCATTTTGAAATAAAAGCAAGCAATTAATAAATTTTAAATATAAATAATTATAATATTATTAAATGAATAGGATGTAGGATAGTGCGGGTAGTGCGGGTAGCATGTTGTTCGTAAATATTTGCAAAAGCTTTTTTTAGCTTTATTATAAATAACTTATTTCGGTAAGCGGTTTAGAGGGTAAAATTTGACTTGGCCGACGTCCACTGACGAGTAGTCTGCGAAAATATAAAATTGAATAGAAACAAAATAAAAATATTACCTGAAAGGACGTCTAAAACAGTTTAATTAAGAAAAATTAAAAAAATTGAAAAAATAAGAGTTCAGCTAGATTTTTATTGTGATGTGCTTTGTCTATAGTGTTGTAAGATGTTTTTTTGATTGCATTTATTTTAGTATTTTTTGTTAGTAAAATGCCTTTCAAATTAAAAGCATAGATATAACAGTTTGATACAAATTCCCATTAACTATTAAAGGATCAAATGTACATATTAGAGAAACACATTAATGGCATTTTCATTTCGGGCATGAAAATTATGATCTGAAAAATTTAACATTTTTAGGTTTCTATATTTTAAGTATAATCGAACGGAAAAAATTCAAATCTCATTTTTTTTTTTTTACTCATGTTTGTAATTCATTCGTTATTATATATTTCGGATTACGAATTTACGATCAGAATTTCTTGCATCGTCGAAAAATAAGATGCATAAAACTCTACATTTTCGATCAAAATTTTCTAGACATCAAAACGACAATTTTGAGAAATCAACGAAAACGTTAATAATGAAAATTGGAAAATATTTATGTACATAAAAAAAATAAAAATAAAGCATATTTCAAGAAGTAGCAGTTAAGAAGGAAAACTTACATATAAGTCGTCATTTACAGTTAAACAAAAGCTATAGAAGGAAGAGTCAGTTAATTTTGTGATAGTTTAAAGAAAGTATGATTTGAGAAATTCATAAAGAAACTTGTAGAAATACTTAAAATTTGATTAAGTAAAAGCTTTTTGTATTATTTTTGTGAATTATATATAACTTGAGTCTCTCCTATTAAAGAAATTATTGAAGAATTAAAAAATTATAGAAGAACTTCTAAATCAGCTATAAAAACAAATGCCAATTAATATTTTAGAAAGTTGTTATTTAATTTTGAAATAAAAGGAATTTTAGATATTCTAGTTCTTATGCGAAAATTTATGGTTTATTTTGTAGTTTGATTTTCATGTAATAGTAGAGGCAGACATATCGTATTCATACCTTAGGATCGATACTACAGTATAGCCTTGTACCATGGTATAAAAAGGGGTTGGCACACATTAAACATAGTATCTGTCTGACATTTGAAATTCTGCCATTTCGGCGAGAATATGGGAATTTTTTTTCGCCCCTCTCAAATTCTCTATATGATTCCTTCCAAATATCTATAAATTTTGAGGTTTCATCCACCGATAAAATTTTGGGTTTTTTCATTACTTTTTCGATTTTTTTAAAATAAAATTTTCAAAAAAAAAAGTGTAAACAAGTGTCAATTGCATAGCTTACATACAAAATTTCATTCGCCATTTTCCGCTTCAATAAAAAGGCGCGACAATCACTAAAGAATAGATTACAGTGGCTGAAAAAATTAAGTGAAAAAGGGAATACCACGTACTTTTTCGAATTTAAATACCAGATTTATCCTACGTAGTTGAAATGGTATTCGGCTAGTATTCGACGACACACATATGGTATACGACATGGTATCCTTAAACTATGGTATGAATACCCTATGTGTGCCTCTAGTATAAGCAAGAGTTTAATTAAAATAGTTTTGATGGCTAAACCATCAAATTATGTAATATAATATGGAAAATGTTTATTAAACGTAACACAATTTAATTTTGTTCATGAAGTTAAAGAAAAAGTAAAAATATGAATCCTTCTGGATAAAAAGTTTTTTGAAAAAAATTGGACTTTTGAATTTCTCTTTTAAATTTGAAATGGATTTTTACTGGAAAAACAAAAAAAAAAAAAAAAAATAACAATATTATAGAATATTAAAGCGCAATCAATTATTTCTTGCAAAATTCTATCTAAATGTAAAATTTAATAAAGAAATTCTCTAAAAATTGTTTAATTGAAAAGTACTTACATTAGGAAGCATTTAATTGGTTATTTTTTGATAATTAAACATTTTTGTTTTTTATTGAAATTTTTCTAGTAGATTTAATATTATTAGTAATATTAAAAATGTATTTTCACACAAAATATTGATGATTTATTTATCGCCTGTAAATGTTTTTATTATACGAGTATATTTTACAAAGTTTATATAATCAGACGTTTTGTTTTAATTTTTTGAAAATTATTATATATTATTTTGATTAATTTATACAAGCATCGCTAATTTTGATTCATTCAATTTTTGGTGGCGAAATAGCGTTTGTATTTTGTGCGTTTGTTTTTTAAAAATTGACTCTGCTTGTATTTGAAATACATGAATGAATATGTTTCATTTGTTAAATTCTTTTTAAAATATGAAATAAATAATTTTTGAATAAAACATGAATATGGATTTTTAAGATTTACTCTTTTTTGGTGGTGGTTGGTGGTAATAATGTGGTAATGTAAAAACATTAAAAATATTGAAACAAAAAATTATGTACAAAATATATTCAAATTATGATATTTTTTTAATATAAAGTTTTTTTTGTACATATTTATGTTTAAGAATTAATGAAAAAAACAATGAAGGCAAAAATGGTGGTTTCTATTTGACAAAAATATAGTGTTAAGACATACTGAATCAGAATTTTCATCAGAAAAAAAGCAATCAGGGGAACAGTTGAAAATTTATTCCTTTTTTCGGTTTTGGAGTTATATTAAGCTGTCAGATTTATATTTAAAAATGCGTCCAAGTTGGAAATTTTGAGAGCATCGAATGTTTAAAATTTGTATATTTCTTTTTTTTTTAAGTAAAGTACGCCCGAAAATTTTTCTCTGAAAGAAATTCTGCCAAGGAACGATTGGTAATGAAATGAAACAAATTGATAATCAGCTGATCCGAAATTTAATTCTTGTTCAGGGAAATATATTTTCATAATTTTTGAAGAAGATATTAAATAAAATCAAATCGTGTTATCAAAAATATTAAGATTATATAATTGTTGATATTTTGTAATCATTTTTGAAACAAATTATTGCTTATCATGTACAAAAAAAGCAAATGAAAAAAAATGTTTTTTTTTCTGAAGAGAATTCTGATTCAGTATGTCTTAACCCTTAGATAAACTAGCTGACTCTAGGTATATGTAAAACAAAAAAAACATTTAAAACAAAATTAATAGAATATAAATGAAATTTTAAGAAAAATGTTTACTCACAAGCCCTTCACGAGGAGAATAAAAGAAGAATTTTAAGCACGATATGATATATGAAAAATATAATTATAAAAATGATATGTTTTTATGTTATTTAAAGTTTTCAATGTAAAAATTTACGTTGTTATTACAGGATGAATTTCTATTATTGTGCCAGGGAACGATGGACGTACATTTTCTTCTAAATAAACGTTACCTTTTTATTAAAAAAAAAAACAATTATAATTAACTTAAATACCCAATTTGTTATGTTATAGGAACTAATAAGAAAACTCATCCTGTATTATTACAACGAATTAAAAGCATTTCAAATAGTAAAATGAAAATAATTGTGGCTTTGCTGTTCATATGTGAGTTAAAAATTGTTTATTTCAAAAGACAAGTGTTTGTGGTATGTGAATTATATTTTGTCTTATTATGTTATATTGTATTAATTGATTGTTCTAATTTTTATCTATTTTAAAAATTAATTCTAAAAATTTTTTAATATAATGAACAAAATTATATAAAATGTTACCTCATGCTGTAATTACTGATTTAATTTATACTCAAAAGAAACTACATACTCAATTTTTATAATTATCAATCTTAATTTTGTTCGATAAATTTTGAGTATTTTAAATATATAATAAAAAACTTTAAATAATAGTTTTAATGTTATATTCCTCGTATAAGACTGATTATTTTGTACATATTTGCATTTGCAACAATTTACAGAGAAAATGATTCACTTCTATAAAAATTATTACAGAGTTAATATTCAAAATAATAAAAGATAGATTTTAATTCGCAGAGAAGCAACTTTAAATGAGTATTTTACAAACCCTAGACGATACTATCCTTATAAAAACTACAAAATGATAAAATGACCTAAAATCCAACGGTGTGAAGTTAAAATATAAAAATAATTATACTAGAAATCCCGTAAAATATAGTTATATCTAAAGTGACCAGATTTTTCGAGGACAAAGTCAGTACATTTTTTATTTTGGGCTATTAAGGAAATAAAATAACAAAATTAAATTATTTAATATATATACACTCTCTGACACTTGATTAGAGCCATTTTTATTTTTATTGTCATTTATGGCATAATGGTGCAAATTCTTAGAAACTTTATCCGTAATATTTGTAGCCCATTATTGTATTCTACTTCATGACCCAGATGTGGGAATAACCCATGCTTGAGTGGAAATTCCCACTTTTGTCTTTTTGCCTACTTTCGCCGAGACACTTGATTAGAGCCATCAGTTTACTTCAAGCTTGCAAGGCGAACGGGGGTCTTCTAAAAACAATTTATCGTTAAAAAACAAGTGTGTTACTTGTCTGCTTTAGTCTGCTTAGTGAAGTTCTTGTTCCACCTGGACAGAAATGGGGCGTGGAAAATCACCAACCGAAACGTAAATTGAAAAAATCACTTTATTGAAAGAAAAAAATTATTCCAAACTCGATATTGCCATGCGAATGGTTCGAAATCCTTGGACTATAAATAATCTTATCAAAAACAAAGAAAATTACGGAAAAAATCGAAAAGGACACACATGCAAAGCAACTATCGAACAAGAACATAGGGTCATATTACGGGATACATCAAATTCTGCGGCAACTGCTCTTAAAATTAAAGGGAAAGTGGGCACTACGGCTAGTGTCCATTCAGTTCTCAGGATGATCAAGCAGTATCCACATTAGAATTTTTTTACATATGTACATAACTCAACTCCATGCATTTTAGCGTTAAATTGATAGAATTTCAATATTATATTTGGAAATATTTTCAAAATCAGTACAAATTTTAAATCAGTACATAATAGCCATGAAAAGCAGTACCTGTACTGAATAAATCAGTACGTCTGGTCACTTTAGTTATATCGAACTACTAAACTGAAATTTATATTAATTCGCTGTGATCTATAAACTCTTTTTTAACAAAAACCCGATAATTTATTATTTTTTTTATAAAATATGAATATTGATTGATATTTCCCTTAAAAAAAAAAACGTATAAGAAGCTAACTTTGATATACTACTATTTATAGTATTGCAATTTAAATTTTTAAAACGTGTAATACCCAAAATTTATCGAAATAAACATTCAAATGTTTAATATCAAAATTTCCACTAAAAAGCATAAAGCTCATGCTTTCAAAAATTTATAAATAAATATACTGAAAAATAATATATAATAATTAAATTACTGATATAGAAATTAAGCTTACCCGCTCAACTCTAGCATAGAACCTCTTCGTGTATTACGACGATGGCTAGCTGTTACTGGGAATGGTCCAGAATGAGCATCAAATGATCCGCCAGATATTGATGCTGAACGTTTATCTGTAGGTTTCCGTGTGTTGGGAAATTGTGTTATTGGTACGGCTGGTACAGGTGGTTGCAAAATTCCTCCTGGTCCACTGGATAGAAGAGCATTCGCCAATAATGGATCTGAACCATTTACATCCACACCAATACAAACTATACCACCTCCACTGCCTGCTGTTATTACAGAACCAGATCCAGAACTTTCACGACGGAATAAACCTATTACAGACTTAGCCTGTTTAGGTTTTGATAGTCCACCTAATTTTTTTTTGTTTTTTTTTTTCGTTTTGTTTTTTTAGTTTTATGATATTTTGTGCGAATATATACGAAACATTTTTTTTTTATTTTGTATTGTATTTGTTTTGTGTTAAGTCCAATTTTAATGATTTTTGATAATAATGTGAATTTTTTTATTTTTTTTTTTAATATGTAATAGCAGTGTGGTAAGTTGTAATTTCATAGGAGGAGATGGCAATCATACAGAAAACATAAAGAAAGGAAAGAAAAAAAAATATATAACATAAAATGTGGAAATTTTTGCAATTATTAAAAAAAAAAAAAATTAAAACAAAAATTCATATGTGCAAACAAAAAATATTAATTAAAATAAAAATAAATATATAGCAAAAAAAAAAATCAATATATTGGTTATATAAAAATTAATTTTACAATATTAATATCTGACGTTTTCTTGGATTCGGTCCTTTTCGGAACATTTCCATGTGAACAAGATAACATCGATTGAATAATTTAAGAAGAACATTCAAGCAATGAGAAATACTCTTAGAAGAAGTTCGCATTTGTGTGGCAACAAAAGCTAGCTATTTGACCGGCACTAGGGCATGGTTTGAACAAGTAATTAATTCCGCAAGCAAAATTAATCCAAATTTTGATTATTCAAGGCCAAAAAAATTAATTCCTTCATTTAAGAGAAAAATAATGTTGAAAAGGGACAACTAGACGCGATCTTCCCAATGCTTTGTTTGAAAATGACAGAAACAAAAAATTCCGCACAAAATAAGGAAAGAAAATTACAAATTTTCTATTAGAAAGAATGAAATAACCTATAAATCAAATATACTCTATTTTACAACGTGCTTCCTATAAGATAATTAGAGCAAGGGAGAGCTTAGATAGCCTTATAATAGTCTTATGGGTTTTGCACTACAGAAAGAATGAAACAAAGAAAGCAATCCAATTTTTTTTATACTCAGTATTTGTAAACAAAAACTACGCGCTTCCTTATAAATATTATTTTCCAAACACTTTTTCAAGTATTGGTGCATGTACGAATAATAAGTAGAAGAGAATTTTTGTTAATATTTTAAGTGTTAGTTCCTGTATAAATAGTGCAGTGGCGTGCGGTGGGTTATCAGGCAGGGTCTGCAGAGAATAATAATAAAACAACGAACGTGCAGAATTTTTCCTGCACATCTTGCTTTTAAAAAAAAGAAAAAACTGGTCATTGGTTTTACAGGTTTATTTCTATACTCTGTTTAAAGTTAAAATTTCAAAACTATTTTTGCAGTAACTTTATTATAAGTTCGTGTTCGTTGATAGTAAAGCGATGTGTTTAAGATAGGCTACGATGTAGTATTATTAATTTTTCCACTACTGTTAGCTGAAATTGTTCTGTTGAAATTCGTTTACTCTTTTTCTGACACAACAAAATTGTTTTTCAGCGTATTATTTCGAACATCATCATAAAACGTCACCAAAGTTAGTCACAAAGATATTACACTTTCATAGATATTTCTTCGCGCTACGAGGTGCGGAACGTAGGCAAGCAGGCACTGCCGGAATACAGACAAGCGAATCGGCACAATATCTAAATGTGCTGAATTATAAAAAATCTGATTACAGAAAGATACATAGGGTGCAGAAAATTATTGTCACACGCTACTGGAATAGTGATTCTTATTTTTTACATAAGTGTTAGAATTGTTTATTAAAGATAAATCTGTTTCTATCTCTGTTTTGCTAACATAATGTAATCAGAAAAAAATATATCTATCATTATTTTAATAAAGAGAATCATATGTATTTTTAAGAGAATATTTTTTTTTTTATTTTTCTTCCATATAATAAGTTTTCTCTCTTGGAAATTAGTCAATTTCGCTTAAAAAGTTTTTTTTACATAGGAAGGAATTCATTACCTTACGGCCTCAATTAACCAGTTGTTCACAAACCTCGAAAATTAATTAATCACGCCATGCCCTAACCGGCACCAAAGAAGATGTACTATACTATATATTCCATCTTTCGTCGACACTATATTCATTATATATAAATACTTATTGTTTTGTATTTATTATAGGAATTAATTGAATTGAATATTGTAAAGTTAATTTATTGGGCTACCCTGTATTTCAACACTCAATTAAGAATTTTTTGTAAATATTATATTTTTAATCTGGATCTGATATTTAGTAATATAATTACTTTTAAAAATATATTGATTTTTTTTTTTTTGCTTAAAAACAGATAAATTAAAAATTCAATATCAAAACCAAACATCAGGCACGATGCATATGAATGAATAATTTCGAAAACTATAAAAATTTAATTATTTTTGATATCCTATGAAACGAATTTAACAACATTCTATATTAGTAAAGCTATTTCTTATATACGGAGGTGAAAAAAAATCAGTTTCATTGAATTTTTGTGCAATAATCTAATTCTAAACAAATAATAATTAAAAAACTTATACGATACTCTTAAACTTATTATTCTTTAACTTATTTAATTTGTCTTCTTTGAATAGCTTTTAATTTAATATCAATATCAAGAATAAAATTGTATATACACAAACGGATTTTTTTAGGTTTTGTTATATCAAAATAATATCTGTGATAAATTCGTTCGTTGTTGATAATAATTAATTTCTTAACATCAAAATAAATAACACACATTCAGCATGCGCTTAAATAGTAGAATCACATTAGTGAATATTATAAAAAATAAGCTAAAGATGTCTTCAGAATATCTGTTTAGTCATATGACTTCCCATAAATTTTGTCAAAAATTAGACATTAGAAACGGCTCTAAACATTTCTATATGACAGTCTGAAGGCACCTTAACTAACAATTTTGTTTTGAATTAACTTCTAATCAAACATTCCATACAAAAATTTGTGCTATATTTTTATTTTCTTTAATTCTAACTAAATCCAGAACTACTTAAAATGTTTACGCATTTTGAATTCAGTTGAATCAAATTAGCTGCACCACAAAATTTAACATCCCAGAAGAAACCTAGATAAGCGTATTTTAAGGTTTGCCTGTACGTAGTGAAAATTGTGTTTACGTTCAGAACGCACCATTTTACGCATACTGTGCGTTTGATAGAAACATACCTTGAAATGTTTTCGGGAAGCTAAATGGATTCAACGAATTTGGAAATATCTATACTAAATATACGATGAAAAAACGCTGTGATTCTGTACAAAACACAAAACAAAACTTCTCGTAACTTAAACTTTATTAGTTTGAATACCGATCAAAAATTACCGTTCTTATATAATACTATTAGGGTTTCTCTTTTCGAATCCTTCGGATTCGGATCCGTCGAACCTTTGATATATATTCGGATTCGGGATTCGTTGATAATTTACCGAATCCACGAATATTTTAAGTGAATCCACTTTCATCTATATTTTGAGATAATAATAACTAAAATAGTAAGTTGCCTCTAGTTTCAATGAAGAGAAACGGTTTAATTTCTATTCTTTTTGTTCTTTTTGACAATTCTGTCATTTTCAATTTGAAGTTTAACGTTAAAGTCGCAACGCAATCTGTTTGTAGGATGTAGTGTAGCTAAATGAAAAAAGACTATAAACAGAGTGTCCAAAAAAATAAACACTCACAACGGCAACGTACAATGAATGCAAGAGTATTTCCAACAATGATGGATCCACTACTGCAATGACAAAACACCCAAATGTCGTTCATCATATGAATGTAATCAAATGATCTTCTGCTGAAACAGATGCAATTGCAAATGACAACGACGAAACCAAAGAATCCCAAACCATGAAAAATTTCGTAAAAGTATGGGAGAGGTTGTGGCGAAACTAGCTGCATTTTATGGGATATCACAAATTCTGAATTCATCCGAGAATCTATTTGTACTACATGTGGAAAAGAACTTTCCAAAAAACGAGTCACATGTTATGAAATTTAACTTGGTGATATTAATATATACAGGGAATGATGATATCATGATAATGATTTTGATGTAATTTTAAAAACTAAACGAATCCGAAGGATTCGCCAATCTTCAAATCGAAAGATCCGAAAATACCGAATAATGAGAAACCCTAAATACTATGTTCCAAAAAAAAAAAAATTAGATTGTCTTCATTTATGTAAAAAGTCTATAAATTTATATTGATTCAGTATAATGATTTGTTTTTGTATATAATGCATATGCCTTGAGGTGTTTGCTTTTCTATTTATTTTGTATTTAGATTAAGATATATAGGTTGATTCAATATTAGATATATAACCAAACTTCAGTATGTTCCAGGATCTCATTTTATACAAAAATATAAAATATTATATCACAATATTTACTAAATCAATTCAATTTAATGATTAAAAGTGATATATTTTCAGTGGATCAACTCATTGGTAGAGAAATATATATTTATGCTTCTTTCCACTTTAAATAGTATGTTATCCATACTTTCAACACAACACATATCGAAGTTTAAAGTCAAAAGAATGAATCAACCTTTATATATTTAATATTTTGTTGCAAATTTTTATATTTAATATTCCACATAAATTTGCAACAAAATAAAAATGCATCCATTAAAACATGTATAAAAATATTTATAAAAAGATTTCTTTATGATTTATTTTGTGTAAATAAATCACATTTATAACATAAATTATTATACAAGAAATTTACCTAGGAAAGTAGCACTTGGTGAATTATATGCTAAATATTCCTTATTCGAAGCCCATGCTGGAAATTCATTTTGTTGTACAGCACCACCATCTTCACTTTCATCCTCATTTCGCTTCCATGGTAATTGAGATTCAAGTGCTGTTGGTGTTGCTACACGTCTTTCACTTTCCGAGTCACGTGTTAAATTCCTTTCCTCTTCTTGGATGACCGCAGTTTCTCCAACTATTTATATAAAAGAGAAAACAGTAAAAAATGTAAATATCTTATTTATCAATAGATTTTTATGAACTAGATGAAATAACTTAATAAATTATAAATTTTCAAAACAAAAAAAAATTTCGTTTTTCAAAATATTTCTTTGAAACATGCTTGTTTGAAATTAAAATCATATTTTCACATGCAATTTAAAATATGTATTTAATTTAATAAGAATTGATTCGTCCAATTCAAAAACTAATTGCATACGTTTCTTAAAAGTCTTGCTTAGTTTTTGAAAAGAGATTATTACTACGCATACATAGCCAGGTCTAAGCTCTCTAAACTGTCCATTTGTCCGAATTGGATTGAATAAATTTACTGCTTTTTTGTATCACGATTTAGATTTGCTTGGTCAAAAAATTAAATTTTGCATGTTCCCGACTACATTTAGACTCAATTTGAATTACATATCCAACCCTCGATATGCGGGTCCAAATTTTCACTTAATCTCGACTCCTCGATTTTTTGACTCTTCATGTATACGTAGTAGTTATCATTAAAGAAAAAAAAAAGCTTATAAATATCGAGTTTCAGGTACTTTAATAAGTAATAGAGTAGGTCTAGGTCTACTAAATGTTTTTATATTCGCATTATTTGCACTCATTTCGATGATTTATACTTCATCTCAAGACATGTATTTATTGGCATGAATTTTAAGCCGTTTATGAATTTATTATTTTTTCCTAATTTCAGTAATGTAAAAGTAGGTATTATTGAAATAATCCCAGCGTATCAAAGTTTCGTACATTTTTACCAGATTAAGATAAGAATTTAAGTTTTTATGGAAATGAAAACTTTTATTTTATTTTTGTTTCTAAAATCAGTTTTCTCTTAAGGAATAAAAGTTTATTTTCGTTCATCAGATGCTAAAATAATGCTTTTTAAAACTAAAAATGACTCTTTATTAATCGTGAATTTGCGTATAACGTATTTAATAAATAAATTCACAATTTGACATAATTAGCATCAGTTGGGATTTCTATTATTTATACCAATAAATACAGGGCCTGAATTTATGTGTCTCTAATAAGCGTCTACAGTTTCTATTATTTTATTTTGATCTATCTCTCCTATACAATTTATATGCTTCTCAAACTTGAGTACAATACAGAAAGCAGAAAGAGTTTTTAAAAGCCTTTTAAAGATGTAAAAATATAGAAGACTATCGACATAACGAACGTTCAATACAAAAAGTATATTAATTTATTTTAAAAAAAAACGTTTAATAAATACAATATTAAAATTTAGTTCAACAAATTTAAAAGTATTTAAGAAATATATTATTATAACAACAAAAGCCAATATAAACATGCTAAAATGATATCATCATATTTTAACTTTCTACACGTCCTTTTAGAAATTGTATAACAAAATCAATCGTAAATAAATGGATTTCTTACACAGGATTTTGAAAGTTATATATTCTTACAATGACGGAAATTTGTGGGAGTGTTCCCTTTTAAAAATCAATACTGAGAATAACATACAATTTTTTCTCAATTATAAACTTCCTTGTTAAACATATTGCATTATATTGTAAGATAATTTCTTCCTGGGCAATTTCTTTTAAGGTTAATAAATAATATATATATATCAGACGATGTGGTTATGCCTTTAATAATTTATGGGATTTAATAATATACCTTTAATATAAAGGAAAGAAATAACGAAAAAATAATTTGATATTATCTAATAATTAATAAATTGTGAATAAGAGGGTAAGTCCTACATTATAATTTGAATGTTGTTTGAAGAGAAGCTTCATAAAAATTTCCTTTAATACTATTTTGTCACGATGAACTTGAATCTTAAAGTTGGGAAAGACTAAAAAATTTTATACAAATTTTGACGTCTAACTGGATCTAAATTTTAGTGTATAACGAAACAACGAAATTAAAAAAAGTTTAGAAAATTTCAAATATGGATAATAAATAATCGATTTTTGATATGATTCGTGACAGATCACAAATTTAAGTTAACTATTTGTATTAAACTAGTTAAATTAACCTGAACAGCGATTCAGGCGTACATTTGTCGACATTCGAAGTCACTTTTCCAAGACACCACATATGGTTGATAAAATGCTTCAGTATGTGTGTAAATAAACATGCATGTAGTCATTGAGTTCGAAACACATGTGTTTCTTATTCGTCATTTTTTGTTTTTTTTTTTACCTAAAAATTTTTTTTTTGTTAAAATTATTAGAAAAAAATGATTTTATTTAGTTTAGTGCAAAATAGTACTAAAGTAAAAATTAATTTAGTTGAGAATTAATCGTTAAACAGAAAAAAATTTTTTTATTTAAAATTAACGAAATCTTTCATACAATTTACTAACGGAAAAATACTGACTAGCTCGAGAGGTCGTTAGAAAAATTGGTGACAAAAAATTTCCCGACGACATAAATAATTTCCTTTTCGAAATTAGATTTAGCGAGGTGGCAAACCCTTTTTTTCATATTAGGGAAATTTTTCAAAAAAGGTGGCAAAAAACGTCGACAATTGTACGCGCCTGAATCGCTGTTCTGGTCTGCCGCAACTTCTTTCTAAGAATAAAATGTAGACTTAATTTTTATTAAAACATATATTTATTAATTAAATAACGATATTCATATATATTGTATTTACACAGAATGAAAATAGACTTCCTTTCCTACAGTTCTAACAAACATAGTCATATAGTCAGATCTATTTCGAACATTTCTATGCCAAATTCATAGAAATATTTTTAGATATTTAAAAATATATTATTTAATATTGTCCAAAAAAATATATATTTCATACTTTTTGGTCAATAAAATATAAAGGAAGAATATAATACAATAAATAAAAGCGAAGCATAAAATTTAACTATATTAAATAATAAAAATAAAAACTTTGCTAATGCCAATCAATAAGAATATTGTTAAAATCAATGATGAAACGATGAATTTGTTCAAAAAGGCAATAATTAAAAAAACACACGATGACGAGAAACAATTTTTTTTTTGAAAATAATATTCATTTATATATTCTGTACGACAATTAATTTTTTAACTAATATTCCATAATTTTGCTCATATTTGACTATATATATAAAAAAAAAAAAAAAACAAAAATGCACTATTTAAAAAAATATCTTCTAAATATTTTAGTTTTAATTTTGTACATTGAACGTACCAAAATTTTGATAAGATCGATCTCTTCGCCACGGAAGTATTAATTCGGCGGCTGTTGGCCCTACATCGGGTGATAAACTTTTTTCAGGGCTACCGCCGCTACTAGGTGCATAATGTTTAATAATTCTTGCCTTTGATGTATCAAAACCCGGAAGACTTGTGATGTGGTCAATTAACGAATTATTATTAACACGATCCGAGTCAGCTAAATGCATATATTTATATATATAGATATAAAAAGATATATACATGGGCAAAAACATAAATGGAAAACAAAAAAGAAAAAGTTTTTTTTTTCCTCTAATCTTCACATATAATTTTCGAAACGATTAAAAACTTATTTATAAACTAAAAAACTCATCGTAGTCAAAAAATTTAAATATTCACTTTGTAAGGCAAAGAAAAGTAGAGAAAAAGTGAAGAACCGAGGACCTGGATTCGAACCAGGGAGACCCTGGTGACTGATGAGACATCAGTCTCATGAGGCGAGGTCGAGGTCTTAACCAACTAGACCATTCTACACTGTATCTACCAGCCTGTTCATTTGCCCTTTCCTCTACTACCGCCAATATTATTCAAATCATTACAACTGTTTTTGTCAAACCTCTCAATTGTTTTACCAAATTCAGTTGAATCCTATTTTTTTTTTTTTAACTCTTACAACTTTTAGAAAATCAACGAAATTTAACGAAGAAACATAAATGTTAGTGAAAATCATATTTTGATTTTGTAGAAGTTATAATATCGGACAAATGGAAATATTATAAATCATGTTTTTCGATTGGATTTGAAGAAAAATACAATTTAGATTGTTTGATTGATGAGTTTCCTAATAAAACATATAAAACAGAATAAAAAAAAAGAAATTAAAGAAATTACTGGCATTTATATGATAGTTCGATTTCACAAAAATTCAGTAAAATTATTTTTGATTTAAAAAAATTTGGTTCTCATATAAGTGTTTTAGAACACGTTACTGAATTAGCTCATAAAATTATAAGATTATAATAGGACCCGTTAAATTTTGCACAATCTGTTTCGCAGCAGACCATATGTTAAATAAAATCACCAATGACCAGAAATCAATTTCAATTCAAATGCTTATTAATCATGCAAATATTTACACAGTCGCTAAAGTTTTCTTTTGTAGGTAATAATAGCTATCAAAAAATATAATTTTTGAATGTCTGTACCATTTTCATTAGCGCCTGAAAATAGTCAATTTCTAGTTTCTTGATTAAATTCTATTTCTTCCTTACTTAAAAAATGGAAAGAATTTAGAAACTATAGCGAATCTTCACATGACAATAATGCTTAATTTCACAGTGAGAACTTAAGCTTCGTTTGAAGCTTAAGTTTAGCTTAAGTTACAAAACGAGTTTCAATTTCACAGCCAAAATATGAAATGTTTGTATCAAGTTTTGTATTTGTTTTAACTTGAAAAGCCGTCTATTCTTTTTCTATGTTCTAACTCTAATCATTCTAAAATTTAGATATTAATTAATTTTTTGAAGAAATAATTATGAAAACATATAGTAAGTTAAAATCGGATTTTTTGATGCCCTATGGTAGAAATGGAACACAAAAACAGTTAAAACTAACAATATTTCAAGGTTTCTTCTTCATAACTTTGTTTCTCCTCTTCAAAATTTTCTCTAACTTGCAGGTAACTAAGAACTTACTAGCATAAATCTAATCTGTAAATTTTATCCAAATCGGTCAATTAGTTTTTAAAGTACATCAAAAAAACTTTATGGACAGACTTATTTTCTGTTGGGATTATTTCTTTTACTATCCTTTGACCGATTTTTCTCATATTTAACATGGTATCGTATATTTACGTATTTAACCAACATAATTAATTTAAACAAAATTGATTGACAAATTTTCGAATTAAATCCGAAAAACCATACAAAAAAACCGACAAAACTTTCTGGTCACCCTAGTTTTTGCTTAATAACTTCCCTCCCCCCGGTCGATTTTGCTGAAATCCAATACCAAACCCAAGAATAAGGAATAAGTCATTTATATTCTAAATTTCATCAAAATCGGATAATACGTTTTTGAGTTAACTTGTCTACGGACGAACGGACGGACGGATGGACGGACATGCATAAATCGATATAACTTTTGATTCCCTACACAACCATACCCTTGAAATTTTTCTACCATGATTAATTCTATGCGTTACATACTTAGTGACAAAGTTAATATACCCTCTGGTAGTACCTACCATAGGTCATTAACACGCCTACAATGCCTGAACGGGGCTGACAAATTTTCGTATATTCAAAAACGAAGTAAATAAATTACTAAATTTTTGTGAAATTCGTCTATAAAGCTACTGTTTCTAAAGATACTTGTATTTTCGCTGCATTCTCACATTATAATTATTGTAAAATATTATATAACTATATAAGTTTACTTGTAATAAATAATTATAGTGCATTATCGACTCATGCTTAATATTTCTAAGGATATTTTAAAAGACACATTTCTTCTTTACAATAGTTGGGATGAAATTAAAATAGGTACATATAAAAAAAAAGGATTCAAAATTAAAATTTCCAAAGATTTGATTGAATTCTTTTTATACAACTGTAAAAATAACATCAAAAAACATAATCATAAAACATAATTATTTATGTTAAAAAGTGATAAGGATAACGCAGAAAATTTTATATATGTATATAAATTTTAGTGTAATTATGAAATTAGTATTTTACATAAAATTAAAAAGAAAAATAAAAAAAAAATTTAACACATACAGAATATTTACTTTGTTTGTTTTTGGTTAAATAACAGATTTTTGTTAAAATAAGTACTTAATATTAGAATATTAATACATAATTCTTTTAAATAATAAATTATAAAAAATTTTACTTACGTGATGATTTTGCTGTAAATGTTAGGCCATCATCCCAATCATCACTTGGCTGTCCTCCAGGTGATAAATACTTTTGATTTTCTTCTGTAGAGTCATTTATGATAATTTAATTAATGTAATTTAATTTCTTTTTTGTATTTTACCAAATTTTTACTCAAAATGCGAATGATATTTATTTAAATGAATTTTCATGCAATTTCATTTGTTCATTTTTTTTTGTTAGTAAATGAAATTAACCTACTACTTTAATGTGAAGTCAACAAAAACGTTATTTTTTTTTACTATACGTATATCTTCGACAATATTTAAGATTTTTAAAATTACGATCGATTTAATTAAATTTCGGTTATTGAACTTTTTTCTAAATAAAAAATAATTTACAATCAAAATAAATATATAGATAAAAGTTGGTATCTTTTGGTTCTCCCAGATATACACATTGCATAACAAATCAACATGCAAAATATTAATAAATTTAAAATTATGATCTCGACATGTTACATAACAAGCAAATCAAGGCAATAGCCATGCATCAAAACTAATATCAGAATATTTCTAAGCTATTTTAATATAGTGTGATTCAAACCTTACTTTTTTTCAATAGGTTTTTTTTGACAGATCACGCGTGACTAGTGTCATTCTGATTTGTCATTTTTGTTCAGTATTGTATGGCAATTCATCATGTCAAGACTTACATCTGAGCAACGTGCTGAATGGGCGCTTGAACGCATCGAAGAAAATCCGGAATTTTCAAGCCAAATTTTGTTCAGTGATGAGGCTCATTTGTGGCTTAATGGCTACGTTAATAAGCAAAATTGCCGTATTTGGGATGATGAGCATCCACAAGAGTTTCAAGAGCTACCATTATATCCATTGAAAACAACAGTTTGGTGTGGTTTATGGGCCGGGGGCATCATCGGTCCGTATTTTTTCAAAAATGTGGCCGGCGGCCACGTTACCGTCAATGGTGAGCGCTATCGTACCACATAATAATAATAACGGACTTTTTGGTACCTGAAATTGAAGCCCGTGGTCTCGACAATATTTGGTTTCAACAAGACGGTGCTACGAGCCATACAGCCCGTGTTACAATGGATTTATTGCAAAATCATTTCGGTGAGCAATTAATTTCACGTTTTGGCCCAGTGAATTGGCCACCAAGATCGTGCGATATGACATCTTTGGACTTTTTTCTTTGGGGCTATGTAAAGTCAAAAGTCTTTGCCGATAAACCAGAGACAATTGAAGGATTGGAAGCGAACATTACTTGTGTCATTCATGAGATTCCGGTCGAAATGCTTGAGAGAGTGATCGAAAATTGGACCGCCAGACTGGCCGAGCTGAAACGTAGTGCCGGCCAACATTTGAAGGAAATTATTTTCAAACATTAATTGCCATACTATGTGCTTAAAGTTGATAATAAAGATTTGATATTTGCATTCAATTCTAAGTGTTTTATTTTTATTTAAAAAAAAAGTAAAGAATGAATTACCCTATATAATAACCACTTTCAAGCTTTAAACTTTGATTGATCAAAAGTTCAAATCCTGCTAAATCAATGCTGGATTTCTACAATGAATTTATTAAAACATTTTCATTGTGAATATGCAGAAAATTTTTGGAAGTTATTCGAATGCATTGTCAATATAATATCAAAATTAAAATATTGTTCTATATAATAATAGGATAATCAATTAAAGGAGTCTTCTTCAATATCGCGGTTTCTTTTATACATCTATGAAATTTTCTTAGATTTCCTGTTATTATATAGGTTTCTAATAATCATTTAATTGTCTTCTAAAATGATATTACTGCAATTTAATTTTTATTTAATTGTTAACTTCACATCAAATTTTCATGCAAATGTATGATCATCTATTTATGATTTATATAAAAATTCATTTCTTAGATGCAGAATCATAATACACAATATTTTTCCATAGTATTTAGATATTGAGCATATTCTCATATCTGCATTTAAAAATAATGAATAGCAATTCATTTAAAACGATAAAATAACATTAAACTAACTAAAATTTGTGCACTGACAGACATGGTTGGTTGGCTCGATTTAATTTCAAGAAAACGAAATATAATTAAATTTATCCATGTTTGAACAAAATCTTATTATATTCGTTTACAAGAAACAATCGAGCATTAAATATCTAATTAATTTTATATGAATGTATTTAATTTTGTATCTTTAAGGTTTTTGGTTGGATTAGTTAAGAATTTTCTTTTTTATTAGGTTTTCTTTGAATTACATTGTGACTTAGTGTTTTATGTTTTCTGATTTAATCCATCAAGAATCACAAAATGTTTGTTTTTTTTTTTTCTTGTCACAATTATTTACCTAATCTACGATATTTGTTAAGTGAGTTTTGAGAATGTCTGATTAGTTTTCGATAATGAAGATGATTCTTTTTCGTACCATGCGATATTTGTTTCGATGATCCATTTCGTTGGAAATCATGAAATGAAACATGATTTGTTTTAAGACCCTCTTGCTATATATATATATATAAAAAAAAAGGAAATAAATTGTTAATATATTTTATACAATACTATATTCTGTATAAGAGTATTAAAAAATAATTTAAAACAATGATGTGTTTCATAATAAAACGTGCGAATTATAAAATAATTCTCACATATATTTTATATTCGTTATTGTTTAATATTTTTTTCTTTAAGAATAAGTATTTATATAAAATTCTATGTTCTACTTGCAATTTTGAAAACAAATACATGAAAAATTGTCGTAGAAAATTTATAAAACTGAATTTAATTATATTATATTAGAACTCTTCATAAATACTATGATCACATATTCTGGTTAAAAC
Organism: Xylophagus ater; assembly: GCA_963422695.1. Taxonomy (NCBI): domain Eukaryota; kingdom Metazoa; phylum Arthropoda; class Insecta; order Diptera; family Xylophagidae; genus Xylophagus; species Xylophagus ater. The sequence continues at coordinate 41,728,221 of OY730479.1, read as the reverse complement.
AAATTAGCTCCAAACTATAAAAAATTTCAGCTAATATTTCAACAAAATTAGACGTAAAGATAAACAGATAGTTTATGAAAAATATTCTTTCTTATAAATCTTCTTTTATATAATAAAAATAACACTATACAAAAAAAGTAAGGCAACTAAAACATACCTTATTTCCTCTTTTGCTTCTTTTATGATGTTTACGATCATTCACCATTCGCCTTATGTTCATATGCATCTTATAATTAACCTATTATTTAGTAAAATATAGTAATTTAAAAAAAAAATGTTTTGATATACTTATCATAATGCAATATTTACCTGAGTTGACAAATCTCGATCATCAACTGCATGTCGGCTATAACTTAGACGACGATGCTGTAAACATTTAAATAATTATCGGTCTCAATATAATTTTAAAAAAGAATTTCAATTTATAATGTATTAATTATTATATTGCAAAGGAAAAATAAACAAAAATACTAAAAAACACGCTACAGAATAAAAGGCGGGCAACATGAATGTTAAATGTAAAATCAAAAAACTCAATTCATGGATTAAAATAATTTTGAAAATTATAAAATAAAAATTTTTTTTAATCCTTAAAAATAATAAATAAATAGAAAAAATTAACACTTATGCCCGGTTTTACAGTGAAAGTTTAAACTATAACGGACGTTTAACTTTGGGATTAACAAATTTTAGGTTTTACAGTTCGAGTTTAACCCGTATAGCCCGGTTAAAATTCAGTTTAACTTAATCGGCCGATCTACACAGTTTAAACGAATTTTTTTTGGGTTAACCAATCAAAATACAGGAAAATAAAATAAAATAAATGTCAAAAATTATTCGAATGTAAATGTATTGAAATTTTGATTTTAAAAGAAGGGTTTTTAATATTTATTTATTATTTAGAACGAATTTTTTCTAAAATTCAATATTCAACAAATAAGGGAAAAAATTTAATATTTTAAAATGAACGTGGAACAATTATGGCAACCTGTTTAAGAAAACACATCGATACGAAATATTCCGATAACCAATTTTTCGATAATATTTATATTAGATTGGATAGATATTAGATTTATATTATCTTATTACATTTTTTCTGATTATAAATTATTTATTAATTCATAATTAATTCAAATATTAAATTTTTGGTGTTTCATTTTTTATTTATTTATTTATTTTTTTTAAATGTCAAAATTTCCAGTCAAAGTAGTAAATAAAGGGAAAATATTCACAATAACTTGCCATTTTCAGTTTAGGTAAACGAAAAATAAAAATGGACTGTAAAACGCATTCGGGTTAACCTACGAATTTAATCAGGGTACTTGGGTTAAGTAAACTTAAATTTAAACGTTCACTGTAAAACCAGGCATTAATGTTATAATTAAATAAAAAGGAAAAAAAAATTAAAATAAAACTAAAAAATTTGTGTGAGTATTTTGCAATCTCCAAATAATAAAATCGTCATTTTTACATGAGTTCGATAATACTAATTAATTTTGAAATGTTTATTTCAAAAATTATGAATGAATTATTAAATTTTTGTTTTGAACGAAATAAATTATGGTTTTTGTTTTACAAAAAAAAAAAAAAAATTTAATGAAATGTATAGCACCATTATTTTCTACCAAATTCATTGAAAATTTAATTTGCATACAATTTTATATTTAGCATTATTTGTTACGAGTTAATTTGAACTCATTAGCCAATCTAATTAGTATGCATGTGCTAATATTGTACTCACATCAAAAACCCCATCTTTAAAGCTAAACATATATATAGTTTTTTTTTTTTTAATTTTATTAACATTGCACGGAACATATCTTATTGTGAAAAGATAATCTGTCATTTATAAATTTGATAGATTCTATACCTTTTCAGTTTCAAAATGAGAATAGTAAACTTCAAAGTGGAATAGTAAACTTCAAAATAAGAATAGTAAACTTCAATATGAGAATAGTAAAAAGAGAGCTCTCAAGAAAGTTGTCAAGTATTCTTAATACGAATTATCCGTCAAAGAACAGAGAGTAAAAGCCTTAGAAAGCCTTATGGAACAAGGTCTGTAGACAATGACACCAACAACATGTGCCAATTGCATCGCAAGCATTCAAAGAAAATTCACTGCAGCTCTTAACTTAGAAAATATGCTATATTAATAATTTTAATTTAAAATATTTTGTATTAATATTAATTGTTTTAAATTAAATTAAAATAAAAAATCTCTTATTGAAGTTTACAATTCTCATATTGAAGTTTACTATTCTCATTTTGAAGTTTACTATTCTCATATTGAAGTTTACTATTCTCATTTTGAAGTTTACTATTCTCATATTGAAGTTTACTATTCTCATTTTGAAGTTTACTATTCTCATTTTGAAGTTTACTATTCTCATTTTGAAGTTTGCTATTCCACTTTGAGGTTTACTATTCTCATTTTGAAACTAAAAAGGTATAGACTATACAGTTAAAAAGCAAAGAACTTACGGGAATCAAAATTACAAATGTTACACCCGACAACACTTATTTACATCAAAACTAGGGCATGGTTTGATTAATTGATTAATTCATTAATTATGTAATCAAAATGTGTTCAATATTTTGATTATTCAACCGCAAACTGATTAATTGTTTCACTTAAGAGAAACAAAACAAAATAAATTTGAAGAGAGAAATCCTTTTTGAGAATATGAATAAATTTTGAATAACTTTTAAATTAAACATAAATCACATATGACGAAAACCAATTAATCAACAATGCCATAATCAAAACTTACTATTTATAAGATTAATAAAAAAAAAAAAAAACTTAAAAAACTTAAAAAAACTTAATGAACAAAAAATTGATTGTTTTTTTTTTTATTCTGATATTTCATAGTTAGGATACCTTTAATATGGAATTTAAAAAAATTAAAAAAGTTTAGTATTTTTAATTAATAATAATGTTAATAAAAATTACTTTACGAGCTCACCACTACAAACGGTACAAAAAAAAAAAATATATTAAAATATTAACTTTTCTTTAGTATTTAGAATTAATTAATATAATTTTAATAAATCCAAATAAAATATTATGGGTATTCATGAAAACGAGTAAAACCCTCGTAAATCGTGTAAACTGCATAATTTTCCCACCTCGTAAATGAACTGTCAAAATTCCTATGGAAACTCCAATACACAAACCTAGGAAATTTCCGCGACAATTTTGGTGCGTAAGTAGCCTGGTAAACTTACACATATGTTACTTTGGCTATTATTATAGGAGGAAAAAAGAATTTTCTTGGACAACTAAAGAAATACTACTAATTTTTTGTTAAAAATATCGGAGTTAAGTCGAAACTAATCAAATTTAACAATTAAATTGATAAAATTATATTTATGAGACCAGGAATAGAATTTTGTATTTCGATCCAACTGAATTTTCGATTCGATTTAATATTCGATCTGAATTCTTTTTGGCATTCTGTAAAATTATCGTATCGTAAATTTGAGAATTCCACGCAAATGGTATAAATTTTCAAATTGCCCGATGAAATTTAATGAAATTTTGACAGCTGATAGTTTTTTTTTTGAAAACAATAATTTAAAATGTTTGTGTTTTAGATTTGTTTTTAGTTTTGAATTATTTTTTAATTAATATTTAATAATAAATATTGAAATTGTTGGTCTCAGTGAAACAAAATATCTTCAAGTGTCTTCGGTCCTAAATTTGGTGGCGTTTTTTATATTTTGTTATAATGATAATTTTCACTTCGCTCTTAGAGCATCTTATTTGGTTGTAATTTCATGAAAATCTTGATAATTTTTTTAAATTCAATACTTTCAAGTTAACTTTTGCAAGCTTGGGATTTTTTTTGCATGAACTCAAGTGAAAAAAAAATTTTTTAAAAAAATATTTCATTTTCTTTTTTTTTGTGAAAACTACAATACTTTAGTAAAAATTTACGGAAATAATTGTTAAATTTCTTGTACTTGGGTTTTTGCATTAAAGAAATTAAAAATATGACAATAAACATAAAAAAAACATGTTTTCGACAACTCAACACTGATCGAATGAATTTTATACGATCACAGTGTAAAATATTTTCGATCCAATTTTAGCCGATACCAAATTGGTTGGTCGAGTCGTATATACGATCCAATTGGGTCAAATCGAAATACAAAATTCCATTCCAGATTTACACAGTTTATACACGAACCCGTTCATGCAACACTCCTCGGAAAAATATACATTTACGCGATCGGTAAAATTCCCAGATTTCATGAATACCCTTATTAAACTAAACACTTTTTAGCGAAAGAATACCACTTTTGTAGCTGGTGATATTCGTTTAGTAAAAGGTTTTTATATTTAAGAAAAAACAGAAAAAAAAAATAATAAAACTAAAAATATTTTTTTTTTTTATAAAATTGTATAATTTTAGTTTACACATTTGTGAAATTAAATTAATTGCATATAAAACAATTATACAGAAGATAATAGCAAACTAAATTTATTATTCTTTTGGAAAAGTTTTTTCATTCGTACCGTTGCAATAGATGCCTGATGTTCACAAGAATTGTTGTTTAATATATTTTGGACATTTTTTTAAAAGTTTTTCGATATACATATATTTGTTTATATATATGATTATATATATATATATATATAATATTACACATATATATATATATTTAATATTTGATATGATGTGAAAGCAGAAGTTGAAATTTGAAAATAAAATAAATTTTAATAAAATATTCAATTGATTCAATACTTATATATATATATATTGTTTTTTTTTATTAAAAAATAACTTATTTAATCTACTTTATCATATAACATTCGTTCTATAAACTCAAAAATGCACTATATTCAGGCCAAATTCCAGTAATATCATGCTTGCAATAAAATTTGGTTCTTAAGATTTTTTTTTTTTAAATCTTGGGATTCTTCCAAGCGTGGGCATTAACTCGTTTTTACGATATCTGTGTCTGAAGCATCGATTTTCACGCCGAACTGTCAAATTTGGAGGGGAAAAAAATTGCGTTTTTTTAATTTATAATTTTTAGTGCGTTTCGGATTCCAAACCAAATTCTTTTGAATTAAATAATCAAAGTTAATAAATTTCCTATATAAAGTGTTTAATTTCTGGGTGTAATAACAAACAACATCCAAAAATTCGTGGAATTTTCTTTCACAACTAAGTTTGACATATTTTTTATTAAAATGTGCGAATTTTCGTTCTTGCCGTATAAAAAAAAGCTTTTATGGTGTTTATTTACTTATTGGTAACCAAATAGAAATTATGTTAATTCATAAATTAGTAAAAAATTCGTTTTTTTTTTAATTTACGCCGAAACGTCAAATCCCACTCTTTTTTTATTTTGATTTTAACGAAATCTACCAGTGACAGTCATTTTTTGGTTAAAATGGGGGCAATTCTTAAAATTCGTCGAAATTTTTGAAAATTCAGCATTTTCAGTTTTAAATGTTTTTTTTTTGGTTTTATAGTTTCCAAAAAATGAGGCTCTACGTATGAAATGGCTTTCGGCTATTGGTTTATGCAGGAAAGAAATATATAGGCACATAAATATTTATAATTATTATTTAATAATTCAATTTTGTAAGTCTAAGAAAACTTGATTTTTGTAGCAATCAAACGCAAACATTTTTTTGCAATTCGGATGTTCCAGAATGCATGAGCTTTTGGCCCATTTGCAATGTTGCCCCTCCGAATTCATGTTTTTAACGCCACCACTACGCCGCACACATAAGCAATAAAATGCAAGTGTATTCCAAAAGTGCTTCAATTTCCCCTGCGAAAGGCCTATCCATATTTTCCCTAATCTAAGGATTTTTCCTTCAGGTTTCTCTTTTTCTTTAATCAAAATAATCTTTTTCTTATTCAATACATTTTTTAAAACGATTTTATAGTGATTCAAATGCGCTTATTTTATGGTATTGCCTCCAAATCCGTTTGAATGATCTCAATATCATCGAAAAAGCATCCCCCAAAATTTCATTTTAACTTTTAAATATAGTAGGAAGTCACATAGTCCTAAATCAGATGAATACAGTGAATGATTCAACACAAGAGACTTGTATTGTATTGTATTGTATTGGAGGGGTCCGCACAGTGCACAGTGGACCTTAGCACGTAGGCCTGACTGGCCCATTGTGCCTCCTCCTAAAAAGGTTGGTTGAGAGGCTAGGTCTCTTCCCCGAACCGGTTTGTTCTTCTAATGAAGGTTAGCACCGTACTTAGGTCCAAGTTTGCTAGCGCCTCCTTACTGAGGGTGCACGCACCCAGTGTAGCAAGTCTGGTTCTAGAAAAGGCCGGGCATTCACACAAGAAATGTTCAGCTGACTCTTTTTATTCCAGACAGGCTCCACATAACGGACTCCCGGCCACCCCTATTCTCCACATGTGTTCGTTTAAGGAGCAATGACCTGTCACAATACCCACGATGATTCTGAGGGTTCTACGCTCGAGTCCCATCAACATTCTCGTCCTTCTGCAGTCCGGCCCAATCAGTATCATTTTTGCTTGCCTGCACTGACTTAGCCTTCGCCACCTGAGTTCGTGGCGGTGGTTTAGTTGTCTACTGAAGTCCTGTTTGAGGGCCGAGGAGGTCCACCCTACAGAAGGTTGAGGACCGTAAAACGGCTTATCTGACCCCTCTCTCGCGAGTGAGTCAGCCAGTTCATTTCCCGGGATACCCGAGTGACCAGGTACCCAGGCAACCGTCACTCTGTTTTTGCTACCGAACTTGTTCAGCGCACAGACGCATTCTTCCACTAACCGTGATGAAACGGTACATGAGTTGAGTGCTCTGATAGTCGCCTGACTGTCTGAGAGACACAAGAGACTTTATTTCGTACCAAAAATTATCAAACAATCAAGCAATTTTTGGCTTTGATAATATCGATTCTTTGCCTTACAGAAATTGTTTATGCCACTCAAAAGTCTTCGACTTTAATAACCAATTATCATACCATAAACTTTTTGTATCATTTTGAACGGTGCTGTGACTATTGTACTAAGTTTTGGGTAAAATTTAATAACATAGTTTTTTGTTTGTTTCTGCCCAATATGAATTTGATATTAAAAATGATTCTAAAATACCTTCCCATATACTCGTAATATATATATAAACATAATATTAAATGCAAATGTGATATATTTGGAATACGACCTAACAAATATATTTCAAATATTTTATTACAAAATACATCAACAATAAATGAAGAAAAAAAAATCCTAGTAAATAAAGATTAAATGTGAAAACATTTACTCATCAATAAATAAATATAAGCCAATCAATTTAAAACTTATAATAAGTTAGATGGTCCGTAATATATTTTATATAGAAAAATTATAAGAAGAAACATGTAGCATTAAAAGAAATAAAATAATATAATCTCAAAATTTGAAGTTATATTCACTACAATTTAATATATCTGAGCGTAATTTAATAATTTTTCGTTTGTTCGTTTTTTTTTTTTTTTTTTAAAAATATATGAATTCTTAATTAAAATATTGAAAAAAGAATAAAATTAATATTCTTACCCGTCTGTAAGGTTTCAATTCTTCTGCTAATAAATGATGTATTTTAGCATCAGTTAAATCCTTTTTGGATGGATTATAATCCAACTCATGCATATCCAAATTACGTGAACAGGTTTCCAAATTTGTTAAACTAGGACTGTAATTATTATATATTAGTTATATACAAAAATAAATGATTCTCAAATAGGTATATTGTTTTTAACTAAATTTTTACTACTAGGTTTCATCAAATCTTTAACATAATTGGACGCCTTCTTATATCATTTTTATTCTAAAGTTATTTATCACAATTTCAACTTTATGGTAAATATATCAATATTAAATATAAAGATGCGTCCTTATTAAATGTTTTATAATTTGATAAAATTCATAAAAAAAAAAATATTTTGAAGTTATTATCTCTAATGCCCGGTTTTACAGTGAACGTTTAAATTTAAGTTTACTTAACCCAAGTACCCCGATTAAATTCGTAGGTTAATCCGAATGCGTTTTAAGGTCCATTTTTTTTTCGTTCACCTAATCTGAAAATGGCAAGTTATTGTGAATATTTTCCCTTTATTTTCTACTTTGATTGGAAATTTTGACATTTAAAAAAAAAAACAAACAAAAAAAAACGAGACACCAAATAAAAATTGAATATTTGACGGAATTATGAATTAAAGTCCAAGCTAAAAAAGAAAATAATTTATAATTGGAAAAATGTAATAAGCCTGTTTTCTTCTAATATAAATATTATCGAAAAATTTATTATCGGAATATTTCGTATCAATGTGTTTTCTTCAACAGGTTGCCATAATTGTTCCACGTTCATTAAAAAATATTAAATTTTTTCGCTAATTTGTTGAATGTTGAATTTTAGAAAAAGTACGTTCCAAATAAGAAATAAATATTAAAAATTCTTCTTTTTAAAATCTAAATTTAAATCCATTTACATTCGAATTATTTTTGACATTTATTTTATTTTATTTTCCTGTATTTTGATTGGTTAACCCAAAAAAAATTCGTTTAAACTGTGTAAATCGGCCGAGTAAGTTAAACTGAATTTTAACCGGGCTACACGGGTTAAACTCGAACTGTAAAACCCAAAATTTGTTAATCCCAAAGTTAAACGCTCTTTATAGTTTAAACTTTCACTGTAAAACCGGGCATAAGAAATTTAACTATTAAACTAAAAAAAATCAAGCAGTGCATTTTTCAATCATAAGTTTTTCTCTAGCTCTTTTTCTAAATTTTCTTAAATCATGCAGAAATCATAAATTAGAAATTCATATTCCTTTCATGTCTAAAAAAAAAGAAAATAAAATAAAATCCAATTGAATTTCATCTAAACTTCCTAAAAGATTAACAATAATGAAATAAAAACAAATTTTGGTTTCAAATTTAAAGCCAGAGAAAATTTTCTCAAACGTTTTTAAAACGTTTACGAATATAGTATTTCTTACAGGTCCAATATTTGCATGCACTGTTTAATTAATATTAGTTTACCAGTTATTTAAAAACGAGACACCGCACCTTCCGCCTAAATAGCTTGATGTATAATTCCGGAATAATGCACTCATCGATTCGGTTCCGGACATTTGACCAATCGTGGATGGATTTCTTCTCATTACTTCCATTGCATCTCTCATTGTAAGCTTAGAATAGGTCTCAATAATTTTCGGTTCAGCACCCTATATATAAAAATTATAATTAATAGATAAAATGCAATGCAGCTATAAATCATTAAGTTAAGTTAATTTTAATATTATTATACATATTCATATTCGATTTAATAGTCATTATTTTAATTTCGAAGACTTTAATTAGAAATTTGATACGGATTCTGTGTTATATAAGGAAAATAAAATTACCTTCAAGTCCCGAATTAGTAAAGGACGAATAAAACGATTATCAAATCTTTTGAATTTATCACGAACATTATAATTGCCTGTTTTCCCAACAATATCTTCAATTCCAGCCATAAGATGATCCATAAACTAAAATTAAGATAATAATTAAAAAAAAAACAATCATATATGAATATGTTAAATTGTTTGGAAGAATAAAAAAATATGTACCCGTTCATGAATTCTTTCATTCATTGTTGGTTTACGTTTATTAGCCCGTTTTACATTTAAAAATTTCACTAATGGTTTAATTGTAATGCCCTGAACAAATACTGTAAAATATATTACAGCGATTGTTGTTGTAACGAACATCGGTTTACTTTCAAGTGAATCATCTATAAGCAATACTAAAGCAAATGCAACGGCTCCACGAAGTCCACCATAAGACATAACAAATTGATCTACTTTTGATAATTTATGTAATCTAAATTTATTGGCCATTGCAGAAAGAATAATAACTCCTGAAAGTTTTATAAAAATATTTGATAAAATTTATAATACATTTCAAATATCTAATAATTTACCTAATATCCTAAAAATGGAACAAAATAATATGGTCAGAATAACAAACCATGTGTCCCAGCTATGACTATTATTAAAAGTAGCTACACCAAGGAACATGAATATGATTGTTTCAGCAGAACTGGACAACATTTTTAGAGCATATTTAACCGTTGTATGAGATTTTTGAGAGATATTTGACTCAACATAATTTTTCATTGTAATACCACAAAATGTGATGCTACACAAAACAAAACAAAACAAAAAAGTTTATTTTAATAAATTATTATAAACAATTATATGAATAATAATTTTTTAATACTAACGCTAAAATGCCACTCATATGGAAGATTTCAGCATTTAAATAAGCTAAATAGGCCATAACAAAAATAAAGATTGGTTCAATTACACGCACGTGATCCGTGTAACGTGTAACAAGCCCAGTTAAAAATCCCCAAAGTACACCTGTAAAAAAAATGTACTCATTTTATATAAATTTTTAAAAAAAAACAAAAGAAATTATGTTACCAATTACAGTTCCACCGATTGCAACAACGAAAAATGATGCTACTCCACTGGCAAAATCACCTACCTTTAATTGTTGATATCCGATTTCATTATATGCTTCCATCATGTGGTAAAGTACAACCTTAAGTAAAATATATACCAAACAGAAAATGATTATTAGAAATCATTTAAGTTTAATTAAATTAAAGTTGATTTAACAATTTCTAAAATTATAAATTTATTGATTTAAAATTTGCATACCGTAACAGCATCGTTGAGTAGCGATTCACCAAAAACAACAATATACAAAATTTCGTTAACATGAATTTCTTCGAAAACCGCTAATACCGCAACAGGATCAACAGCTGATATAACTGATGTGAAGAGAAGTATTTCTAATAGTGTCGGTCCAGAGAAAAAACCAATCTTGCCACAAGCCCACAATGAGGCACCTTTAAATAATAACAAGATTAAAAATTGAAAACTATATTGTTTATAAAAATTTGAATATAACAATTTGTTACTAACAATTGATTTTATTGAATCAGTTTATGGTAAATCAGTGTTGGCATACCGGAATCGTAACATATTGCACTAATCACTAGAAATTTCCAGAGGTATTTTATGATTTACTTTTATTAAATCATAAAATACTTCTGGAAAAACCACAAAAAAAAACACCATAGGACAAAACAATAATGACACTTCTCGAATAAACAAAACAATGTCAAAAAAAAACAATTCCTGGAAATATTTAAAATTTGTAGAGCTTTCGAGAAGTTGCCATCTAGTATACAAAAGCCAGCGAAAATATAGACTTTTCCAGATACACACACCAATTGGGTATAAAAGCAGCTGAGGATTGAGTCTGAGAATCAAATAAAATCAAGAAGTCGAGCTGTGTATTTCAAATATTCTAAAGCCTAGCGCAGAACAGAAACTTTGAATTTAAAAAGTAAAAATAGTGACTGTATATTTTTATAAACTGTGATAAATTAATTCTAATAATTAATTATTGATAAACAAATATTTTTAAGACAATTGTTAACGCAGAAATATTTATAAATAAAGTTATACACTAAATTCACATAAATAAAAAGTGTTATCAATTCCATAACATCGAACCGAACGGGTAGCACGTCACAATATTGTTTAAAGTTTCGCTACAGTGAAAAATTGTTATATTTTGTTTATAGCGTATCGTTACACATTATGCCAACACTGGTATAAATCAAAATATAGTTTTATAAATTAAATCAGAATATAACTTTAAAATTTAATTGTACTAATTTGATAGTTATATCAATTTGAATTAAAAATCATGACATTTTGACTTGATCAGTTAAACAAATTAAAACATGTATAGATTGTATAATAAAGACATATTATTCAAATCTATATGCCAAGGCGGTAAATCTATCAAACTAAACTAACTAAATATCGTTTAATTTTTAATAGAGTTTTTATATTTTGGAAAAAGAAAATAATTTAATTGCTTATAGACTTTCATAAGAATAGTAATCATTGATTGGTATGCAATTAAAGAGAAAACAATCATATCAAAAATAAACAAAAATTAATTTCAATTAAACAAATGTCTTTTGAGTAAGTATTAAGTATTAATAAAATTCCAAGCAGAGGTGCACGCTATTGCAAGGTGCACTGAAGTCAACCTCAAAAGAAACTATCGCAACAAGGAAATAGCGATAATGATAGATAGTCAGGCGGCCATCAGAGCACTAAGCTCGCATACAATATACTCCAAGATGGTAGAAGAATGTGTGGCCAAATTAAATGAATTAGGCACAAACAACAAAGTTACCCTGTACTGGATACCAGGGCATATGGGTATCGAGGTCAACGAAGAAGCCGACAAACTGGCGAAACTAGGGGCAGGAACATCCTTCATAGGTTCAGAACCCTTCTGTGGAATCGGACCACATATAATCCGAGAAATTTTAATAAAAGAAGAGGCGGCAGAAAGAACTAGATACTGGGAAATTCAACCAGGACTAAGGCAGGCCAAGGATCTCCTTGGAATATTCAACCCCCAGAGATTCAAAGCCTTTATTAGCACTAATAGGAAGAATATAAGAGTTCTGACAGGAATCCTTACAGGACAGTGCAGATTCAAAGCACACCTCAAAAAACTAGGACTTGAAAGAGATAGCACCTGCAGATTCTGCGAGTGGGACGACGAAACCCCAATGCATATTCTCTCCTACTGTGAGGCATTACTCCGTAGGAGAAGAAAATATCTCGGGGCATATTGCTTCTCTCCAAGCGAGATACAATCTCTCAATCCACTCCGGATACTAAAATTCCTAAGAGAAATAGGCCTGGAGGAGGTGTTGTAAAATGGGAAGTTAACCTAACTATTACACCAAAGAAAAAGGGGGTACAATATATCTTAAGGTCGTAGTACAGGAACACCCTAAAATTAAATCTAAATCTAATTATTAATAAAATTTCAATTTTACATACCAATTGTCGCAATATTAAATATTGTACCGACCACAGCCATCAAAAGAATTGTTCCTAAATTATCGAAGAACAAACGATTCGGCATAAAATAGCCAGCATCCAAAATTATCGGTGGTAACATATAAAAGAAGAATGTATTTGGTGTTAATGGCGAAACTTTAACAGCGATCACAAAATAAAGAACAACACCAATTAAAACGCCAACCACAATAAGGAGGCACGATTCTGGGAAGATTTTATTTAATTTTGGTGTCATATGGAAACCTGGAAAAACAAATAATAATATTGAATATTAATTGCTTATTATAATTTGAATAAATTAAAAGTATTAAATTTAAAAAAGTATCACCAAGAAAGTTTGGTGATTTGGTAAATATATGACGAAATAATCAGGAAAAGTTAAGAAACAATGATAATTTTTAACGACAATCATAATTTAGGTAGTTTGTCGCACTATGTACACGTACTTAAAATTATAATTATATATAATTAAAATAACAAAACGATAATTAGTTGATTTATTTATGTATTTTTCCTTTTTAAACGAGTTAACCTTCAATTTATTACTATGCCTTAATGCATTTGTTTACCATTTCTTTTATTTGTTATTGATTTACCGATATTAAATCGATAAGTTATGTTTTCTAATGCTTTAATTAACTAAAAAATAACAATAAATAATTTTAACTACTACTAAAAACATAAAAAAAATTATGCAAACATCATTTATATTTCATGTTTTTCCATACCTAAGATCTTTTTAGAATTTTATACATATATGGCAATAGTATATAATTGAAAGAATTGTAGTCTTTTATCAATTTCTAGGATGGTATTTATGCAATTCTTACTAAATTACGTTTGTTTAAAGTACTAGGTGGAGTGAAAAGTAACCTCCTTGACCGCCAGAATGCGCTGCTACTGCAAAAAAGGTTATGGTGCCTTGAAGTCCATTCATATTTAGGCAGACATGCCAAATTTCAGTGCTGTCTTTAGTTTTGTTTTGACAGCCGATTGTTGTTGACGTGTTTGGCATCATGTTGAGTATGGACAAAAACGATTTTCGTTCTCTCATAAAACATTATTTTTTGAGAGGCAAAACGGCGAAGGAAACAAAAGAAAAATTGGATAAATATTATGGGGCTAATGCTCCGTCAGATTACATCGTCAAATATTGGTTTCGAGAGTTTCGTGGTGGCCGCAACTCCACTACCGATCAACTCCGCAGCGGCAGGCCTTCCGATACGGTTACAGAGGACAATGTCAAAAAAAATACATGAAATGGTGTTGGCTGACCGGAAAGTGAAGGTGCGTGAGCTAGCAGATACCACAAAGATTAGTACTGAGCGCACACGCCATATTTTGGGCAATATTCTGCATATGAAAAAGTTATCCTGCCGCTGGGTGCCGCGCATGCTCACTCCTGACCATGAACACGAACGCGACAGCACCTGGAAAGAGTGTTTGGACTTGCTGATGCGTCGATTGGTAACTTTTGATGAAACCTAGATCCACTATTACACACCAGAGAACAGAATGAGTGCCCGGCAATGAACTGAAGCCGGCACGAGGCTCGATGGGTCGGAAAGGTTATGGCGTCGGTTTTCTGGGATTGTCATGGCATACTCTTCGTGGACTACCTCCAAAAAGGAAAACCATCAACAGCGAGTATTACTGTGCATTATTGGAGCGATTGAAGGCCGAAATCGCTGCAAAACGGCCTCTCAAGGAGGTTACTTTTAACTCCACCTAGTATGTATACAAGATTTTATAAATATATAAAAAATAACGATATACTATATATATATTTCTCCTTAGAAAGCTGAGTTTTAGAAAGCTATGATATAATAAATATGAATTTTTCATTTTCTTACAGAAAATCCTACTGCCCTTATATACAAAGACAATACGTGTAGACGAGCAAAGGTGCAGTATTATTAATAATATGTAATTTTAAAATATGTATATCCTTGATAAAATTCTTCATTTTCAACTAAATATTTTCTTGACGTAATTTAATTTTCAAGAACAATATTTAGACTTTTTTATATGAACAACCGCATTACTGACTTATATAAATTTTTATTTACCTTCTAGATTTCTTAGATTTATCTCAATTTACGTGTCATTTCGTTGACAAATAATTGCTCTACCATATTAAATGATGATTGTAATGAAAGATTTCTTTCGTCCATTAAAATTAAATACATAAATCATATTCTTTTATATACATAATTACAAATCGATAAAAGGTATATTTTCTTTTATACTTGAAAAATTAATTTGAATTTATTCTATCTTTATGTATCCAAGCAAATTTTACATTTTATTGTTTTATGTTTTATCAATACGATTGACAGGACAACATTTTCGTTTCAAATCGACATAATACAATATAAAAATAGAATTCCATCTCAGAATCAGACAGCCGAAAATATAGTAGCTTTTATGTAAATTTATAAAAACACTAGTATGAGCAATTAATAATAAAATCTATTGTCGTCATTAACGTATATTATAAATTTCATCACTAAAATTAATTTATCGAAATGTAAAATTTCTCTGCGCTAGAACTAAGTCTTTCTGTTAATTTGTTAAAGAATCGACAAAGTTCATTAAATACCTATTGATAGAAACTTTATCAAATTATTTCATTCATTTATTTTCAGAATTCTTTGAAATTCAGAATTTTCAAATTAATTTTCATACATTGTTTTTTTATTAAATTAATTTCTAACTTTTATTTTAGAAATTTATTTATCGATATTTAGCTATTTGAAGTTAATCAAATTTGTTCCAGTTTTTTGAATGGCGAATGGAAAAACTCGTGATTATTTATTTAAATTGTTTCATAAGTTTTTATTCGAAGTAAATAATTATATACCGTGGTAATTCGCTTACCGTTGTAAAACATGGTGTATCGTTGCATCGTTGTACGATCCGGTATTCTTCTATACAAAAAAAAATCGAATCATACAACGATATACAAAAAAAAAAGAAAAAATCGAATCATACAACGATATACAATAATACGCGGCGAATTAAAACGGTAACGGAATACGCCTACATGGGACATACATATATCAAGAATAGTTCGTTGTACTTCTAAGCTGTGAAAGTTAATAAGATACTATAGAATCGACTATCGTAAGTTTTCTCTATTAAGTGTTTATACCCTGACATAGAATACCAAGGGTGTACTAGTTTTATACGTTTACAACACTTCGAAAAATATATTGAACAACATTTTCAAGGCATTAAGAAATCAAAAGTTATTTCGATTTTTTCTATGCCTTTCTGCCTCAATATAGTACACAAAACCCTTAAGGCTTAAATTTGGTATAACATATATAGATTTGTGATGTCAAATTTGGACTTAATATTTAATTTAAACAAAATCCAGGACAGATGAAGCAAAGTTATAGACAAAAAACGACATTGTATTATAGTTATTAATATTTATTTTGAGATAACTCGACAACCCTTTGAGAACAAATAAACGATATTAAAGGTAAACTTAATGTTAAAACTGGCCAATTTTGGTCAACATCTACATGAAATGGGAATGATTTAAAATCGTTTAAAACTAAAGTTTCCATCCCGGGAAATCCCGGGATTGATTTCTCAGGAAATTTACATAATTTTCTATTCCCGAATCCCCGGATTTTTTTTTCATTTCACAGGAAATTTAATTTAATAAAATTCTAAGGATCATTATGATTTACAACAATTTTTGATAGCAAATTATTTGCTGGGCAATATATTCATTGATTTGAAACTAAAGATGAACTTGCAAACTGCAGTTAATGATTGCTTCAAAAAAATACCGATTAACTTAAATTATGGCAGTAGTCTTCAAAAACAAATAAAAATGTTTGAATTAACTGGTGAAATGATTCAAAATTTAAAAATTTTTTTTAATTGTTTAAAAACAATAAGGCCTACTTCAAGAGTCTTCTCAATAGCTTCTATATTTTCAACCAAAAAAAGGTCATTATTAAGCGATCATTCACTGAATGAATTATGTTTCCTAAAAAGTTATTTTATTAAATATTAAACATATATGCTGTATTTTGTTGAGAATGCTATCCGCGTCTATCATACAAATATTTAGCGCCGGATAATATCGGGCACCGTTATTAGCGATGGTTAGGAGGCATGGATAGCAAGAAGGACGGTAGATGGCGCAAATCAAAGGCTTTTTTTCATTGGAATAGTTAAAAATAACAGAAAATTGGTTTGAATCTTGAATCATACCTAATTTTCGTCAGTTTTTTTTCCATTATTTTTATTCCTTTTTGTTTTATTTAGTTAAAACAATACTTAAAATAGCCGTCTCGCGAAATATTATTTGTTTAAATTTAAATCTTTGTCTAAAAAAAAATTTCTTAATTTTTTTAACCTCAAAAAAAATTACTTTAGTTGGGTACGCAACCAAATAATTCCTTCAAATAATTTCAGTGGTTCGAATATTCGAAATTAAAATTTTTAAGAATTTATATAAGAGAAATCGTTCTTTTGAGAAAGTAAATTAGCGCCCGATAGAATTTCTAATAAAATACAGCCATAGAAACTTAAAATAGGCTTATAGTAGATTTTTTGATGTCCTATTGTAGAAATGGGACAGAAAAACTATCAAAACTAACATTATTTCAAGGTTTTCCATTTAATATTTTTAGGAATATCCCGGGATTTCCCGAAAAATGTAATTCTAAATTTCCCGTATCCCGGGAAATTAGAAAGTGTCGGGAAATGGAAACTCTATTTAAAACGATGTCTTTTAACTTTCATACGTAATATATTTTATTTTAATTGATAAGAATTTTTACCCTACAGTATCAAAATGCTTAAATTTAAGCCGAATTTGGTTTTCTGTAAGTTTTTGAATTGAAATATGAAATAAAGTTTTAAAATAGTTTTAATATTACGAAAAGCGGCTATTTTAGTTCGTAATTATTAAAAAAAAAAAAAAAAATATACATTGTTACATAAAAAGTTCGTGTAATTTTTAATTGACTAACATGTTTGATAAGAGAATGTATTCCATATATCGATAGTGTTCGTTTATTAATGAATTCATACGTAATTAATTAATAAATGAATACTATCGATTAATAATCAATCAATTAGTAATTTTGATACGGTTCATTTCTTTATTCAATCAGTCACCGATTAAATTCCAATAAATTAAAAAGAAAAATAATGAAAATAATAGAAGAATATAATCTTGTGAGAATATCTTAAGTGATTGTAATAGTAAGATGTATCAATAAATTCCTAATACACGTAAAAGGGAAATTCAATAAAAAATTGGAGACCAATTTTCTTATTCCAATATTGGAACATTAATTGTCATTAATACTTATCTGATTTAAATTCTTAAGAAACTATTTCATTCAAGATGAAATATGACAAAAAAGTAGAATTTTATGTAATTTTTATTTATTTCAATTATTATCAATTATTTTCAATTGATTTTTCATGAATTAAATTTATTTCACATAAATAAAAATGATATGTTTAAAATTTTTGATTAAAGAAAATTTTCTTATTTACAATGTTTATAAAATTGGTTTTGTGTTGTTTATAATTTAGTCAATGAAAATGTATTTTCCCTTATTAATAAAAATTGAAGAAAAAAAAAATTGAGTTATGCTCTCTTAAGAAAATTTAGTCAATTAAACTAAATAAACGAAAATATCAAAACAAAAAATTTCAATTTATACCAGGATTAACCAGATTATTCCAGCGTAATCTACTAGTTTTATTTCTGTCTTGAAATTAATTATATACTTCGCTTAAAAACAAAAAATAAAGAAAATATATTTTTCCTTACCAATTTTTGCAATACTAGCCGATAATATCCATAAGCCAATAATGAATGGTGTTTTAACACGATCAAATTCAACCTGAGCAACTGGAAGGCTTGCGACTTGATGTCCTTCTGCGGATTTAAGTGTAACTTCGGCGGTTGTTGATTGAGGAACTTCAGCGGCTCGTTTACTTTGTGAACCTAAAAGGCTAATACTATTCATATCGAGGCCTGGATATGTTGCTGCTAATTCTGGACGAGATATTTGATGAGACTAAAATTTCATAATAAAAAAATAAAATAATAGCAACAAAAAAAAAATTAAATATTAACAATATTAATTTTGATCTATAAATAAGAAATGTTTTAATTAAGATATATAATTTAACGATAGTAATTCGTCGTACGACAAAAACTTCGCAATAAAGCGTTTTTTTTTTCGATTATCTTTAGTTCAACAAAATTGTTTTAATTTATTTACCAGAAAATTCTATAAATAAAGATATATAATCCATTATTTTAATTTCTCATGGAATCTTATTTCATATCGAACAAACATGATGTTTTTAGGCATCTTCAATGAACATAAAATTAGGACACATGAAAAAACAGCAAAAGAAGGTTTGAAATAAAAAGCGAACTAAACGTAGTTTGAAGATACATAATCCAATTGGTTTAAATAGGGCATGTATTTTCTTTAAGAGATACATGTTGTACGCATTGAACGTTACTACTGATTAACCTGATAGTTAGCTTTTTTAATGGAGAATCTAGTTTATATAATACTAAAGACATATTAGCAGCGATAATCTCGATTATCTCACGATTCTCAGGTAAAATTCGATAACGGACCAGATTTTCTCAATTATTGAGGATATTTAACGTAGAATTTTAATCTAAATTATTGAATAATTGAGAACCTTTCGTTCTCTGAGTATGAAAAGCTTTAAAGCTTTCGCTTAAATCTGGTAATACCGCTCATATTTAAAGATATAAACCGGGAAAAAGCGCAAATAAGAAGAAGACACATTATAAAATCACAGATTTGAATTTGGCGGTTCTAATTTTTTGTATTTTAAAGGAAATGGTTCTTTTTTTTTTAAAAAAATATCATATTTTTAAATTTTTTCTTTAAGATTTTAAATGTTTGCATATTCATAAATAATTTTTTTTTACTTCCAAAATTTCATAACCAAAAAAAGATTTTATAGAAAGCTTTGAGAAATGTCAAAGAATAATTGAGAATGAATTTTAATCCAGAAAAACAGAATGTGTCGCATGATCTGGATTAAAAATAATCGACTGCGTTAAATCGTGTAGTATGTAGTATGTAGTAGTAGGGCATAACTTATTTATGACTTGTTAATATCATGTTAACATATAGTAGATTATATTTCTTGGCGAAGGTGTATTATTCCCTATATTTCATTAAAAATCTCAATTTTACAAGTTTTACCACTTGGCCTAGTTTTATTTTACCTCTTCATATGCTGCTCAAACAATCTTGATGGTCATTGATGTAATATCACTATCTCAATACAAAAATCTTGAA
Organism: Xylophagus ater; assembly: GCA_963422695.1. Classification (NCBI taxonomy): domain Eukaryota; kingdom Metazoa; phylum Arthropoda; class Insecta; order Diptera; family Xylophagidae; genus Xylophagus; species Xylophagus ater. Next base: position 41,707,932 of record OY730479.1, on the reverse strand, counting down.
AAAGTTAGAGATATTGCCTGTTGTTTTTTTCAGAGATGAAATTCTTTAATTTTTTTTTTTGGTAATACGTTTACCTTGGTAAGTAAGGTGACATAAATTCAAATTTTCCGATATAAAATATTTTGTAAATAAGCGAATTATTTCTAAATATTTGATATTTTAATCAATTTTCCACACAAATATTTGAACGAAAAAAATAAATAAATTTAATTACACAAAGTCATAGTTAAATTTAATTATCACAAATTTAATATACTTCTCATATTTCAAATTAGAATATAAGCCTTGAGTTCGAATCGAATTCAATTCGATACAAGATAACTGTATATATGCAACTTATCGAATAAGATTTTTAAATACTTAGAAAAATTATTTACATAATAATTATACTACTACTACGGAATTCAACCTCGATAGAAACTATCGCAATCAAAATATAGCGATAATAGTTGATAGTCAAGCGGCCATCAGAGCATTAAGCTCATGTTCAATAAGATCCAGGATGGTAGAAGAATGCGTGACCAAACTAAATAAGTTAGGCACAGCAAACAAAGTTACCCTGTACTGGATACCGGGTCATATGGGTATCGTGGTTACTGAAGAAGCCGACAAACTGGCCAAACAAGGGGCGGGAACACCCTTCATAGGGCCAGAACCCTTCTGTGGAATCGGACCACACATAATCCGAGAAATTTTATCAAAAGAAGAGGTGGCAGAAAGAACCAAACACTGGGAACAACAACCAGGGCAAAGACAGGCCAAAGATCTCCTAGGGGAATACAACCCAAAGAGATTTAAAGCCTTAATCAGCACAAATAGAAAGAATATGAGAGTTCTGACAGGTCACTGCAGACTCAAAGCACACCTAAAAAAGCTAGGACTTGCACTAGACAGCAGCTGCAGATTCTGCGAGGGTGAGGAAGAAACTCCAATGCACATCCTCTCTGAATGCGAAGCACTATTCCGCAGAAGAAGGAAATTCTTGGGGGCATACTACCTCCCCCCAAATGAGATACAATCTCTCGATCCACTCCGGATTATAAAATTCCTAAGAGAAATAGGTCTGGAGGAGGTGCTTTAGAATGGGAGCTAACCAAACGACTGCACCAAACACAAGGGGGTACAATAGATCTTAAGGTCGCAGTACAAGAACACCCTTTAATTAATCTAATCTATACTACTACTACTCAATATCATATTCTTAAGACAACAAAAAAGGCTTGATATTTCATCAATTGTAATTTCTGCAAAAAGTTATATTGCTTAGATTTAGATAATCTGTATTGAAAACAAATTCAAACAGGATAGAACTTCATTTAGGGGTTATACCCGATTACAATTTTCACGAAAATTCGAAAAATTCTCGAAGTTAGAGGTTTGAGTGTAACAATCTGGCAAATTGAAACTTTAAACGCATTTTTCTCAAATATGATTTGATTGATTGAGTTCAAATTTTGAATAAGTATACATGTCTAAAATCTATTTTCAGGCTTCTAAAAAGTACTTACAATTATGTTCAATTTAATGTATTCTATTACTTTTTAATATCTTTATTTTAATGTATTTATTTTATGTAATTTAAAAGCAAAAAAAAAACATATTATACTTAAATTCATAATGAAAAAAAATCAATGATAAAGTATCAAAAACTTTGAAAGATATCTTTGGGAAAATTCATGAAAAGGTTACTAATCAAAAGCGACCTTTTTTTGATGTATTTAAGTACATTATCATAATATATATATATATGTAAACATATTATAAGATACCCGTACGTAGATATATAATACTTACATACTCTTTAAAGGAAAGTTTTGACATATTTTTTAAAGGTTTCTTTAAGTTAGGCATATCAAGAATTTTAAATATGTATAAATATAAGAAAAAAACATATACAAATATAGATTTATATACCAGGAATTTAAAGCCTAACATAATCTTACTCGATGTTACTTATAAAAAGAAAATATTTATGGTTTGCGAGAAATCTTACTTACTTTACCATATATGTTATCACCAAATGAATTTTAATATTACTTTCTTTAACAATGGAAGTTAAATGTTTTTAGATCCAAAGTACCATAACAGAAGAATTCGAGAACAGACCACAGTACAAGGGTAAAAACCAAGGGAAGAACTAATATTAAAAGTATATTGGAAGAGTTCAAGATTCGAACTGGCGAAAAAAAGCTTTAAGAAATATATAAATTTTCATCGAGAAATTATAAATTGGCTATCTTCAGATGTGTAAGAGAAATGGTACAGATGTTCCAATAACAAAAATTATATTATATGATTATTTTGTTAAGATTTCATAAAGTACTAATTAGGGATAGACAAAACATTTGCATCCTCTGAAAGATATGCCAAACAATTTTTGGTACTAGTAAAATTAATATTCGAAGAGATAAAAATAATAAAATATATTAAAAAATGAAATTGAAAAAAAAAATTATTTTTGAATTTCAATCAATCAATTGTTATCAAACGATTAATTTCTTCATTGCTCGTAGCTCAATTCAAGGATAAGAATGCCTCTGATAAAGTGAACAGAAAAATGTTAAGCACAAACTATTTATTTATTAAAATTGTACTTTTTTGATTAATATATTATATTATACTACTATGATCAAAAGGTAAGGTCAATTTTTAATTTAAACTTCCCGCGTTAACCGAATCGGACAAATGAATTTTTTTTCAAGTTGGTAGAACTGTTAGTGACATCTGTGACAAATTACATGTCAATATCATCATTAGTTTTTAGTTTACGCTTGGTTTTGTGAACAAAGAAAAGTGAATTTGGCGATTTTTACGATGTCGAATTTTGTTGAGCAAAGAAACGTCGCCGCTGCAACGTATCGAATGCTACAAAAGGCCTTCGGTGACGAGACTATGTCACAGAAAAATGTTTACAAGTGGTACAAAGACTTCAAAGAATGCAGAGAACGTGTTGATGACTTGGAACGCTCTGGACGACCATCGACGTCAATTGATGAGCAACACATCAAGAAAATCAAAGAATTGGTGCTCGAAAATCGTCGATTAACAATTCGAGACCTTGCCGACATGCTTGCAATATTAATTGGATCAGTGCAAGCAATTTTGAAGGATCATTTGTGCCTCAGAAGAGTCAAATCGCGTTTGGTGCCAAAATTTCTCAATTTTTTCGAAAAAGAGCGTGAGTTTTTCGCCACTCATGTCGCTCCACAACCACCGTATTCGCCTGATTTAGCACCGTGTGACTTCTGGCTGTTCCCAAAGCTCAAGAGACCACTCCGGGGAAATCGTTTTGAGTCGATTGAAGAGATCAAACGTGAATCGGTACGCGAATTGAAGGCTATACCTGAGGACGACTTTTTAGCATGCTTCAAAGATTGGAAAAAACGTTGGCATAAGTGTATTGTAGCTGGGGGGGGGGGATTATTTTTAGGGGGACGAAATCGATTTGGAAGAATAAATAAAAAATTTTAATTTTACAACAAAATTCACCTTACTTTTTGAACACAGTGGGGTATTATATTATTGTATAAATTCTACAATACCATTAAATTCAAAATTGAAAAAATAAATAGCAATATTTCACGTGTGAAAAACAATTATCACTAAATTATTAATAAATATGTGTGAATATTTCCACGACACGAGTTTCTTGTGTTTAGTTAATTAATTTAAAAATAATCCTAATGAAATCATATTTATGGACTTTTTTCTTCTTCAAGGTATATATTCTAATAATTGATAAATTTATGTTTTTTTCAAATTGATATTCTTAAAATTTCCATTAAAATAATGGCAATAAAATGATTTTCAATTAAATATTACATAAGTGTAAACAAAAAAAAAATCCATAATAAAAGGAAATAAATTGAATTTTTCTTAGAATTTTGATAATATTCATGCCATGAATAAAATTTAATATATTTGTAGAAGAAAAAAAAATCTCAGCATGTTCAATTCAATATAATTACAATTTTGATCGTAGATCAATTCAGAAAGGTGTGATGAAACATTAAAATGGAGTTGTTGTACGCCACCCAAGAGTAATTGTAATTTGATTAGGATTACAATGAACAATATTTTAATTACTTACAAATATGTGGTTTTTCTATTATTTAACAGTTACATTAATAACTTTCAATCGACCACATTATCATTGCAATTATATCATAATAAGAGTTCATTGCCAATACCGAAATCAGTATTTAGGTAAATAATAGCCCTATATGAAATAAATAATCGAATTCATATCGAATATTAGTATCAACAAAAATTTAAGTAAATATTGAAATAAATTCGGAATAGTAAATATATTTAAAAGACTTTCAAACATACTTCTAACCGATTTTACAATTAGTTATGTCAATCTCAAATTTATAATATTCTATTAACAAGTGGGCTGAAAAGTTCGTATCGTTTCTATGAGAGGGCGCCACTAGAATTAAGTCCATACCATTTTTCGTTAGTACCAACCTTCAAAAGATACGTGTATAAATTTAACAGCTGTCGGACTATTAGTTTGTGAGATATAGCATTTTGAAGAAAATGGATAAAAAGGAACTTCGTGTCCTAATGAAACACTATTTTTTGATGAAAAAAAATGCTGCTGATACCAAAAAGAGACTTGATGATTGTTATCTGGACTCTGCGCCAGGCGAAGCAACCATTCATAAGTGGTTTGTTAAGTTCCGTACAGGCCATATGAGCACCGAAAACGATGAACGCATTGGACGTCCAAAAGAGGCTGTTACGGACGAAAACTTAAAAAAAATCCGCAAAATAATTTTGGATGACCGTAAGGTGAAGTTGATCGAGATAGCTGACACTCTAAAGATATCAAAGGAACGTGTTGGACATATCGTTCATGAATGTTTGGGTATGCGAAAGCTCTGTGCAAAGTGGGTACCGCGCGAGCTCACAATCGACCAAAAACAACAACGAATTGATGATTCTGAGCAGTGTTTGGAGCTCTTCAATCGTAATAAACCCGATTTTTTGCGTCGATATGTGACAATGGATGAAACATGGCTCTATCATTTCACTCCTGAGTCCAAACGACAGTCAGCCGAGTGGACTGCACGTGATGAACCGAATCCAAAGCGTGGAAAGACGCAACAGTCAGCTGGCAGGGTTATGGCGTTTGTATTTTGGGATACGCATGGAATAATTTTCATTGACTTTCTAGAAGAGGGAAAAACCATCAACAGCAACTATTATATAGTGTTATTGGAGCGTTTGAAAGACAAAATCACGGAAAAACGACTCCATTTGAAGGAGAAGAAAGTGTTGTTTCATCAAGACAGTGCACCGTGTCACAAATCAATTAAAACGATGGAAAAATTGCATGAATTAGGCTTTGAATTGCTTCCGCATCTACCGTATTCTCCAGATCTAGCCCCCAGCGACTTTTTCCTGTTCTCAGACCTCAAGAGAATGCTTGCTGGAAAGAAATTTAGCACCGATGAAGAGGTAATCGGCGTAACTGAGGCCTATTTTCAAGCAAAAGACAAATCGTACTACAAAAATGGTATCGAAAAGTTGGAAGATCGATATAATCGGTGTATCGCCCTCGATGGCAACTATGTTGAATAATAAAATCGAGTTTTGTTAAAAAAATGTGTTTTTCTTTAAAACGATACTAACTTTTCAGCCCACCTGGTATATAAATACAAGTTATCCTTGCTTAACGCAATTTTGATTTTAAATCTTACCACTATACATTACGATGTCGAGAAAGTATTGAAAAATGCAATTAACAGGTTCAAAATAGAAAGTTGAGTTTAATATTTTCTCATTTAAAACTTAATAATAATCGGGAACCATCTCTATGATAGTTATTTTATTTCCATAGCCTTTTGTACTGATTTTCACTGTACTAACATATCAAAGGTAAAAAACAAAAATTGATATACGAGTATAACCAATCAAAGATTTCAATAAAACTTACATTAACAAAATAAATTGGCTAAATATACTAAATTAAACTGGAAAATACTGTAAAAAACTGAAAAACTAATTCAGTTTTATAATTAAGCTGTAAATTTTACAGTGTAAAAATAAAAATGATTGATTATTGCAAAAAAAAGAAAAATGGAAAGAAAAAGTTAAATTGAAAATGTGACTACTTAGGCATTTACATAATTAACGTAGCGTTTGTTTGGTCGAACAATTACATCAGTGTTGTTCAATTTGTGTATTCTAACCAAAAGTAAGTAACACAATCTTGGTCTAAATATATTTTTATTCAATTTAAAAACTTTTCAACAAAATACTTTCTTTAAGAATTCTTTTTTTTTTCAGTTTTTGTCTACGACATTTTTGTTTGTCGTTCGTTTATTAAGTTATATATCAAAATGTAAATCGTACATCTTCAGTATAGGTTTTGTACAGAACAAAACAAAAGTTAAAGTAGGTGAAATAATTTCTAATGAAACTTTCTAATATAGATTTCCCTAAGAAAAAAAAATTCTTTTCTGCTATTTTTTGTTGCTACACAATTATATGATACTAGCGGCCCGTCCCGGCTTCGCACGGGTGGAGATTTATTTTTTAAACATTAGAAGGGTCTTTGTGCATGAAGTTAGACTACAGAGAATATTAGACGCGACAGACATGAATGTGAGGATCATTAGATACAGCTGTATGCGGAACAAATCTTTCCTCTATAATATTTCTATAGATTATATTATTTAAGTTTAAGTAGGGATCCCTAATTTTTTCTAGTAATAAATATAGCCTATGTTACTCAGGGATAATGTAGCATTCTAGTGGTCAAAGAATTTTTGAAATCGGTCCAGTAGTTTTTGACTTTATTCGAGTCAAACATCCATACAAACCTTTCCTCTTTATAATATTAACATAAGTATGACTAGAACAAGCCAGGAATTAAGAATTTTTTGATTTGAATTTGGTAAACTTTCTCGAAATCAATACCAACTACTATACCATAGTATTTAATTAATAATATTGTTTATTAGATCCAGCGAAAGCTATTACTTATTTAAAATAGTTTTTTCAAAGACGATACTCTTCTATGCTTTTATATTGGGTATCGCAAAAAGTTCGTGGATTTTTTTCACCAACATTCAAACACATTTTTATTACATTTTAAATTAATTCTTTTAAACCAAATATGTGACTTTTGATCGATAATCTTTTGCCATTTTTCTGGTATAACCATTACGCCATCACTGTAGAATTTCAGGGATTTCTGGGCGAAAAACTGAACCAAGTGATTTTCACAGGCTTTTTTTGAAATCACTTTTACACTATTAAAGGAATTCTGCAGAGACCGAAACAAATGATAGTCGGATGGAGCAAGGTCCGCACTATATGGTGGATGCCTCAAAACTTCCCAGCCAAGCTCTATCAATTCTTGCCTAGACATTAAAGATGTGTGTAGTCATGATGGTAGGTGACACCTTTCCTATTGATCGATGGTGGCCGCTTTACCTCACTTGCGTGCTTTAATCGCATTAGTTGTTGACAGTAGAGAGTGGAATCAATCCTCTGGCCAGGTTGGAGCAGTTCATGATGCACGATTCCCTTCCAATCCCACCGAACACAAAGCATTTCCTTACGTGGGTTAGTCTTTGCTTTGCCACAGTTTGGGAAGCTTCATTCTTTTTGGACCACGATATTTTTCGCACATTATAGTCGTATGTGATCCACTTTTCATTACCTGTTATCAATCTTTTCAAAAATCGATCGATTTCGTTTCGTTTCAGCAGCGATTTGCAGATGGAAATTCAGTTCATTAAATTTATCACTGTTAATTCATGTGGAACCCAAATATTGAGCTTCTTTTTGTATCCAACCTTACGCAAATGGTTCAAAACTGCTTTTTGATCATTCTTTAGGTCATCAGCAATGTCCTGAGATGAGATCTGTCGGTCTTTCTCAATTTTTTTGGAGAATTTCATCGACTTTTACAATGATTGGCCTACCAGAGGGCGGCACATCTTTAACATCGAAATTTCCAGAGCGGAAACGAGCAAACCATTTACTTGCTGCCGATTTTGTTAGAGCATGTTCTCCATAAACACTACACAATTTTTCAAAAAACCTGCGAAGCTCTATCGCCTTGGTCGAGGTGATATATTGTAAAATACAGCGAATTTTTCAGAATTTTGGCTCATTTTGAAAACCCAGTTACCGCCATTACTTCTGACTGATTTTCACAACTTTTTTTTTAAATATTCTATGAAATGTTGCCTTTCAATCGCGCTATAATATAACATGATAGGGTTAGAACTACTAAAGTTATGCGGCCCTAAAGCCATCTATTGCAAAAAAATCCACGAACTTTTTGCGTTACCCAATATATATCATTTTTTCGGCCTTTTTGAAGCAGAAAACTTACTATTAAATTATTTGCAAAGATAGTACTATATGTATATATGACTGTATCGTACTTAACTCAATTTTTTCAAGAATGAACATACACCACTTTCAAAGAAAACGGCTCAATTAATAATATTGTTTGTCAGATCCAGCGAAAGCTATTACTTATTTAAAATAGATTTTTCAAAGACGATACTCTTCTATGCTTTTATATTACGAAATATTTATTATAAAAATAATAAAATTTTATTACTTACACTTTCTGATCCTTCGCCAGCAGAATCATCTATAACAATTCCAGCTACAACAGAACTTTGATTCGGACGGCCTTCAACATTATCAGCACATATTAATACAAGACAAACGATTAACAATAAAAAGTTAGGATTAAAAGTTTGTAGTTTAATTAATTTTATTTGGAAATATTTAAACACAAAAATTAATTTATCCAATATATAACATTTGAACATTTTAAATAATTTGAAAATCATTGAATTTACATTAACTAGATTTAAGTATGTTGCCGCAATTATATTTACTAGAAATTGAAACATATTATAATACAATTGACATAATATTGTTTTATCTAAATATGAAACGGACATGGGATCACAATATTTTCTTTTTTTTATTTCATAGGATTCTTCGGTTTGTTTCAGATTACAATTAGCACCATTTTTTTTAGCATTCAACAGGTAATTACTTTTTATAATTAAATTATTATTATTATTATTATTAATATTACTATTATTATTCACATATTCTTCTTTATTTATTTGTATATTATTTAATTTATTTATTTTATTTTGCCAACAGGCACGTCTTGCTAAATTGAGTTCTTGTTTTAATGACGAACCCATTTTAATACTTTTTTTGGTAACACTTTTTTAGATAATATAAAAGTTCTTAATCACAATAAAGTTTCCAATTGCACTGAAACTATTCGTATTCTATAATTTTTTCCTTTTATTATACACATTAGCATCCCTTTTTTTTTATTGTTGATTGAAATGTTATTCGTTGATGATGATTGTTGATAATATATTTATTGAAAACTTTTTTTTTTTTTGTATTATTTTTATGATGTTCCTAAGATTTGTGCAATATCTGAAATAGAAAAAAAAATTGTTTATTCATTGAAATAATAAGTATGATTGATAATAGTTTAATTGGGTATAAAATAATTTGAAATAACAACAATTTAAAGCTTCAGTCCAACAATTTATAATCTGTTGATAATCTAGTAACGTTTTATAATTCGGTACCATATTATTTTTGACCCGAAAGTACAAATTAATTAAAATACAAGTTCTCATTCTTAAACGAAATTCTAAACTATGATAATAATATGTATGAAGAATTTAAATTTAAGTAAATATAAAATATGTATGGAATTTTGTTACATATTTTAAAATTGAATAAATTCTATTGTCCTCGAACATCATAAGACAATGTACTAATTTTCAGTACTTTTAGGCAATACTAGGTGGGGTAAAAAGTAACCTCCTTGGGAATAAAAAAAATTTTTTTTTTTATTCAATATAGTCCCCTTTTAGCTCGATACACTTATTCCAGCGATTTTCCAACTTCTTGATCCCGTCCGAAAAGTAATTTTCCGGAAGGTCTGCAAAATACTCCTCCGCGGCGTCGATGATTTCCTCGCGTGAGCTGAATTTTTTATTGATGAGCCATCTTTTGAGGTTTGGGAAGAGAGTCCGAGGGAGCCAAATCGGGCGAATACGGTGGATGCGACAGCAATTGGAGCCGTAAGTCATTGATTTTAGCCGTGGTTGCGATGCTCTTGTGCATTGTCTTGCAAAAACAAAATTTTTTTTCACTTCATGTGAGGCCGTTTTGCAGCGATTTCGGCCTTCAATCGCTCCAATAATGCACAGTAATACTCGCTGTTGATGGTTTTTCCTTTTTCGAGGTAGTCCACGAAGAGTATGCCATGACAATCCCTCTGTAACCGCATCGGAGGGCCTGTCGCTGCGGACTTGATCGGTAGTGGAGTTGCAGCCGCCACGAAACTCTCGAAACCAATATTTGACGGTGTAATCTGACGGAGCATTAGCCCCATAATATTTATCCAACTTTTCTTTTGTTTCCTTTGCCGTTTTGCCTCGCAAAAAATAATGTTTTATGAGAGAACGAAAATCGTTTTTGTCCATACTCAACATGATGCCAAACACGTCAACAACAATCGGCTGTCAAAACAAAACTAAATACAGTATCGCACTGAAATTTGGCATGTCTGCCTAAATATGAACGGACTTCAAGGCACCATAACCTTTTTTGCAGTAGCAGCGCATTCTGGCGGTCAAGGAGGTTACTTTTCACTCCACCTAGTATTGTTCTCAATCTTTTTTAGGCAATGGAATAATGTAATTGCAGACTATTTCAAGGTACCGTACTTCCTTAAACTCTTTTTTATATATATTGCAATGCACTAACAAGATTGGTCGACGAATAGAAACAGTAATCTATGATATACGGCAGCATTTGTTCTCCAGGAAAGGAAATAAGTGTTCAAAAAAAAAACATTATCGAAATTAATATCTAATTGACTTATTTTGATTGCGGTTTAAAACAAAAAAACTAGAAACTGACCATTTAATGATTTCTAGACCAAAAGAATAGGTAACCTCAGCTTGATAAAACTATTTTTTTTTTAACTTCCTCCCTTTTACATCGACGTACTTATGCGAAGTAAGATTTTCATATTATGCTCCAATCAAAACAAAGCCCAGAAACAGACTTATATGAGAATTATTAAAAGAATGTGTATTTCAAAGACCCACAAGCATCGAAATCAAGAAGAAATGTAATTTTATTATTTTTATGTGTTTTGTTTTAAATAATTAACATTCAAAAATAAATATTTTTTTTTTGCGTAATATCCTAAACAGATCTCCGATTTTAATGCTCATTATTGCCCAATCGGTCATTAAAACTCGATAATGACCTTTATTTATGTAATAATGATCAATTTTAAGTATCTATTTCAAACATCATTATTGTTTTAATTATTAAATGAAATTGTGAAGAGGTCCTAAATTTTTGCTTTACACTGCTTACAGGGCCATCTACATTTAAACATTTTAAAAATTTTATGTGATTTTGACATGTTTTCTTCTTTCACATAAATTTAAAACGAGAGAAAATTATTTTTATTCCAAAAATTTCTTTAAATTTTGATAAAAACAATAAAAAATATTAACTTCATTGAATAATTTTTAATAAACATTGTGTAATAAAAATTAAAAAACTCATGAAAATTTTGAAATGACAAGAATAATGATCATTGTGAAAAAAAGAAGATGTGTCCATGGGTCATCCAGAAGTATCATTAAAAAATAATCATTGTATTTAAAGTCGGAGATCTGTCTACAGCATAACGCTCGGATTTACTAATTTATTTTATTTATTATTTACTAGTTTCCGCTAAAATTTCTGGAGTTGTGAAATGTTCCTTTTTAGGAAATGTAAATAAATAAAAAATTTTCAAAACTATAGAACTAAAACTTTCTGGACAATTGAAACGACACAAGATTTTTAAAAATAAACCTTAAAAAATTAGAAGATATTTCGTAATCATTTAAATATACTTTAAGTAATACTAGAGGCACACATAGGGTATTCATACCATAGTTTAAGGATACCATGTCGTATACCATATTTGTGTCGTCGAATACTAGCCGAATACCATTTCAACTACGTAGCATAAACTTGGTATTTAAATTCGAAAAAGTACGTGGTATTCCCTTTTTTACTTAATTTTTTCGGCCACCGTTCTATTCTTTAGTGATTGTCGCGCCTTTTATTGAAGCGGAAAATAGCGAATGAAATTTTGTAGGAAAGCTTAGCAATTGACACATGTTTACACTTTTTTTTGAAAATATTATTTTAAAAAACTGAAAAAAGTAATTAAATACACAAAATTTTATGAGTTAATGAAACCTCAAAATTTATAGATATTTGGAGGAATCATATAGAGAATTTAAGAGGAGCGAAAAGAAATTCCCATATTCTCGCTGAAATGGCAGAATTTCAAATGTCAGACAAATACTATGTTTGATGTGTGCCAACCCCTTTTTATACCATGGTACAAGGCTATACTGTAGTATCGATACTAAGGTATGAATACCCTATGTCTGCCTCTACTATAAAACAATAAGTTGTTTTATTGAAACTTTATTTTTACCTAAGATTTAAGAAATTAACACACTATCGTATACAAATATCGGTATAAGATAAAAAAAACTGAATAAAAACAAGCCATTTAAGGTCACATGTTAAAACTGGAAACGATATATTAGTCAATGGAGTTATTATTTGAGAAACTGATTCATTAATAAAAAAAAAAATTATCTAATAAGTTTCGCAAATATTATTAGCAATATTTCTATATTCTTGATTGTAAGGAAATGAAAATATTCCATGCGACGAATGAATGTAATTGAATTTTTTTTTCTATTTATATTTTCAAGTATGTAATTTTGCTTTTCAACTTAACCTTATCACAAAAATACTGATAATATTTTTTCTCTTGAAAGTGTCAAATAAAACCTAATATCAACGAATATTGATTTTTTTTTCGTTTTATTTTTTAACATAAAAATTAGTAGATGTGCCAAAAGTAATCTAACAAATTTAAATCCATTTAGGATTAAGTTCTTTTGTTTGCTCTGATTTTTCAATTATATTTGACTTATTCCACGTGTATATTTTAAGGAAATGATTTATATTAAGAAAACGGGATAATTCTCTTTCCATATATTACATAAATGACGTGCTCCTCCGAAGAGTAAATAATATAACTAATTTGGGTGTGATTTGCGACAATCAACTTGATTTCAAGTTGCATGTTGATTCATTGGTCCATAGAGCAAATTCTACATTGGGCTTCATTAAACGTTGGGCCAAGGAATTCTCGGACCACCTCATCACTAAGGCGCTTTTTACCACCCTGGTCAGACCAATGATTGAATATGCCAGTCAGGTATGGTCTCCCTACCAAAAAGCCCAAATTAACAGACTGGAGTCTGTTTAACGTAGGTTCGTACGCTTTGCACTACGTAACCTTCCGTGGAATGACCGCTTTCTACTGCCACCATACTTGGATAGACTAAAGTTGATAGGTCTAATCCTTAGAAAAGCGGCGCCTAGTAGCGGATATAGTTTTCGTGAGCCAAACCATTAATGGTGCTATTGATTTCCCCTTTATGTTGGACAAAATTCATCTTAACATTAATACACGGTCCTTAAGATCCGTAGAAATATTCAAAATTAGTTATCATAAAACTGAGTACGGTAGAAACGAACTGGTTTCCCGAATGTTGAGGTCAGCTAACGATAACGCTAAGGTGTTTGATTTCGGTTTGAGCAAAAGACATTTTAAGGACCTCCTATATAAAACCTGATGCTTGCATTAAGCAATAAAAAAAAAAAAAAAAAAATTAGGTGTGCTTTTTTGGGAATTTCTATCAATTATTTTTTGTTCATCCTTCCCAAAAAAAAAAATGATTTTCTGTATATTTATAAATTATATTTATTAATATTTAAATTTTCCGTTCACTTCAAATACTGATTTTTGCCATCTCTATCTCAGATATAATATTGAATAACTCTGACAAAAAGAAACAAATAAAAATAGCATTTCTTAAATACGCAGAAAAAGATTGCTTAAAATCTCTGCATATCTCTTGTCTGGACAAAGTTCATCTATAATAATTTCACTTGGGGAGTAATCAACTAAATTAACTAATCGGATGTGTAACCAATAGAGTGGAAAACACGTCTACAACAAAATGACATAATTTTCCAGTACATCTAATATAATGCGGTTTTTTTTGTATTTTGTTTTTATTCACACATTACAATTCCTAATAAAGTTTTATTTTGAGAAATTATTTATTTTTGAAATGCGTAAATTGTGTAAATTATGCAAAAATGTTTTAAGCCTATTGCATATAATATTATTCTATATTTACATTTTCAATTAAAGTAAATTTGGAAAAATATATATATTTTCAGGTTAAATCCAGCTTCACTACTGGATCTGAAGAACATCATAAATTTTATATGATAAGATTTTATCCAACAAAGATTAAAAATGTAAGATTTTTTTAAAGAAATACTTTCATATTTAAAAAAATAAAAACACTCTCAAATATTATAAATCAATCTAAAAATACCAGGAAATGAGATTAGGTTAGTTTTCATGATTTCATAATGAACAGAAATAATTAGATATTAAATTATTTATATAAAAAATTTTGACCGAAAAATTGTAAGTTTAAAAACTATGATTAAATTTGATATAATACGCGTATATTTGTACTAGGGCATGGTTTGAACAAGTAATTAATTCCGCAAACAAAATTAATCCAAATTTTGAATACTCAACGCCAACAAAATTAATTCTTTCATTTAAGAGTAGAATAAAGTTGAAAAGGGACAACTAGACGCGATCTTCCCAATGCTTTGTTTGAAAATGACAGAAACAAAAAATTCCGCACAAAATAAGGAAAGAAAATTACAAATTTTTCATTAGAAAGAATGAAGTTACCTATAAATCAAATATACTCTATTTTACAACGTGCTTCCTATAAGATAATTGTAGTAAGCGGGAGCATTAATAGTCTTATGGATTTTGGACTAAAGAAAGAATGAAACAAAGAAATTTCTTTTAACTTAATATTTGTATAAATATTGTATTCTCCCAACACGTTTTCAAGCATTGGAGCGTGTGCGAATAATAATTAGAAGAGAAATTCTGTTAATATTTTAAGTATGAATAGAGATTCTCGTTTTTACATAAGTGCTAGAATTGTTTAATAAAGATAAATCTATTTCTATCTCTGTTTTGCTAACATAATGTAATTTGAAAAAAATGATAGAAAGCTAGAGAGAATCATATGCATTTTTAAGAGAATATTTCTTATTTTCTTTTTATTTCTTATTCTTCCATATAATAAGTTTTTTCTCTTGGAAATTGGTCACTTTTGCTTAAAAAGTTTTTTTTACATAGGAAGGAATTAATTACCTTAAGGCCTCAATTACTCACTTGTTCACAAACCTCGAAAAGTAATTAATCATGCCATGCCCTAATTTGTACAGTTTGTTGAAAAAGAGATGTTCATCTTTTACTTATATTATTCAAAATTTGTATATGAAATCTAATTCTATGTTTTTCATCTAAAAAAAATTATTGAAGGTCTTAAAAAATACATTATCCTTCAAGGAAGCAAAATACGTATATCGTAAAAATTTCATAAATTGTAAAAGCACATCTTACGCAACCGGAAAGAAAAAGCAGTTATGGTAAAATATCCATCAAGTCTAAGGAGGTTTATGGATACTTCACTTACAAACGAAGAGGTCCGGTCCGTTGGCGTACTTCTCCGTAAATTATACTGCAAACAAAATATTCAAAAATTTAATAAATTGTAAACTGCGAAACTAGCCTTGCTTTTTAGCGATTAACATAGAGAACTGAGACATTCATCTCTCCCTATGGCGTTATAGCCCATAATCAAGTCTTGACCTTCTTAATTTTATTCCTATATTCGTCTCTGTTAGCTGATAATGTGTTCAGTACTTAATCGCCAACATAGGGGACACTATGTTTACTATGTGTTTACTACACTTTTAACATTATGGAATGATTGTATTTGTACTTACACTTAATACTTTTGTTTACACGATATTCTGAATATGGGTTAAATATGTTTTAAATGTGATTTTTTTTTAAATCTTGACAATTGCTTAACCATATATTAAAATCAAAGTTTTATTTATTTCAAATATTTTGTTTATTTTGAAAAAAAATTTCCATATTTTCTATTGCATCAATTAATTATTTTTAAAATTTGCGCTTACAAAGTGTTTTCAAAACAAATCATCGTAAATTTATAAAAATAAATAAATCGACCATAATCGAATATTAAATAAAAATGTATGTTTCATAATTTATTTATTTTTTTTCAATAATATTTGTACATTTTAATTTGTTGAAATTTGGGTAAAACTTAGCAAGTGCCAAAAAATTGATAATGGCGAATATATTTTTGGACACAAATCAAAAATATTTCGTATATGTTAAACCACTAAACTTTCTTAGACGAAATATTTCGGTCAACATCAAATCAGTTCATGCACTAATTATAACCTAACTTTGCACCAAATTCAACCAAAATTGGGTTAGTTGTTTCCAAGCTCTCGTCTCCAAAAAAAAAAAAAAAAAATACCACACAAGTGTAAAGTAACCCATTTCCACTGAAAACTTAACCAATTGTTCCTGTAATACCATTCGCTTTGTGTACTTAATTTCATTATAATCAGACAAGCGGTTCTATTATAAAACAATAAAGAATTACAACAGACACACATGCAGATACCCTAAAAAAAATAGTCAATTCGAGTTAGGAGGATCACAAATCATGTATTTCCGTTAAAAACTATACAATACTTACTTATAAATGTCTAATGCCCGGTTTTACAGTGAAAGTTTAAACAATAAAGAGCGTTTAACTTTGGGATTAACAAATTTTGGGTTTTACAGTTCGAGTTGAACCCGTGTAGCCCGGTTAAAATTCAGTTTAACTTAATCGGCCGATTTACACAGTTTAAACAAATTTTTTTTCGGTTAACCAATCAAAATACAGGAAAATAAAATAAAATAGATGTCAAAATTAATTCGAATGTAAATGGATTTAAATTTAGATTTTAAAAAGAAGAATTTTTAATATTTATTTCTAATTTAGAACGTACTTTTTCTAAAATTCGACATTCAACAAATTAGGGAAAAAATTTAATATTTTTTAATGTACATGGAACAATTATGGCAACCTGTTGAAGAAAACACATCAATACGAAATATTCCGATAATCAATTTTTCGATAATATTTATATTAGAAGAAAATAGGCTTCTTACATTTTTTCCGATTATAAATTATTTTCCTTTTTTAACTTGGATTTAATTCATAATTCCGTCAAATATTCATTATTTGGTGTCTCGTTTTTTTTCTTTTTATTTTTATTTATTTATTTTTTTTTTTTTTTTTAAATATCAAAATTTCCAATCAAAATAGAAAATAAAGGGAAATTATTCACAATAACTTGCCATTTTCAGATTAGGTAAACGAAAAATCAAAATGGACTGTAAAACGCATTCGGGTTAACCTACGTATTTAATCGGGGTACTTGGGTTAAGCAAACTTAAATTTAAACGTTCACTGTAAAACCGGGCATAAGAAAGTAAAAATTTGAAATGTTTTCAAATGCGTCATATGATGGAGAAAATTATACTATTTAGAAAACATACATATAAATATATGTAAGATATTTTATGAGAGTTCGGAAAACATCAATCGGGAAAATATTACGCAATTTTAATTTTGTCGAAGGAAAAAAAGGAACATAAAGAAAGTTCTAGGTTAAGAAATAACTAACTTTATTAAAAACAAAAAATTTAACACAATTTTATTTATTGTGGCGCTAAAATATGAAATTATAGTAATCTTAAAAACTTGACTAAAATGAAAATAATGAATGAAAACAAAAAAAAAACAAAATTTTCATTGTTGTTAAGAGTTGAAGAAAAATATAGAAATTTTAAAAATAGAAATTACATTAATTTTTGTTGTTCTAGAAATGTTTTTTATAAAATTAAGTTCATATTTTGGGCTTGATAAATAAATCTTATATGGGAACTAGTTAGTTGGGTAGGTGTAGTAATAATTTTAAATACTGATCAATTAATTTGTTATGTACATAAACTAAAAAGGAAAAAAATAGCATCCTTATAAAGATTTAAAAATATACTTGAAAGTAGGCGGCTTTATTTTTTCGATGGAAATCTAGAAGAATCATCAAGTTCTGATCACATATATTTATGCCCTATGGTAGGTACTACCAGAGGGTATATTAGTTTTGTCACTCCATTTGTAACACATCGAAATAATCGTCGTAGAAAGGTTTTAATGGTATGGTTGTGTCGGGAATCAAAAGTTATATGGATTTATACATGTCCGTCCCTCCGTCCGTCCGTTCGTCTGTGGACAAGATAACTCAAAAACGCGTTATCCGATTTTGTTGAAATTTAGAATGTAAGTTGGTTATTCCTTAACTGCATTTGGTATTGCATTTGAGCAAAGTCGATCCGCGGGGGGCAAAGTTATAAAGGAAAAACAAGAGTAACCAGAAAGTTTTGTCGTTTTTTGGTTATGGTTTTTCGGATGTAATTGGAAAATTTGTCAAACGATTTTGTTTAAATTAATTATACAGATTAACTACATAAATAGACGATACTATATTGAATTTCAGTCACATCGGTCCAAGGATAGTGGAGAAAGAAATAGTTCTAGCCTAAAATAAGCCTGTTCATAAAGTTTTTCTGATGTATTTTAAAAAGTTATATACCGATTTGAATCAAATTTACGAAACGTGTTTATGCTATTAGACTCCAGCCTACCTGTGAATTTGAGCCAATTTGAGAATAAAGAAACAAAGTTATAGAGAAAAAAACGTTGAAATATTGAGTTAAGTAGAAAGTTCGTGGCGTTTTTTTCCAATAAATGGCTTTAGAGTCGTATAACTTTAGTAGTTCTAATCCTATCAAGTTATATTATAGCGCGCTTAAAAGGTGACATTTCATAAAATATTTATGAAAAAAATTGTGAAATTCAGGCAGAACTAATTGGGGTAATTGGGTTTTGGAAGTGAGCCAAAATTCTGAAAAAAATTCCCTATATTAATGCTCCATGTAAGGTACTGCCGTCCGTCCGTGGACAAAATAACTCAAAAACGTGTTATCCAATTTTGATGAAATTTAGAATGCTACTTGGTTATTGCTATAGTGGATTTGGTATTGCTTTTCAGCAAAATCTACCGAAGAGTTATTAAGTTATTAAGCAAAAACGAGGGTGAGCAGAAAGTTTTGTCGTTTTTTTATATGGTTTTTCGGATTTAACTGGAAAATATGTGAATCAATTTTGTTTAAATTAATTATATTGGTTAAATACGTAAATACCATGTTAAATTTGAGCAAAATCGGTCAAAGGATAGTGGAGAAAGAAATAATCCTAGGAGAAAATAAGTTTGTCCATAAAGTTTTTTTGATGTACTTTAAAAACTAACATACTGATTTGTGGATTGGATTTATCCGATTAGGGTCTAGGTTACCTGCAAATTAGAAGAAATTTTGAAAAGAGGAAACTAAGTTATGAAGAAAAGACCTTGAAATGATGTTAGTTTTGACAGTTTTTCTGTTCCATTTCTACCATAGGGCATCAAAAAATCGGCTATAGGCCGCTTTTAAGTTACTATATGTTTTTCTGTAAGTTGATATTTCAAATGACGACATCTAACCTAATAAAAGTAAATCAAAATTGATTTAATATCTTTTAGTTTATTAATACTAAAAACTTCATTAAGTTTAATTATCACTTTCTTTATAACATTACAATTTACTATTATGATTATGACAAATTAACATATCAAGTTTAATTTTTAATAAATATACATCTTTTTGCGGAATTTTCTACTAGGAAATTCCTAGCGTTAAAATCTGCTAAAGTTAACAAATAAATTGTTTTTAATTAACACGTTTTAAAAAAAAATAATAATAATTATTATTAGGTTAATGAATTTTGAAAAAATCAAACTAGAAAAATCTCATAATAAAAATCTTATAAATTTATTAATCTATTAAATAGTTAACAACTTTCTTCGCCGATTATTAATTGGTAAATGAATGGATATGGTCACGAGAGCATCCAATTTAAAAATAGCAGTGAATTCATTTAGTTAGACAGCAAGGCACACACAATATGCAAGATATCACTGATTCATATTGGAACACGCTAGATAATAAGCATAGTGCGCCCTGCAAAAAGATGGAGATAAATCAATTCTATGCTGACGTAGATAATTTTTGGTAAATCTTGAAATGGAACGATAGCAATAATTGGTTATGAAAGCTGAACTTTTGAAAAACCAATAAACGCGCCTATTTTAAAAGTCGCATCCATGAAATATGCTGCTTGCGTGTATAAAGAGATAATTGTCAAGAAATAAAAAATTATAATTTATTAAACAATAATTTTTCTATTGTTCATTTTAAGATCTTTGCTTTGATTTTTGGTCTTACTTAATCAGAATTTCATTTGATATATTGTGGTAGTCGCCCTTCATCGAAAAGAAAAATTCAGCTGCCTCTTTATGCGTGTGTACGCAATTCTATTTCATATTTTTAACTGATAAAATAAAATGAGGTCTTTCCATTATACAGAGATTAACCTATTTTTATAGTGAAATATTTTGCAGATACCTAAAGTTAAAGAAAACTTATTTATTATAGTGATTTTTGCTTGAACAAAGAACGGATCGTTATTTATTTCAAAAGACTGGCAGGTATAATTTAGCTAAACATAAAAAAGAGAATGTATAAAATAAAATGCCGCCTCTCTAAGCAAAACGGGGAAACAATAGCGACAACCCAGTTTCTTCTTGAATTCAACATATCAAATCGAGTTTTTATATCGGAAAGGTATATTCCAAATTGCACTTAAATCCAGCTTGAGAGATTATCATTCAAGATTTTATAAATGATCAATGATCTTGTCCACGTCAAAATGAAGGTATAGCGTGATTCATTCTTTACTTTTTTTTTAAATAGAAATAAAACACTTAGAATTGAATGCAAATATCAAATCTTCATTATCAACATTAAGCACATAGTATGGCAATTAATGTTTGAAAATAATTTCCTTCAAATGTTGGCCGGCACTACGTTTCAGCTCGGCCAGTCTGGCGGTCCAATTTTCGATCACTCTCTCAAGCATTTCGACCGGAATCTCATGAATGACACGTGTAATGTTCGCTTCCAATGCTTCAATTGTCACTGGTTTATCGGCAAAGACTTTTGACTTAACATAGCCCCAAAGAAAAAAATCCAAAGGTGTGATATCGCACGATCTTGGTGGCCAATTCACTGGGCCAAAACGTGAAACTATTTGCTCACCGAAATGATTTTGCAATAAATCCATTGTAACACGGGCTGCATGGCTCGTAGCACCGTCTTGTTGAAACCAAATATTGTCGAAATCACGGGCTTCAATTTCAGGTACCAAATAGTCCGTTATCGTGGCACGATAGCGCTCACCATTGACGGTAACGTAGCCGCCGGCCGCATTTTTGAAGAAATACGGACCGATGATGCTCCCGGCCCATAAACCACACCAAACTGTTGTTTTCAATGGATGTAATGGTAGCTCTTGAAACTCTTGTGGATGCTCATCATCCCAAATACGGCAATTTTGCTTATTAACGTAGCCATTAAGCCAGAAATGAGCCTCATCACTGAACAAAATTTGGCTTGAAAATTCCGGATTTTCTTCGATGCGTTCAAGCGCCCATTCAGCAAACAAACGACGAAAACGAAAGTGACATGATGAATTGCCATACAATACTGAACAAAAATGACAAATCAGAATGACACTAGTCACGCGTGATCTGTCAAAAAAACCCTATTGAAAAAAAGTAAGGTTTGAATCACACGTTAGTACAAAGTGTACATTCGAGATAATAACAGCTTTAGCCAAAATTTTATTATTTCCAATAAAAATTCTGATGAATATAAATATGTAGTTTTAATTAAAATGTATAAATTCGATTTATTTTACTGAGCTCTGCATTGACCGAAACAAATGGTGCAGGATTAAAACTATATACGATGGTTTTTGATGGTTTGATTGAATTTGATCAATACTTTTATTTCAACAACGCAATGATTTTTTTTATCCATCCAATAGTATTTATATCTACTTTCCCTACAAATAACCAGGATGTTTCGTTAAAACTTCAGGATCTGTGAAGTGTTCCGTCCTAGGAAAAATTTGAGAAACACTGGCCTCAGCTATGTTCTAACTTTATAGAAAGCGTGTAATCAAATGATGCAAGGCAATCTACATAAATCTTTGGAAATGATTCATCTGAGTTTTGTGCTAGTAATATTTATATTTAATATTTTTTTCATACTGAACTATTATTAATAAATTACGTGTCTTGAATAAATCTCGTTCGTCTTGGTTGAAACGAAACCGTAAATCAAAAAAAAATAGATAACTTATCTAGAATTATCAATTTAATTAAAAATTTAAACTCATGCACACACCTTAAAGATAATTAAAAGATAAATCTCGTGATTGGCTATCGATTTCTTTATAATTTTGGTGATTTGATTGTATAACTTTAATATGGAAGGTAGAGCACCTTGTTTATTGTTAAGTGTTGGGATTTCTTTTTTTTAGAATTAATAACTTGAAATTTCGTAGAATATCACACATTCACAAATTCCAAGAAATAATTTTTTAACGTTAAATTTATTTGTCCATTTTTTATTATCATCGTGTATTCAAAATCTTCCGAAATGAGATAATAAAAACTAACTAAGGCCTAAGTTATACGACGATCATTGTAATGAAGGAAATAATATTAGAATGGGAAATTAACCTATTACAAAGATTATTTCTTTAAAAACAAATAATGCAAAACATGGGAAATAGTTTAGTAAATAGATTTTAAATAAAAAATCTTAGGATTATCACGTAATTTGTTTTTTATAATTATTTTTATAATTTGAATGACGAAACATGTTTTAATCGATCAGCTGTTTTGTTGATTGCGTTTCAATTTCAATTGATTCCACTGGAGAACTGACAAGTAGATTCCTTCATTAGGAATTTTTCGTCGATATTCTAACCTGAAACTTCAGCATCCCAATAAGAAAATAATAATATATAAAAAAAATGGAGAAAATTTGTGATTCATCGGTAAAAAAAGGAAAGGGAAGAAATAATCTAATTGGATTTGATGAAAAAAACCATTACACGACTTAGCTATGAACGAAAATCTGACTGTAAGTTTCTCTGACATTCGTAAAAGAGGTATAACCACCTATCATTGAAAATCAAAGAAAAACGTTCGGTTTTCACTAGTTCCACAATTTCCTTCATTACAATGATCGTCCTATAACTTAGGCCTAACTATCGAAACCGCAAATTTGCAGACGTTGAGAGTTCCACGATTTTACCGGTTACCAAAACAAAAAAAAAAAAAAACAAAAAAACTCGTATATTATATACCGGCCTTTTTGACTACAGTGAGAGGTCAAAAAAACGTATCCGAAAACTTGAATGAGTCACTGTCTGCTGTGTTGTGTTGTCTACTATACCACATTTTCTATTAGAAAATCTGAAAATGTCAGTTTTCAGTTTTATTAACGAGATTTTGTCGCGTGGTTCCAAGAATGTAAGAAAATTTTTATGACATATGGAAATATTTTTAAGTATTTAAAAACTAATATTATTCATAGAACCTGATAAAATTATTTTAATTACTTATTTTGCTCACCTTGAATAGATTTTAAATCATTCAAATGAATTTTTTTGCCAGCATTTTGTACTAAAATCTTTTTTTTCGTTTTAAAATATTTAAATTTCGCTACTTTAAAAATACAATGCCGCGCACTAAATATGATTTTTTTCTTAATGAAATTTTTAAAAATACATTCATTTCTTTTCTATTAAGTATATGTACTTATTTTAAAAATATTTAACAAATATAAACATTAAATCCGCACGTTTTTTTTTGTTTTGTTCCATAATTATTTGCACTTTGTTCGGGAATAATAATTTTAGAAAATATTGGAAGAAAAAAAAAAGAACTGAAGCCGTTGAGACGAGACACACAAGAAAGGCGCGATACCAAAAAAATAAGAAATTATAACGTCAAAACGACAACGGCAACTGAAAATGAAAACTAAAAAAAAAACCGATTTTCTTTCTCTCATTGAAAAACGCGCGGCTGAGACTCAGCGCCAGCATTGTTTTTTTTTTTATACACATTTTCATGTTTGCTTTCAGCAATTCCATATGTTCACTATGTGTGTGTATGTGGATATTAACAATTCTTTTCTTTTTGAGGCAACGGAATTGAATAAGTACTATATACATAAATATAAGCGAACTCTTGCGTTATTATTACTGTATAATTTCTATATATATAAACATATTTAGATACCCATTGGGACGAGGGATCTCCTCATGTATTTTGCTATGTTTCGGCAAAGTGTAACTAATAACAAAGTGTAATTAATAATAAAGTCCGGAAAGCTAGCGAAGTAGCTAGAAAAAGCACGTGGCAATAAGTGCGAAAGAATAGGCAAGAGTACCTACAGTTTTCATAGGCAAAATCCATCAGGAAGAGAGAGAATGAAATGTTCTTAAAAAAGCACATGAAAAACTCTTAGAAACCTTATATATCTTTTGGTATTTATGCATTGCATATAAATTTCAACACGTGCTTCATTGCTTAGGTTATATTTCCCTTTCACCCATCACGTACAATATCTAGCTATCTATGTCATCAGTGGATAGAAAATTGTTTGAAAAAGTACAGGAAAAATTTGAAAAATGGCGGTACGGTAAGGATAGGAAGTTTCCAGACTTTATTATTAGTTACACTTTGGTTTCGGGTAAGTGGTCTGGTTACTTTTCCCATTACAACATCGATTACTTGAACATTACGATCTAATAAACCGTAGCCATAACGGCTGATTTTTTTATATTGGTTTACACTATTTCTAAATGAAACAGATTATGTGGATTTAACATAATTCAAAAACATAAAAAACTTATATTTAGCCTACATTCAAAGATTAACTAACTTAAGACAGAAAAACATTAAAATTATCAGATTAAAAAAAAAACATATAGTAACTTAAAATCAGCCTATAGCCGATTTTGTGATGCCCTATAGTAGAAATGGATCAGAAAAACTGTCAAAACTAACATTATTTCAAGGTTTTTTCTTTATAACTTTGTTCCTTCTTTTCAAAACTTCTTCCGATTTGCAGGTAACCTAGATCCTACTAGCATAAATCAAATCTACAAATTTTATTCAAATCGGTGTATTAGTTTTTAAAGTACATCACAAAAAACTTTATGGACAGACTTATTTTCTCTTGGGATTATTTCTTTCTTCTTTATCCTTGGACCGATTTGGTTGAAATTTAACATGGTATCGTGCATATGTGTAGTTAACCTATATAATTAATTTGAACAAAATGGATAAACAAATTTTTCAATTAAATCCGAAAAACCATAAACAAAAAAACGACAAAACTTTCTGGTCACCCTGGTTTTTCGTTTATAACTTTGCTCCCCCTAAATCGATTTTGCTCAAATGCAATACCAAACCAAGTTAAGGAATAAGCAACTCACATTGTGAATTTCATCAAAATCGGATAACGAGTTTTTGAGTTATCTTGTATACGGACGGACGGACGGACATGCATAAATCGATATAACTTTTGATTCCTAACACAACCATACCCTTAAAACCTTTCTACGACGATTATTTCGATGTGTTACAAATGGAGTGACAAAACTAATATAACCTATGGTAGGTAATACCAGAGGGTATAAAAACATCAAGTACCCATTCGAGTGTAAAATAATATAAGAATTCACTTGCCTTGTAAAGCATGGTGTATCCTTGTATTCATTGTTTTGGTATTTTTCTAGAAATTATATAACGATACACCACGCGAAGGAAATACTTCGTAGTTTATTTTCAGTATATCTATTTTATTTATACGAACTATGAAATTAAATCCTTTTAATTTTTGGTGTATGGCTACTTTTTGCTTTAATTTCACATTGCAAATGATTGTCATTTCATAAATCTTTTATGAAATCAATTTCAACTAACCATCCCAAGTCCCATTGGGTAAAAGTGTTCAACACATATCCGAATTTCGCCGTTGATTCTTCTCATAAGTTGCGCCTGCTCTACAACAATTTTTATGTTGTACACATTTTCATTTTTATTTGGAATGTAACAATGGTGACAACTTTTAATAAAAAACAAGAAAGGTTATCAAAATCAAATCTATACATAATAAACGTCATTAACCATATTCTATTTTGTCCGCAGCAGTTCGGAAAATTAAAGTTTTATGGTTAATAGATTACTCAACCATTTAACACGAATGTTTATAGAAATTAATCAATTACAATAGCATTTTCGTTAAATCTAATAGTGTTTACTTTTCAGTATATATGTACGATGTTTTTATTACACGTGAAATAAAAAATGGTTAACATTAATTTTACAGTCTATTTAATCAATGTCGGAAAAGTATATAATCTATACAACCGGTATTTATGCAAGCATTTTTAAATGCCAGCTTAACTTATAGAGAGCTCTGTTATTTTAACACGATCCAACAGTTTTTACATATTTTTTGAAGAAATTTTTTGCCACTCATTTTAAATCCTCATAAAGAATTCATTTACTAGCTGGCGTAAAAAGTAACCTCCTTGACCGCCAGAATGAGCTGCTACTGCAAAAAAGGTTATGGTGCCTTGAAGTCCGTTCATATTTAGGCAAACATGCCAAATTTCAGTGCGATAATGTCTTTAGTTTTGTTTTGACAGCCGATTGTTGTTGATGTGTTTGGCATCATGTTTTCGTTCTCTCATAAAACATTATTTTTTGAGAGGCGAAACGGCGAAGGAAACAAAAGAAAAGTTGGATAAATATTATGGGGCTAATGCTCCGTCAGATTACATCGTCAAATATTGGTTTCGAGAGTTTCGTGGTGGCCGCAACTCCACTACCGATCAAGTCCGCAGCGGCAGGCCCTCCGATGCGGTTACAGAGGGATTGTCATGGCATACTCTTCGTGGACTACCTCGAAAAAGGAAAACCATCAACAGCGAGTATTACTGTGCATTATTGGAGCGTTTGAAGACCGAAATCGCTGCAAAACGGCCTCACATGAAGTGAAAAAAAATTTTGTTTTTGCAAGACAGTGCACAAGAGCATCGCAACCACGGCTAAAATCAATGACTTACGGCTCCAATTGCTGTCGCATCCACCGTATTCGCCCGATTTGGCTCCCTCGGACTATTATCTCTTCCCAAACCTCAAAAGATGGCTCATCAATAAAAAATTCAGCTCACGCAAGGAAATCATCGACGCCGCGGAAAAGTATTTTGCAGACCTTCCGGAAAATTACTTTTCGGACGGGATCAAGAAGTTGGAAAATCGCTGGAATAAGTGTATCGAGCTAAAAGGGGACTATGTTGGTGGGACTATGGTGGTGAGCAGCGACCCCACCCCACCGGCGAGCTAGTTTGTGCAACTCAGCAAGGCGTGCAGCCTTTTTGTTGCTCACATTTGCTGCACCATCTCATATCTTCTCCTCGCAAGGAAGAAGATATGCTAAAAAGGTCATCAGGGGATTTGCCTTCTTCGATAACAATACCCCAAAAATATGTAAACCCCTTGTTACATATATGTAACAAGGAGGTTACTTTTTACCCCACCTAGTATACCACAATTACCGAATTTCCAGATAAATAAAGAAAATATTAAAAAAAGTGTGATTAGAATAAATACATTCAAATTTTAAAGTATGTTGAACTGTTGCCTGTATATTTGCAATTCTTTAGATAATGACCAAAACCGGATTTAAATAAATTAATTTTAGGAATTTATTTTATAAAAATTCAATACCATGATCACTTTTAATTTTATTTTTATAAACATGTTATTTTATTGAAATTATAGTGATTTCAGTTAACCCCCATGTTATAATCCCTTGTAGAGATATCAAATTCCAGAACAGAACTTGCAGACACAATATTTTGCGATCATTACACTTTGGGCATATGCCCAAGTTTACTATCGCATATACCTTATACGGGCCAATAAAGATGTCATTGACCCATTTCTGGGACCGAGGGGGGATTGAGTTTTTTTTTTTGCAATTGTATAAAAAAGTAAGAACCAAATTTCTTTTGGTAATCCCTTCTCATTTTACACATTTATGTTTTGCTTCTTTTTTTTTTTTTTCTTGAAAGGTTTAGGAGCCGATGAACTGCATTTTAATGAAACTCATTCATGCCTGTAATTCTATAAAATATATTCCCTTTTCCAGTTGTATTTGTTTTCCGGCATATATTGAACCCTTTTTCGTTTAATAGTTATTTAATTTACGCCACACCTGTGGCCGTCCTTCGTGTGTATTAATATTCCTGATACAGTTAGGTCGTTAGCACTAAAAAAACAATATTGAAATCAAAACCAGATTAAGATTCAAAAACTACTAAGATAATAATTATAAAATAATAATAAAATACTTTAATGAAAAAAGAATTCTTTATTTTTACTTGCTCATTAATTAGAGTTGCTATAAAAGTTCTTGAAACAAAGGATCGTCAATGGTTACCACTTGACATACAAGTCGTTTGAGAAGCAATTCATGAAAAAAGGACTTCATTGAAGACTTCTACTTAAAGGACACGGGTTAGCATTCTTAGTTTCAAATGAGGCGACAATGTAATGATGTGAATGACCCAGCCATTGTGCATTATGCATCTTAATGAAAATGTTAAGGAGCAACTTACTCGTAAATCGATTAATATTATGCTTTAATCGAAAATTTAAATTTTGCATTACAAAAAATAGTAATTAAACGTATGTAATTATTTGTGTTTTAATGAAATCTCTTTAGGAAAGTTGTTATAGGTTTTTATATATTATTTATATTCAAAGTAAAAGGCCACTGAATTTCACTCTTTAATATTATCATTTTATACATAAGAAATTTAAGCATATTTCTTTAAAGGTTTTAATAATTTAAGTGAGAAAATTCCAATACACCACTGCTTGGTTTATTTTAACCTATAAAATTTTCTTCATATTGTTTTTTTTTAAATCAATAAAATTTAATTGAAGTGCTTTTATACAACTTATATGAAGGCTTTTATCTACAATGCTTGCCCTCCTATAACAACTATGATACTTCTTGTCATGATGATGACATCGAGCATGTTGCAGTTTATTTTCTCATTTTAATATAAGTTTCCTTTGCCGTTTTCTGCATTTCTTGGAGATTTTCATTATACGATAAAATAAATGAATATTTTGAACTATTGAAATTTTAATTAGAAAATTTAAAATAGAATTTAATAAAGATATTCCCTTTATGTTTTTTAAAAAATATATATCTGTTAATAATTTATAGAATGTATTTTTTTTTTAGTATTTAAAAATGTTTTTATATTACAATGCTAAAATTAGATTTAATAATGCGCCTAAATATATGCAATATTCATAAAAACAATACAATTGAAAAAAAAATCAATACTGGCAATACTGACAATAGCAGAAAATTCAATTTCTAATAAATAGGCTGGAAATTTTATATTTTATAAATAAGTACAAATTAAAAACATATTTATAAATAGAAACTATTGAGTATACTTGAGAAATAAAATAGGTAACACACATTTTCATGGAAAATTTTTAATATCTTTTTTTGTTACGAATTACAGTATAATCTGGCTTACAAACAGCTAATATAAACCAGGATGGATAATATTGAATAATATATGACTATTGAAATTTTTATAGATAATTCAAAGTAGCAAATAAGTTTTCTCAATCGAGCATAATTGATATGAATGAAATGCGAGAGAGATGTCTTAAACAAGTGAAGCAACACAGCCAGCGGTACCAGCAGGAGAGTGACAAGATCGGAATCAATGTACGTATCAATATACTTAACCACGATGCTGGCTTTCATTAGAGAAACTAACCGTTTTGGAAAAAGGATCTAGCCCAAGGGTGTCCAACCTTTTTGTATCCCTGGGCCGTATTGGAAGAAGACATGGTGTTTTGGGCCACAAGTATATTACTATGTATAAATCTATATCATAAAATGAATGTGATACTTGGCATAGAAGTTGAGAAACTAAAGCGTCAATATTTGGTTCGATTGACGTGGTTGTAATTCTCAGGCAGTTCTTAAGGTGTTCATCCAACATGTTGGTTCTAATTCTATACTTAGTATGTTTCATTCTTCACTTAAGCCACCAGGATACAAACAACAGAACAATGTAGCAGAGCGAGCAACGCAAACAGAAAAAGAATTTACTATATAACGAAAGAGCTTTCTGTTCTGGTCCTGTTTCTGTTGTTCGTCACTTAGCAGCAAACACACAAATCATTCCTCAGAAAAATGGACATGCTTCAGTAACTTTGAATATTTTTGGGCCGCATTGATACTTGCCTTGGGTCGCGGGTTGGATAGCCTTGATCTAGCCTCTCAAAACCAGAGATGCAAACCAAAACTTTTTTACAGTTCTTCAGTTCTTCTTCTTTCTGGTTTTTGGTTTGGTTTTGGTTTCTAAATATTTAAAAATTTGGTTTGGGTTTGGTTTTGGTTTAAAGACTGCATAATTTTTGGTTTTGGTTTTGGTTCAGAATAAACACATTTTTTTTCTTAATTTTTTTTTATATTATAAATAAAACATGTTTATTTAAAATCCTACGAAAACCACTGTCCTCTAGTGAAGCTAGAGGTCTGCCATTTCTGGTCACCATTTCAACGCTTGCTTCCTTTACTTCATTTGCAGTCATTTTAATATTAATATTTTGCTTGGGTGTTGTGACAAAAACGTAGGAATCCAATGTATATTTGCTTGGCAACATATTTGAACGGTTTTAATTCTTCGCTTCGTATCAATTATGTCGTAGGATTCCGAGTGCTTTCTTTTAAGATACCGCATTAAATTTTCTGGGTGTTTATTTGTCATAACAATACTGCACTTACTGCTATTTGTTATTGAATCATAAACAAATTTTTCAAAAATCGAGTGTTTTTTATATTTGGTGCCTGACATTTTCTTATGGCTAATACTAAAAAAATTATTATTAAACTCAAATTAAACTGGAAATATACAGACTTGCTTACATTTGTCATTTAGATATGATTTTTATATCTTTTAATCTTAAGTATATTCTTCCTTCTTGTGTTAGTTTCTGTTTTTATTTTAATTATGATTTCATGAAAAACTATGTCATGTCTGATTACTCGTTAAACACAAATTAGAAAACTGTCAAACTGACCAACTGTTGAAAGTTGATTAACCATCGTTTTTACAAGAAAATATAGTAGACTTTTTCATTTTTTTAAAAAGAAAAATGTAAATTATGGGACAAATTTTTTCTACTGAACCGAACCATAAATCAATAGCAAATCTTCGGTTTATGGTTCGATTCAAATATTAATTTTAAAATAGTTTTGATCTTGGTTTGGTTCGACCGAATCATTTTAAAAATTGGTTTGGTTTTGGTTTTGGTTCGGAAAATTTCGATGGTTCAGTGGTTTTGGTTTGGTTCAAAGGAACCGGTTTGCATCTCTGCTCAAAACTATTTAGAAGGAGGTGCAAACGTGGGCAGGTCCGTAACTGTGCGGGGGCTTCTCCAATACAATACAATATGAATGATTCATATCAAATGTTAATGTTAAAAGCTAAAATGATCGATTTTATAATCATAGCAAACAAACTTATATAATGAAAGAAAGTATTTGCAAAACGTGCGATTTTTTCATACCAAAAACTCAGAAATTTTGTTTAATCATGTACTATACATATGTTGCTATATGTAAATATAAATTATATGATTATATTTATAGTGAACAAAAAGTTATACCAGACAAAAGTCTGAAGGTCATTTTCATACCAAGGTTACAATATGTACAAACAAAAGTTCAAAAAATTAAATATGTATTCTAATAATCGGGATTGTACTGTAATTAAAGGACTGCTGTATTTATGCCCTATGGTAGGTACTACCAGAGGGTATATTAGTTTTGTCACTCCATTTGTAACACATCGAAATAATCGTCGTAGAAAGGTTTTAATGGTATGGTTGTGTCGGGAATCAAAAGTTATATCGATTTCTGCATGTCCGTCCGTCCGTCCGTATACAAGATAACTCAAAAACGCGTTATCCGATTTTGATGAAATTTAGAATGTGAGTTGCTTATTCCTTAGGTTGGTTTCGTATTGCATTTGTGTAAAATCGATCTAGGGAGAGCAAAGTTACAAACGAAAAACCAGGGTGACCAGAAAGTTTTGTCGTTTTTTTGTTTATGGGTTTTCGGATTTAATTGGAAAAGTTGAGAATCAATTTTATTGAAATTAATTATGCAGGTTAACTACATAAATAGACGATATCATGTTAAATTTCAGTCAAATCGGTCCAAGGATAAAGGAGAAAGAAATAATCTTAGGAGAAAATAACCCTCTCTATAAAGTTTTTTTAATATACTTTAAAAACTAATACACCGATTTGAATAAAATTTACAAATTAGACTTATGCCATCGGGGGTCTAGGTTACCTGCAAATTGGAATTCGAAATCGGAATTTTGAAAAGAGGAAACTAAGTTATGAAGAAAAAACCTTGAAAGAATGTTAGTTTTGACAGTTTTTCTGTCCCATTTCTACCATAGGGCATCAAAAAATATAGGCCGATTTTAAGTTACTATATGTTTTATATTTAAAAAATGAAACGATTGAAAATTTAGAAAAGTATGTTTTCATTTGTCATTTCAAATAGCCACAATAAAAGCCTACTTATAAACAAATAGAAATTTTATATTTATAATTAATTATGTTAAAATGAACTTCTTCAAAAATAAATGTTTATATATAATTAAAAAATCATTATTCAGGTGTGTTGTTATTAGAAACAAAATACAATCCAAAAATCTATTTGATGAGCGAGCCCAATGCGTGCGTGATATCTCTTAATTTACACTCTTGCCGGATTTTAATGTTTTGATGATTTTCACTTGAAAATCTACAATTTATTCACTAGTAACCAATATTTAGAATAATCATTACCAGTCGATTACATCCTATTTATACATTTATATTACATAATTACATAATATTCTCATATATCCAGCATACATATATGAATCTGAATATTATTATTATTTTATACAATTATGTTCTAAATTTATCAATAAATACACAAAGCAAATAGAAAATAAAGTTTTCCAATATTTTCAAATACATTTTCTAATATTATTTAATAAAAACGAAAACTATATGTGACGCCATTCTTAAAAGATTTTCCTATATTTTGCGTGAAAATCTCCAAATATTTACTAATATTTTCATTTTGGATAATATAACAAAATACATATATATACGGAGTTGTCAGTCGTTGTTTCGGGAAATTTGCCAGAAATGGAAAATGGAAGGAAAGGACTAAAAAAACAAAAAATCAATAATATATAACCCTGAATTTTTCTATGATATTTTCCTTAAAAAATATGTATTTTAATTTTATAAATCTAAATAAGAATAGTATTTTTTTTAATTTAAAAGATTTAACCATTTATAAACAATAATTATAAATACTTACTTAAATATATTTCTAAATTGAAAATAGTAGGCGAAGAAAGGAGAGAGTCCTTGTATATTTGTTAGTAGCTTTTTTGTTTGTTACTTAATTTCGAAAATTCCATTTAAAAATAAAACTAATTTTTTTCTTAGTTTAATTTAAAAGTAAAACTTCTTAAATTAATTTTCTCATTCTATTAGAACTTCCGGGTTTACACTTTTCGTTAATTCTTCACTAATATATACTTTTTTTTTTTCTTTTTTGTAACAATAAAAATTTTCACTAATTGAATTTGATTAGAATTAATTTAGTTATTTTGAAATTATTTAGAATATTAGCATAGTATTATTTTCTTAAAATAATTTTAATTATATTGCCAGAAATATACCATGTGGGGGCGGTCGAGAAAACAAATGAAAAGCCGTCATCTGCTACAGCACAAGCATTTTGATGATGATGGCGAATTCACTTTGATTTTATAAATTTCATTTCCACTTTTTTAAATATCATTTTCTTTTTTTTTATCCTTTTTAATGTCTCCAAAATAGCTAATTAAAAATATTT
This sequence comes from Xylophagus ater, assembly GCA_963422695.1. Lineage (NCBI taxonomy): Eukaryota > Metazoa > Arthropoda > Insecta > Diptera > Xylophagidae > Xylophagus > Xylophagus ater. The sequence goes on along the minus strand of OY730479.1, from coordinate 41,673,746 downwards.
TATAGATTTTATTCTAATTAATAATCAATTCACATTTAAAAACTCCAATATTTGTTCTAAATTCGTAAAACATAACATTTTTTTAGAAGACATTTTCTTTTTTTTATTCTTATTCAGACATTTTTCTTTTGAACAACTACCGAAAAGGACATGGACACCATGCCCTTCACCACTCACTATATTTTGTTATATAACTTTCAAATTTATGAAAACATACGAATTTCCAAAATAATTTCTTCTTGATTAATTTTTTTAAATTTTTGTTAATACTTTAATAATTTTCTTTTGTTTTAAATTAAAAAATTGATTTAATTTTATTAGAAATTTTTGAAAAACAAGAAATTTACTTACAAAAAATTAAATTTCTTTTTCTAATTTTTAATATGTATTCTTTTTTTAAATGAAAGGATTTTAATTCAAAATTATAGAAAACATAAAATATGCGAACACTTTCTTTTTTTTTGATTATATAATATTTTTAATTTTTACTACGTAAAATAGTTTAAATACAAGATTTGCTTTAAATTTCTGCAAATACTTATTTTAATATTTTAATATTTTAATATTTTAAATTTGAATAATAATTTTAGATATTCTTAATTAAAAAAATTTATTTAAATATAAATTAAATAACTTTTTTTTTTATTAATTTTCTTTTTTTTATATTTTTTAATTCTTCGGTTTAAATTTTTTTTTATTTCCTTTTAATTAATAATTATTATTTTGTTAATTTATTTAATATTGTTCGAAATTTAACTATTTTAGTTTGTACATCAATAAATTGATGAAAATTCAATTTCAAATTTTTATTAGAGTAAATTTCCGAATTCGCCATTTCTCTTAAAGGTGACGATGATGACTGTAGAAACTAGATTTTCCGGATTTTTATATTCCAAAAAGAAAATATTATGTTTTCCTCCCAAAAAAAAGAAAAAAAAAATATGGAGAAAAATTTTTCTTGCTTTCTCTACTTCCATGGAAAAGTCTGCCCTGAGGATGTGCGTTAGAGACGATTGGAAATAAAAGTCGAATACACTTGTAACGAATTGAGTGTGTACTTATTATATAAGTACGTAATTTCTCAGTTGATTTGGCGTTTGTATTTTACAATTTTGTGGAAAATGCATTTTCATTTTTTTACTGAAAAAAAGTGGTTTCACTAGTAAAAACCGGCCCGGTTTCTTGTGTACATACAATCTACAAAGTAAAAATAACATTACTATATATTTCGCTCTTTTTTTTGATTCCATTACAAAATTTTTACTTAGGCAAATTTCGTACAAATGTGTTTTATTCGAGATTTAAATAACTCCTTTTTAGTAATCCTATCTTTCTGAGCACTTTTTATAATCTTTAATGAATCCTGTTACAAGTATGTCAATCGAAATTTGGTTTAAACAATTCACTTCAAATGTTTATATAAGGTATTAGTTCTATTTGCTACATTTTCCTGGTGTGTGAGTAGGATTTATGATTAGAGAACCAAACATTTTCTCTCTAAGTAAAAATTTTCCTTTGTATTATCTGATATACAATTTTCCTATATACTTAAAACAATAAACAAATGTCGTTTATGTAATTAAAAAGAAAAAATTGTGGAAAATGTAGTACTAGAATGTGAAATTTTTATTATTTACTAATTTAGTACGTAAAATATGACAAAAATAAGTTTTTATTCAAAATATTTTCATAAAATTATAAAGACACATTTCCGTTGTTTATGTAATATATGCTCCATAAGGATATAAATTCATAATTATGCCCTATGGTAGGTCTTATCAGAGGGTATATTTGTTTTGTCACTCCATTTGTAACACATCGAAATAATCGTCGTACAAAGGTTTTAATGGTATGGTTGTGTCAAGAATCAAAAGTTATATCGATTTATGCATGTCCGTTCGTCCGTCCGTCCGTATACAAGATAACTCAAAAACGCGTTATCCGATTTTGATGAAATTTAGAATGTGAGTTGCTTATTCCTTAACTTGGTTTGGTATTGCATTTGAGCAAAATCGATCCAGGGCGAGCAAAGTTATAAAGGAAAAACTAGGGTGACCAGAAAGTTTTGTCGTTTTTTTGTTTATGGTTTTTCGGGTTTAATTGGAAAATTTGTGAATCAATTTTGTTTAAATTAATTATATAGGTTAACTATATAAATAGACGATATCATGTTAAATTTCAATCAAATTGGTCAAAGGATAAAGGAGAAAGAAATAATCCTAGAAGAAAATAACACTCTTTATAAAGTTTTTTTGATGTACTTTAAAACCTAATACACCGATTTGAACAAAATTTACAGATTGGACTTATGCTGTCAGGGTCTACCTGCAAATTGGAAGAAATTTTTTATAAGAAGGAACGAAGTTATAAAGAAAAAACCTTGAAATAATGCTAGTTTTGACAGTTTTTCTGCCCCATTTCTACCATAGGGCATTAAAAAATCGGCTATAGGCCGATTCTAAGTTGCTATATGTTTTTCTTTATTTTTATCTTCTTTTAATAAGAAAATAAATTTATTGACCGTAAAATATGAGTGGATCAACTCTTTACTTTTCCATTCCAGAATATTTCATTATTACTTCCAAAAAATCATATTTCAAGGATTTAATAACAATATACTATAAAAAAAAATATAATTTGTGTGATTTTGGTTTTTAATGGATAAATACTAGCAAAACGGAAAAATAATACCAAATACAAATCCTTTCTTAGTTAAAACAAAAATACATATATAAAAAAAAACGTATGTATCCTTTTTAATGGTCTCAGCTGGTACTGTGTTGTGTCTTCCTTGTAATATTAGGTCTATTAAAGTCTGTAGGCAATTGAAAGCAACAATATCAAGCATATGTAAATACTAGAATAGTGCCGAAAACAGCTGTTTTATGTTATTAGATATTTTTTTAACGCATGCCCTGAAAACTGGAAAAGTATTATACAATACATGTATTTAAATATATATATATATAGTAAACCAAAAAGGAAAATTAAGAAATTCACAACAATTTCGTATTATGGACATTGCAAGGTACAGAAAATCTGGAAAAAATATATGAATATATATTTGAAAATATTAACTATATAGAAATAATATAGAAATTTAAATTTAATAAAATCAATTTTCCTATATAAAAATATACTTTATACAAACAAATTCACTTAGGTAGTATAAAAATTTAAATAAAATATCAACCTCATGTCAATTCCATGAGACAAATGAAATGAGAACGTGAAATGAATTTCTAAATATCAGGAACGTCACGTTATATTGTGCACCTGGATGGATATATAAAATTATTTAATTAATATTTTCCTTCAACTTTTATTGTTAACCTAGAATTTAAAGTAAAACATAGTGAGTGTCGACTAAATATTCGAACTTTTCTTTGAACAGATCCTAAAATGTTCTGTCTAACTTCGTTGGTCACCTTTGTTATAAAGGGTCTTTCATTAAGGACATAACATAACGATTGTAACGTTTGCTGTGTGGCTTGTAGCGACGTCTTATTGAAACCACATATCGCCAATATCAATTTCATCTAATTCTGGCCAAAAATAATCCTCGAACATGGCACGGTAGCGCTCTCCATTGACGGTATCATGGCGATCGTTCGCATCAACGAAAAAATAACGCCCAATCACGCCTCCGGCATGTAAACCGCACCATACAGTGATTTTTTGTGGATGCAATGGTGTCTCTTGAAGCACATGTGGGTTTGTTGCTGTCCAATAACGCATATTTTGCTTGCTGACAAATCCGTTTAGCGAAAAATGAGCACATCGCTGAGGATGATTTTTCGCTCTTAAAGTTGCGGCGACCGACTCGGAATTTCGGTAGTAATTTTTAATAATTTCCAAGCGTTGCTCGTTCGTGAACTTTACCGTGATGAAAATGTTGACTTTAGGCTCAAATATAATGTGCTCTGCCTGGCATAGCAAAACTGACAGGATGTACTAATATACATGAATCCTATTCCAAGATTATATTATGCATACGCGTGCATTCGTTAAGTTCGATTTCCGTTTCGTTATGTTTAAGCAATACAAATCAGTTAGTATATTCCGTACGGAAATTTTGACAGTTCAATTGGAAATATTTTTCTGATGAAACGTGACTGGACGATTTGATTTTTTTTTGAAAAATTGTTTTCTAAACGATTTTCAATTTTTTAAAATCACTTACATTACAAAAAACAATTAAAAAAACAAAATTTTTTGAGTCAAATGGTTATTCTTGCTTATGTACATTATAATCAGTTCTACGGATTTGACATGCATAAGCTGGCATAAGGTTGCATTCGTTCAGTTTTTTTGTCTTTTCCTATGCCAGGCAGAGCACATTATATTTGAGCCTTAAAAACTACGTTTTGACATTGACAGGTCATTATTAATGTTTAAGGGTGCGTTCATATAAAGATACAAAATTGTTATGTCCCTATTAAAAGACACTATACCATCCAAAGTCTATATTTGCCAAAATTTTGATAGTAGTTTTGTTGCCTATCCTTCCTTCCTTAAGATATTTCTCACTAAAACCCAATATCTTTCAATACCTATATAAGTCAGTACAAAGTCTAACCGTAGATTTTAATTAGTATAACCAGTAACGTAATCATAGGAACAAATCAACAAAAATAGAGCAGAATATAGTGAGACACTCCTTAGTATTAAACGTGATTTATATTTTTAGATTAATGTGAATTCTAACAAATTTAAAGGAATCCTGTCACTTATAATTTCATTTATTTCTTTTAATCTATTTTTAACAAAAACGTAAGCATTTTCATAACTAATAAAATATTGTTATGTAAACTATGAATATTACATGTTTTAATGTTTTACTTCAGGATTCAGGGAGATTGTCCATTATCGTAATGATTTTATGAGCACAAGTTGAGAACATTTTTCTAAATTTGTGAAGAATAATAAATTAAAAAATTAAAAAATTGGTTAAAACCAATTATTAAATTAGAATTGGATAACGTACTTAAATAGAAATTAAATGGTTTTTGAAATCAGAAGGTTCCAAATATAGCGTGATTCATTCTTTACTTTTTTTTAAATAAAAATAAAACACTTAGAATTGAATGCAAATATCAAATCTTCATTATCAACATTAAGCACATAGTATGGCAATTAATGTTTGAAAATAATTTCCTTCAAATGTTGGCCGGCACTACGTTTCAGCTCGGTCAGTCTGGTGGTCAATTTTGTATCACTCTCTCAAGCATTTCGACCGGAATCTCATGAATGACACGTGTAATGTTCGCTTCCAATGCTTCAATTGTCACTGGTTTATCGGCAAAGACTTTTGACTTTACATAGCCCCAAAGAAAAAAGTCCAAAGGTGTGATATCGCACGATCTTGGTGGCCAATTCACTGGGCCAAAACGTGAAATTAATTGCTCACCGAAATGATTTTGCAATAAATCCATTGTAACACGGGCTGTATGGCACGTAGCACCGTCTTGTTGAAACCAAATATTGTCGAGACCACGGGCTTCAATTTCAGGTACCAAAAAGTCCGTTATCGTGGCACGATAGCGCTCACCATTGACGGTAACGTGGCCTCCGGCGCATTTTTGGAGAAATACGGACCGATGATGCCCCCGGCCCATAAACCACACAAAACTGTTGTTTTCAATGGATGTAATGGTAGCTCTTGAAACTCTTGTAAGTCTTGACATGATGAATTGCCATACAATACTGAACAAAAATGACAAATCAGAATGACACTAGCCACGCGTGATCTGTCAAAAAAACCCTATTGAAAAAAAAAGTAAAGTTTGAATCACCCTTTATATCCGGTTCCTTTTTTTTCCTATTTTTCAGTTGTTATCACACAAACTGATTACATAATATAATAATCTGAATGTATAGAATTATATCATAAAATATCTGGTATGATGAGCCACTCAACTTTCTTAGATAATACCTTATTAAAGGTCTACAAAAGTAAAATTAACCAGAGATGCAAACCGGTTTCTTTGAACCACTTTGAACCGAACCAAAACCACTGAACCACCGAAATTTTCCGAACCAAAACCAAAACCAAACCACTTTTAAAATGATTCGGTCGAACCAAACCAGTTTTAAAATTAATATTTGAACCGAACCATAAACCGAAATTTTTCTATTGGTTTATGGTTCGGTTCAACAGAAAAAATTGTCCTATAATTTATATTTTCTTTTTAAAAAAACTGAAAAAGTCTACTACATTTTCTTATAAAAACGATGGTTAATCAACATTCAACAGTTTTCCAGTTTTAAAATTTCTTTTTAACGTGTAATCAAACACGACATAGTTTTCATTTAATGAAATTATAATTAGAATAAAAACAGAAACAAACACAAGAAGGAAGAATATACTTAAGATTAAAAGATATAAAAATCATATCTAAATGACAAATGTAAGCAAGTCTGTATATTTTTAAGTTTAATAATAATTTTTTTACCCAAAAGAAAATGTCAGGTAACAAAGATAAAAAATACCCGGTTTTTAAAAAAATTTGTTTGTGATTCAATAACAAATAGCAGTAAGTACAATGAATGCTGTATTGTTATGACAAATAATCACCCAGAAAATTTAATGCGGCATCTTTAAAATAAGCACTCCGAATCCTACGAGATATTTGACACGAAGCGAACAAATAAAACAGCTGAAAAAAATTTGCCAAGCAAATCTACGTTGGTTTCCTTCGTTCCTGTCACAACAACTAAGAAAAAAAGACATATTTGTTCTGAACCAAATCCAAAACCAAAAATTATGCAGTCTTTAAACCAGAACCAAACCAAAACCAAATTTTGAAATATTTAGAAACCAAAACCAAACCAAAAACCAAAAAGAAGGTTTATGCTTAAACCAAAACCGAACCAACTGTAAAAAGGTCTTGGTTTGCATCTCTGAAATTTACACTCACAAATTTCACTCAATTTACCGAAATTTCAAAATCCTGCTATTTTATAAATATTTTGAAAATTATACAAAGACCAAAATTAGTTTTCATTTAACAATTTATTGTAAAATGTGTTTTGTGTTCTGTTAAACTAACAAAAAAATGTTCTGTTATATGAACTAAAAAAATTTATTTATTCTTCTTAAATTATAATTAAAATAAATGTGAATTCCTCGTTTTTTTTTTTTTTTGTTCTATATCAAATCAATAAAATAAGTTCTTTTTCCAAATAAATAATGTCGGCTGCATTTTTTGTGATTGTAATTCCAACTGAAGAGGAAGAAAAACATCTTAGAAATAAACAAAAAAAAATTCGTTTTGAGGATTTACAAAAAGCATCTATACCAAGCACTTCCAAAAATGAAGAAAAATCGATTGCATCTCCTTCAAGATCATTTGATCTTCAATATGGTACATTTTCTCAGATTTCAACACCATCTCAAAGGAATCGAAAATTTAATAAAAAAATAGATAATACAGTTATCGATATTAATGATTCAAAATCATCGGATATTTTAAATGATAAATTATATTTAAATGAAGTAAGTTAAAATAGAATATAAATGGAAATTATTATTCCATTTATCAGGACTTCTTATATTTATATATTTGTTTTTCAATGATAAATTGAACTTTTAGGAAAGTCCAAAAATGTTGCGAAAATCTTGGGAAGGATTAAAGGATTTGTTATCGGCTAAAAAAAATAGCACCGAAAATAAACAAAATGATTCAAATGAAGAAATTCAAATTCCGCATTCTTCATTTATGGAAACTGTTATGAAAGAAATTTTGGAAAAAACTAAAATTAATAATTCAACATGGTCCAAAACTCAAGACGGTAATTACCACCAGGTTCGTGTAACTTAAATTAAAATGGGAATCCCCTACTTGAGATTTAATTTATTCTGAATAATGTTAATTTTCAGATAATGTTTACAATTCAATATGATGAAAGGTATGATAAGCTTATGCGAAAAATGCATGAATGGGGAATTGGTGAGCGTAAAGGATCAAGTGTATCGATTCTGAGCTGTTCCACATTTAATATATATTCAAACAGCCAATCTGAAGAACTTTCAAATACAGAGTATTTCTTAAAATCATGAATATATAAACTAGTAAGATATCTATTTTCCTAATATAGAGAAATTACTGACGATAAACAGGGTGCTTGGAATCGCTTCTTAAATTCTATTCGAGCACGTTTGAATGTTGCACAAATAGTTGAAAGTGTTAAGCAGGATGCAGCTATTACTTTTGATTTTGTACTTCTGATTGTGATTGCAGCGTAAGGATTTTTCATTATACTATTTATATGTTCTATTTAAATGTTCGAAAAACTATTTAGAATTTTAGCGGCTTTTGGTCTTGTAGAAAATAGTACAATATTTTTGGCATCAAGCATGTTAATTTCACCTCTAATGGTAGACAAATTTATTAATTATAACTAATTTCAATATCTTCAAAATATTACAAAATTTTAGGGTCCAATTATTGCCGCCATATTTGGAACTGTGATTAAAGATAATAAATTACAAAATTTAGGTTTAACAAATGAACTTTTTGGAATATTTTTAGCGACATTTGTTGGATTTTTGTTTGGTTTAATTATATGCAGTGTTGATGCTAGATACAGCGCCGGTGAAGGTCTAACTGAGGAGATGCTATCTCGTTGTGATTTTCACTCTTTAATAGTTGGTATTTTTACGGCACTTCCTTCTGGAGCAGCGGTCGCCATTGCGATTCTAGGTGAAAACATTGGCTCTTTGGTTGGTGTAGCAATATCAGCTTCTTTATTACCTCCAGCAGTGAATGCAGTATTTATTTGGAAAAGTTATTTTATCAATCTATTAGTTTGGATTCAATATTTTAGGGTGTTTTATGGTCGCTTGCATGCATTTATATGATGTTCGAACAAGATGGTACACGATATAATTCCATTATAAAAACAAATTCTTACTCAGATCATCAAGCTATGGAATTGGCCATTCTTGGTGGCATTAGTATGTGCGTTACAATTACAAATGTTATTTGCATTTATGTAATGGGAATTCTCTTATTAAAAGTATATGCTATCAAATTTTTAAATTACATCATATTGATTATAACAATTTTATAGATTAAAGAAGTTGCACCAATTGCATCACGAAATTATCGTCAATTTTGGAAACATGATATTAAAATTGCCAGAGATTTTAATAAATCTAGTCATTCAGATGATAATAAATTATCTGAAGAATTTAGCGATTTGCAAAATAATGCATCTCATATTTTAAAATCGGTAAATGCCAGACGATCATCATATCATAATACTTGGTCACCAATGGGAAATCGTAACTCAATAGATCAGCTGGAGCAGTTCTATAAAACAATAGCCCGTCCATATCCGCCGGACATTGGAAAACTACATAGGTAACTAAGAAATATATTAATTAAATTTAATTTATTTTTTTTTTAAATTGTCCATTACATTTTTGAATATATATATATATAGAGCAAGTGTATCTGGAAATGTTAAAGCAGGCATTGCTTACCGTAGTCCTCCACAATTTAGGCAAATATCTGAAGAAGTAAGAAAACTTTGGAGGATTGGGAAAAAATAAGAATGGTTTTTTTTTTTATAGTACTTTCATCGACCAATCGATTCAATTTGGTCACCGAAACATCAAAAAAGTAATACTGAACAGCTAGAAAAAGTTTCCGAAACTCAAATGCCAGGTGAAGGATCTAAAATGTCTTCTCGTGATCATATTGAGTTTTCTAAAAATACAGGTTTTAAAAAATTTAGAAAGTTTATTATAACACCAGCAATGGATCCTCTTCAAACTAAGAAGTCTTAGACAATATTTGAAATGTAATAAATTTCTGTTTTAATGTACTTCCTAATAAAAAAATGCATGCAATAAACCAAACATTTAAATAATATATTTTTTGTTTGTAAATAATTTTAAAGTATAACAAAGAATTATTCTATTGAAGAAATCTGGCGATCTGATTTTATTTGTGAACGATGTCGTTTCATGGTTAGTCGTTCTCGTGCTGCACGTTCTTGTCTATTGAATTAAAATACATTTAAGAATGTGCAATTATTAAAAACTTTAAATATTTACCGTCTTCTAATTTTTTCTAAAGTCTCTTCTGTTGGTTCAAATGTTGTTGGTTTCTCCAATTTACGAATAATAGTACGTAATTTTTCAAGAACATCAGCCAAATTCATATGTTGTGATCTTGTAACATCACTTTTCATTAAAAAGTATCCATCTTTCGTTATTCTATTGCGGTGCTAAAATAATAACAAAACTATTGATATCTCGCTGCTTATGGATATGTATAACTTTTTACTAACTTCTTCTAAAATTCGTTTTCTGGCATTTTCGGGAATCCAAGTAGCTGATTCTAGTTTAAATTTAATTTGCACTTTCGTATTCACACAATTAACATGTTGTCGACCTGGCCCACTACTTCGACTGTAAGTGATGTCCAATTGTTCAATTGGAATATATCCGCTAAATAAACCATTTTTAGACGAAGGCTGTAAATAACAAGTAATTTATTTTGGGACGGAGAATGATTTATTTTATTTAAAAGAAAACCTACCGAAGGTGGTGTAAATATTTTCAATGAACTTCCAGGATATATCTTCTCGAGAGAAATGTCACTTTTAAAACTAAATTGACGTCCAATCGCAACACATGCGGAATAATTTTCAAGATTTTTCTTTCTTTTCATTATTTGAATAAATCTTCCACATATTTTATTCATTTTTAATTTAAAATTATAACTTTTCCAGCTTTTAACAATAACCAAAAATATCAACTGTCACTTCAATAATAGCTAGCGGCAAAATGGTCAAAAAATAATTAGTATAGAAGGATTTGTCAAAACATGTTTTTATACTATAGCGGCATGAAGCATCCTTTTTAAAAGGCAAAATTAAGCAGTGACAACTTAATTTTACTTTCTCCTAACAATGTCCAATCCTTCTATTTTAAAATTTTAAGCTGACTAGAACTTGGCAATTTTTTGTATAATATTATTAAATTTTAATGTAACATAAAATCAAGAATACATTACTCTTTAATCTTAACAAAACTAAATTATTTAATATGTACGAATATTAAAGTTTACCGTAAGCATAAAAATCCATTGACTAGAAATATAACTTCATTATTTTTTCTCAGGTTGAGCGTGCGAGCGTGCCTTAAGTACACGTGTGTTTTGACAACTGACAAACGTAAATAACATTTTTTAAGGGCTACTTTTTCAAAATAATAATTACAAAAATGGGTGAAGAAACTACTAAAAAAGTGCAATCTATACAAGAAGGTACTACGGAAATTTTGTCCAATGGTCATGTTTTCTACAACCCAGTTCAAGAATTCAACCGAGATTTGAGTATTGCTGTTATAACAACTTATATCAAGAAATTCCACAATAATAAATGCAAAAAGTCGCCGGAGCACAAAATTGATGAAACTACTGATAATAAATGGGAAATTGGAAAACGTCACGAAGTAATTATTCAAATATTCATTAAACATTTAAATAAATAATCTTCTTTTAGAATGGTGTCAGAATTTTAGAAGCTTTGTCAGCAACAGGTTTGAGAAGCATTCGATATGCTAAAGAAATTGCTGGAATCAAAGAAGTTGTTGCAAACGATTTATCAAAACCTGCTGTAGAATCAATTGAATTAAATATTAAACACAATCATGTAGAACAACTTGTTACACCTAGTCATGCAGATGCAATGTAAGGATTAGATTCTATAACTTTTACATAGACTTGTTCAAAGGGCCACTTCAATCCACAATTAACCTGACTATGAAAATAAGGCTGATATTTCTATTTTTCAAAGGGTTCTAATGTACACATCAACCACACCAGAAAAACGTTTTAACATCATTGATTTGGATCCATACGGATGCCCGAATCGTTTTTTAGATGGAGCTATTCAAAGCATCTCGGATGGTGGTCTACTTCTTATTACTGCTACTGATATGGCAGTTTTAGCTGGAAATACTCCTGAAGCGTGTTTCGTGAAATATGGATCTGTTCCGTTGAAAATGAAATCTTGTCATGAAATGGTAACACGAATTTGATTTCATTCAATACTTTCATTTGCTTCTTTGATTAGGCACTACGAATTCTTCTGAAATGTATTGAAGGTCATGCGAATCGATATGGACGATACATCGAACCATTACTTAGTATATCAGCAGATTTTTATATAAGGGTTTTCGTTAGGGTTTTCACAAGTCAATTAATATGTAAGCAAAGCATGAGGTAAATTATTTTCGATGCTTCTATATTTCATAAAATTCAAAATTACGAAAAACCCAAGTAAACAGTCGATGATCTACCAATGTACCGGATGTGATACTTTCATTCTTCAACCTTTAGGCGTAATGAAACCGAACCCAACCGAAAAAAATAAAAATCAGTTCAAATACGGTATTCCCACCGGTCCAAATGTTGGAACAAATTGCCAGCATTGTAATCACAAACACCACGTAAAGAATCCATAATTTTAAATATAATTTTTCAAAAATTTTCATTTCTAGTTAGGAGGTCCCATTTGGACAGCACCTATACATAATCTGGAATTTGTTAAAGAAATTCTGTTACTAATTGATATGACAAACAATTTATTAACTGCTCGTCGAATTATTGGTATGCTAAGCGTTATAGAAGAGGAATTACCAGATATTCCTTTGTATTATTCTTTGGATAAAATGTGTTCAGTTTTAAAATTAGAAACTATTCCAATGTTAAAATTTCGCTCGGCAATTTTACATGCTGACTATAAAGTTTCATTCTCGCATGCATTTAAGAACTCGGTAAAAACAAATGCTCCACCAAAAGTTCTTTGGGATATACTTCGGTGCTGGGCGAAAATTCATCCTGTCAAGTCGGAACGTTTAATTGAAGGAACACCATTGAAAAGGATATTAGAACAAGAACCCGAATTTGATTGCAATCTTAATGAAATACATCCGCTTGCAAATCCAAAAAGTCGTAAAGAGGCATTGGCTAGATTTCCGGAAAATCCTACAGCACATTGGGGACCAGGAACTCGAGCTACTTTAATGTAAGAATTCGTATAATTTCAAACTTATTTAATTTAATTTTTCTTTTGGATATTGTTTTTTTTTTTTTTAGGATTGGTGAAGATAAAATACTAAAAAGTTATAGAAATCAAAATAAAAAGCAAAAGCATAAACAGTCGATTGAATCAAAGGGAGATAGTCCGGACAAAAAACAAATTAAATTACTGTAATTTTATTTATATAGAAAATAAATTTTTTTTTTTTTTTAAAATCAATAATAAAAGAAATTTCCATCAGAATGTTGCCTTGAATATCCCGGATTGGTTAATTGTGTATGATGTCCGCTATTCATTAGTTTTACGCTATGTGGTGATATTTTCTCTTTGATTCCGCCTATTTGTAAGGGATGACCTAATGCATCGATTTTCGGTGGACTCACATCTGTTGAATTACGTATCCTTCGAAATGTTGGCATATCTAATGACTCGCCTTGTACGAAATCATCATTGTTTTCTGGAAACACCTCTCGAGCATGATCATATTCCGCATCAAGAATGAAGTCCAATGAATCTTTTGGTATATTTCCATTGGGCTTGAATTTTGCAAAACGTCTTGTTGAATTTAATGTTTGATGATAGAAAAGTCTTTCATGTGGTGTTAAATTTGTATACCAAATTTTCGTATAATCAATATTTTTTGGATAGGGTAAAGATTTTTCAAATGAACCTTCTTCGAATATCGATGGAATACAAAAGTGATTTCGCACTTTTACAGCACTTGATTTTCGAATATCGCACATTTTTCTTATCACTATTATTTTATTAATACTATTAAAATTTTAATCACTAATTTATAAAAAACCAAATAATTTAAAATAGAAAAAAAAAAAAAAAAACTTGAAATTTTATTCACAAAGAAAAATTTATGTATTTTCAAAATTCCAACATAAGAAAACAAAAATTTTGTTTGATCGATGAAATCAAAAAGAAAATCCAGAAGACATGATGAGAGAATAAGAGAACGAATTTTTGGAAGTAGTTTGGAAAATATTTAAGTTTTTTGTTACTTGAATTAATTTATTCATGTTTTATATTATTATTACATAAAAAAGGCTAGAAAAGAAAATACTTCGACGTATTTTTTTTTTTTTGTATTTATAATAAAACTTACCTTATTTCGCATAAATTTTGAACAAAATCGAAATTATGTTGTTTTTCTCGTATTTAACAAAATATAAATCTGAAATTTTTTAAAAATTTAAGAAAAAATATAATAAATAAACGAAAAAAGAAAACTTCTTTAACAGCATTTTATGTTAACCAGGATTCATTCGAAATCAATTTGTGAATCAATCAGGAAACAGGAACCGAAGGTCAGGAAAACGAATTGAAATAGTCTCGCGTGCGAATTTGTTTTAAACATTTCTATATATGCCTTTTTGATCTCTTCTCATATTTTCTATTCCCAATAAAACTTGCAAAAAATTCAGCAACTCTCAGCATACTACAGGTCTGCGTGTGTGTGTATGTTTTATCGCCACCGCCTCCATTGAAGAAGACGCTGCAGAACATCTTCCGCAAAATAATGTGTGTACGCTTAAAGAGCTGCTACCCCCGCCGCAAAAGCTTTTCAATATTTCTCGTTCTATGAAGATAATATGAAAAATATATAAAAATTGAACTTTTTCCTACAAAAATCGTTCAATCAACTAATTTTTTTTTTTTTTTAAATAAAACTAAATATGTACCCCAAAAATAGACTATCTGGAAAATCTGCAAATCCGTTTTCTGCATATTTCTTTTTTTTTTATACTTTTTCAAAACTTGCTAACTATTTTATCTTCTTTCGTCGTGTTGAACGTTATTTCTAATTATTTAACCCGCAATCTTTTCACATTCCCATTTTTATTTTTGTTAGGATATATATATACATATATATATATATATATATATTTTGGAAGATTTAACTGCATTACACGATCATGAATTTATTGGAAACCCCTCAGCACAACAGCAATGCGAAGAAAAAGATTTAAGGTGTACATTTATGACAGAAAATGTACACCCGGACCGGACTCTACTGACATATTTTCGCCAACTTTTGATATTTGATGCGCTACTCTCTCTTCGAAGGCCGTGTAAACTCTAATAATTTGTCCATTCAGGAACTCTTTCTATTTCTATAATTACTGTTTTGTTTGAATTATGAACAGAAGAAAAAGTAGAAGGCAGTGTGTAAATAGCGCGTGCACAACATACAAATTCGCCAGCAAAAACAGGAACGGCCTGCATTAAAATTGGTTTTAATTTAATAAATATGTTTTTTTTTTTATTATAATTTTAATAGGTTTAAGATTTCTTTTTTTGTGCAATACATGATAAGTTTCCTTTTTTTAAAGGATATTTTAATAAAAAAAAAAATGAATGTTAATAAAATTTTGATTAATATTCCAATTTACATCCTAATTGTGTGATTGGGATAGTTTAATTTAAATTTACATCCAACAGTAGTGTGGTATACAGTCTTTGGATACCTAATACACCTTTTCGCAAATCAAATCTACTCTTTTATAAACCAAATTTACTTTCTGCAATTTTAACTCCTAAACAAGCCACTATTAAATTCGCAAAACATACTCGAAATGGTGGCAGTTTTTACTTATATTCGTATTTTTTTTGTTTGTATATTGATAAAATTGAATATCTTTGGATTAACAAAAGATAAATTGATAAAATAAACCATAAGGAGCATACGCACACTCAATGTTACTTGAATGACTCATGTTTCAAGTAACATTGATCGTTTCGATACTCTTCAATGCTCTTGTGTGGAGGCAATTTCCACCAATGTTACTTGACGAAAATTTTCATCAATAATACTTTTGTCAAGTGTGTGAGGTGACGTTATATATAAAAATCAACGTTAATGCCGGATCTACGTAAAAACTTCGATCACACATTAACGCGACTGATTTTTATGCAGATTTAAATCATCGGAATTAGAATTTTGAGATTTCTGTTATTATTATTTATTAAACCTCAAGAAAAAATGCACAGAGTGAATTTTGTCTGCAAAAAGATAAATTTGAGTTACAAAAGGATGTATTTTAGCGTGCAAAGATAGTCGGAATGTAAATTTACAATAAACTATAAACTTTCACAATTAGAATGTATTTTATTAAACTGGGCGCTACAATTATCTACATTAATGGAAAAAAAAAAAAACCTTATCATGTAAAACACACATTTGGCTACCAAATAAATTGTTTATAATAAAACTTGTTTGAAAAATGGTTAGAAAAAATTTCGTTAATTTTATTTATTGAATTTCTGTTGTATTTTTGAGTTTATTTTTGATTTAATCATAATAATTGCAAAAAAATTAAAAGAAAAGAATAGGAAAAAAACTTGACAATTTTATTTTTCATGTTTGATTATTAAATATATAATAATTTCCTCAATTTTTTTTTTTATTATTATTTTTTTGTTTTGTTTTTAACTTAATTTAAAAGTTAGGAAGTCCGTGTTTATTTCTCCTAAGTGTTTCTTATTTTTGAAGACTAAAATTACTTTTTTTCATCTAAATTTTGTTTCTTATAATTTCTCCTCAAAAAAAAAAAAATAGGTATCTATTTTTCAATGCTTCTCATTTTTAATATTTTATATTTTTATTTTTTTTTTTTGTTTGTTGTTGCTTATAAATATAAATATAATTATTACGATTATTAAAAAATCCTAAAAATGTTTTGTTTATATAATTGCAAGGATATATAAAATAAAAAAATTTTTTTTAGAATGGGTTCGGTTTTTTATTTGAAATAAAAACGAAAAGGAAAATTTAATATTACTAGACTCAATCAAATCAATAAAAACGCACAATTTGAATAGTTTTGGGAATTTTAAAAAATATCTGGATTGAAATCGTGTCTGAGACTAAATTGTATAGAAAAAGCATTGCGATTCCTATGCTTTTTCAATATGATTTGGTTCATAAGCCGACTTATACAATGATCCCACTCCTGATTTTGTAGAGTAGAACAAAAAAAAAAGCTCGAAATAATTGACACTGTATAGGAGAAATGCAGCAGCAGTGGAATTGTGTAATTGTAACTAGTGATTACCAATTTGGTCATCTACAATACTGACGGACGGTTTAAAAATAAGTTTATTAATTTGAAAATTGTCTAAACAATATTTGAGAATAACAGATCAATAATTCTCACCCACAAATTGCCTTACAAAATCTATAAAAACGACAATCAATTGTCGTTTTACAGAATTCCACTGCTCTTGGTTTTGTTTTTCATAAGCTTTGCAACTTCAGTTTTGTTAGGAAAAATTAATAATAGTAATATAAAAAAAAATTAAACTTTGAAGAAACCTAAACCTTTTTTTATACTTAAAAATACCAGATAGAAATTTGGTTGATTCGGAAATATTGATTACAAATATTGTTTCGACCTTTGGGCAAAATGTTATTTTTAGTCATTAAATAATTTGTAGATTCTTAAGTTTATGTAGAGATAAAAATAGGAAATGAATTTTTGCATTTTAACCAAAAAAATTATTTTTGTTAATTCTTCTATTTCAGATTTTAAAGAAAAACGGTGCGTTTTTAACATTTTATTGAGTTACCCAGTAATAATTTGGAAAATGCAATTTCACTTAGAAATTATTTCTTAATTAACAAAATGCAAAAGAAAACCATTCCTTAAAATACATGTTTATAATAATGATTTAAAAAAAAGTAATTTATAAAAATTATAATATACAGAGTGGATAGTAAATCATATACCTTATTTATTTTTATTTTTAGATATAATTGTATTTATTTTTATCGGCACACCCTGACTAAAGATTAAATTTTTATGGTTTTATATATAATTTTTTTTTTTTTTTCAAAGTGAAAGAAATCTGAAATTAGAAAATATGAATATTTATGAGGAGATAAATTTTTATAATTTTGAAGTATTAAAAAAAATAAATATTGATTCCTGACAAAAATGGAAATCAATATTATTTTGGTTGGATACTAAAAAAAAGAAAAGGATAAGAGAGACTGTTATGACCAAATCGAATTATCTCCAAGAATTTTCTTCTATTTCTACTTCTAATACTATTTCGATATTATAAATAGAAAAATAGGATTATAGTTTCCACATTTAACGAATACATTCTTTTTATATCATATATATGTTGATAGTATTCTTATTTATAAACTAAACATTAAAAAAAAAAAAAAAAAAAAAAAACAACTTCTTACCTCAATTTTTCCCCCCAATTCTTGTCGTCATCTGAATAAAAATTCATCAACTCTCTAACTTCTACTACGGCTAGCGCTGCGTGATACACTTCGGCCATTACGGCTGTTGCTACGGCTTACTGATTTAGCAACTGGACTTCTAGATCGTGAAAATTTGCTTCGGCGAACCGGTGATCGACTGCTTAATGAACGGGATCGAGACCGTGGTGAAAATGATGCATTTCGACGTCTTGGACTGCGTGAACGACGACGAGGAGAACGTGATCGACGACGACGTCCACCACGACCTCCACCGCCACGACGATGTGGGGAAGTTGGTCGTCCATATCTAGCCATTTGGACACGTAATTCCCTACCATCTAATACACGACCATCCATGGCTTCAAGCGCATCTTCAGCATCACGCTTATCATAAAACCTTTTTTAAAAAAAAAAAGAAACATATTTTTTATATTTATTAAAATGCATTTAAAATGATACAAATTAAAATTGACAGAAAAAAAAACTAACCTAACAAAAGCAAAGCCCCGACTTTCACGCGTGAATCGATCCCGGGGAATGTAAATGTCTCCTACCTCACCGCATCTTTCAAAAACTCGACGCAAATCTTCTGGAGTCGTACGATAAGTTAAATTATCAACCTAAAAAAATTATTTCAAATGTTAAGGTAATCTACTTTCTATTTTTAATGATATAAATTATAATTTTCACAAATTTTCATGAAGACAAAATATGACGCCATTTTCTGTGAACTGAATATTACCTTTAACGAAACCATTCCATCAATCCGAGGAGGCGGCCTATTATTGTTATGGCTCATTTTTTATTTTCAACAAACTGTATCCTTTAGATTCTTTAAAACAAACGTTTAGAAAGCACTTTATAAATTCATGTAAAAGTAACAAACAATTAAAAAGTTAAATTAGAAAACTCACGACGTGTTCCGTATTTTTGCCACCTACAGTGTTAAAATTTCAAACCGTTTGAAACATGTAGCATGGGAAATACCGGACATTTTCGGTGTGCCACATTGAAATATATTACCCTTACCTATTTATAACCTTAAATATTTTTCTTAAAATCCGTTTTTACCAGCTAAAGAATTTAAATTACAGGTTTTAACTAAAAAGGAAGGTTAGGCTTGTTTTTTCTTTTATAATAGTAATTATTTAAAAATTTATGATATTTAAAACTATCGAAATCGTTATTCATTTTAAACCGGATTTTCAATATTTCCAAAACGGGTAATTTTTTCCGAATTGCTGATAACTTCGTGCGTACGTTGTGTGTCGTTTTGCATTTGGCATTCTTTCTATTCTTGAATACTTTTATAATGCGTGGCCATTTTGACTGATGTGCCGAAGCAAAACGCGTGTGATTTGGTTTGTCGCTGGAGGAGAATAATCACTCATTAAAGGATTTAATTAATTTATTTAATTTAAATAAATATTATTAAATAAAACGAAAAATAGACTAGTTGGGTACTAAAAATATTCGCTTGCAAAGGATGGCACACGACAGTACCGCAGAATTTAGTGCCAAGTTTTCTACATTGAATGTCAATGCAATGGAATTCGTTCCAAGTTTCCAATTTGGTGGTCCACAGACACCACAAACTACATCGATGACGACAGCCACAACAAATTCAGCCCCAATTGTAGCTGAAATTGAAAAAACCGAAAATGAAGTGACGACAACCAGTACAACAACAACAACTACACCAAGTGAATCGCCTACAAAAATAATTGAAACTCTGCCGGTTGAAATAGTTGATGAGAAAATCCCCGAAAATAATGGTAAAATAAATTTAGAAACTTAAACAATGAAATTGCATATAATTTCATATCAAAAACGTCTGATAAAATTCAGGTTGATCTCGTATTTCTTCATATTTCACCTGTGGTGATAGTAATTACCTAGTTTCACAATTTGATTACGTTCTATTTGACAGTGTTTGTAAAATAATTTCATAGTGTGGTTTATCCATTCTAGTTTGAACTGGTTAAAATATTTAAACCAAATATTTTTGATTAAAAGGCAAACCGATTAACACGACAATATTTAAAGATTGGAAATTAAAAGTGAAATGTCTTCGACATATTTTTTTTTTTTTGTCAAATGAAAAAGTTAAACATAACCTTAAATATTTAATTTATTTTTTGATTAAATTTGAATTTTAAAATATTAGAATTTTTTATTTATAGAAAGTGACCCTGTAGAAGACAGTTGGGATGTTGAAGATGATCCTGTGCTGACACCGGATGACGATGAAACAGATGATATTGAAGACGGTGATCTTGAAGGTGAGGTGCTACCGAAAATATCGAAAAAGAAAACACCTAAATTTGAAGAAAATAAAAGTAAAAAGGAACACGTTAATGTTGTTTTTATTGGACATGTTGGTAAGTGTTTCTTCATTGTCTAAAAAATCTATTAAAATTTCCTAACAAAAATGCAATATTTTTAGATGCTGGAAAATCAACGATTGGTGGACAAATTATGTCATTGACCGGTATGGTTGATAAACGAACCTTAGAAAAATATGAAAGAGAAGCTCGTGAAAAATCCCGAGAAAGTTGGTATCTTTCATGGGCGTTAGATACAAATCAAGAAGAACGAGACAAAGGAAAAACTGTAGAAGTTGGACGAGCTTTTTTCGAAACTGAACGTAAACATTTTACAATATTAGATGCACCAGGCCATAAAAGTTTTGTACCAAATATGATTGGTGGTGCTGCCCAAGCTGATTTAGCTGTACTTGTTATATCTGCTAGAAAAGGTGAATTCGAAACTGGTTTTGATAGAGGGGGGCAGACACGAGAGCATGCTATGTTAGCAAAAACAGCCGGTGTCAAACATTTAGTGGTACTTGTTAATAAAATGGATGATTCCACAGTAAATTGGGATGAAGTACGATACAACGAATGTAGAGATAAAATTTTACCATACCTCAAAAAGTTGGGTTTCAATCCTGCGAAAGATTTAACATTTATGCCTTGTTCTGGTTTGACTGGTTTGGGATTAAAGGAACAAATTGATGAATCACTTTGTCCTTGGTATCGGGGGCTAGCATTTATACCATTTATTGATGAATTACCATCGCTTAATCGTAAAATTGATGGACCATTTATAATGCCTATAGTCGATAAATATAAAGATATGGGTACAGTGGTAATGGGCAAAGTTGAATCTGGATATGCGAAAAAAGGACAAAATTTATTGGTCATGCCAAATAGGGTAAATAAATAGATTTAAAAATACGATTCACAAAATTACTGTTTGCAAGTTAATTTGTTTGGAGTCAACTTGTATTCACACAAATCATCGGGTAGGTTTACTATGGCCAACCGGAATATACTTGTTTAGTTTGTGTAGTTAAATGGTGCCAATATTTGGTGGTAGCGAACGTGGATCAAATATTAAAATGCGTACCAAAGTATAAGTATAAAAACTTGAGCTCGTTTTTGTAGGGAAATTAACCTTAATACATATATTCATTCCGGTAGGCCACATTGAACTTTCCCAATGTAACAATAATGATGTGAATTGAAATTACTGCTTCCTTTAAAATAATTTAATTTCTATTTTTCTCCAGACTCAAGTTTCTGTTGATCAATTGTGGTCAGACGATGATGAAGTTACAGCGGTGGGTCCAGGTGAAAATGTTAAAATTAAACTTAAAGTAAGTTTTTTTTTTGTTTTTTTTTGCAATTTTGAATTTATACTAAACTTTGAACACTTTAATTAGGGTATCGAGGAAGAAGATGTTTCGCCTGGTTTTGTATTATGTGATGCCTCAAATCCAATTAAGACGGGAAAGATTTTCGATGCTCAAGTTGTCATCTTAGAACATAAATCAATTATTTGTGCCGGTTATTCGGCTGTTATGCATATTCATTGTGCGGCTGAAGAAATTACTGTTAAGGTAAAAATATTTAGGTCTATCATGGAAAACGCCGTTAGACAAGTGAGTACGTATTGCTCGTTTTCTGATCATTGAATACGTTCGAATTCGAAGGGAATCGTGCAATTGTGAATCATAGAACAAAATTTTTTTTCAAATACGCGACAATTTCATCGCGTATTTGAGTAAGAAAAACAGAAGGCAAAATGTAAGCTTTTTACTTTTTGAAAACTTTTCACTTCAAAACCACAATAAAAATATATACGAAAATTGAAGTTTGACCTATCATTTTATTCGTCAAAGTTCAGCAAAGACACAAAAAGTACTTAACGAACGATTCGTTAAACGCCGTATGCAATGATACCAGTTTCAAGTTTACGTGAATCGAATGAGTGAAGGGAATCTCAAATACGGCGTTTTCCATGATAGACCTAATTCTCTTTTTAATTTAAAAATTATATTTTTTTCTACTTTTTATACAAAATGTTTGTTTTTTTTTTAGGCTCTTATTTGTTTAGTTGATAAGAAGACTGGAGAAAAATCAAAAACACGTCCAAGATTTGTTAAACAGGATCAAGTTGCGATAATGAGAATTGAATGTTCCGGAATGATTTGCCTTGAACAATTTAAATTGTTTCCACAAATGGGTAGATTTACTCTAAGAGATGAAAGTAAGAATTTTTTTTGTTTTTTACTTATTTATTAATGAAAATTTTTATTGTTTTTTTTTTTAATTTTTCAGATAAAACAATTGCTATTGGAAAAGTGCTAAAAGTTATTGAATAAACAAATTTACGAATTTCCTAAAAAAAAAAAAACGGAAATTTTGTTAATTTAAATATTTTATAGTATGAAAAATAAACAAAAAATCACACACACACACACACACAAAAGCTAATATTTTTTAAATGAGTGCGGAAACAAGTTATAGAATATCGTTATCAAAAAATACTTACAAAAAAAAAATATATATATATATATAAAATTTAAAAAAAAAAAATGCTGATTAAGGAGACAAACGTTTTTTTTTTTTTTATGAAGCAAACAAGCATATTTCATCGGTTTTAAAAATTTAATAAATAATATATATAAAAAAAAAAAAGAAAGGACACAGAATTAAAATAATATTATGAACTTAATATATGAATAATAGTTTATTTTGTTAAATAAAAGAAACATTTTTTTTTTTTTTTAATTTCTTTTCTACTATAAATAATAATAAAAAAAAAAGAAAAATGAAAAACTAATTAAAATGCTTCGATTTTTTTTGCTTGTTTTTGATTAAAAAAAAGAAAAAAAAAACTAAAAAAAAAAAACAAAACGAAAAAGAAGTAATAAAACAAAGAACTTAAATATAAAAAAAAGAAAAGAAAAATATTTATACACCTTTAAAATATGCTGAACATTTTTTATTCATTAAAAAATACAAAAAAAAAGGAAAAAAAAAAGTTTTTGTTTTTATTCGACAAAAAAAATTAGGGCCAATCTCCACTCAGCCGACATCCTATTCTGATAAAAGTATGAGACGCACTTATGCAAAATTTAGTTAAACAGAAAGGGAGAAACAATCATCCTACGAATTTTGTCGTCTTCTGCAGATCAAATTTCCCCATCTGATTCTTCATCTGCCAAATGATTCCCCTCAAATGCAGATAAACTTGTTCATCCGATTTATGGGTTTTCATCTGCATTTGCATACTCTCACAATAATAATACACGATATCGTCGCACACTACCAAATTTTCTTATAGGAAGTTTTTCTATGAGGAATTGATTTTTATGGTTTACGCAAGTTAAATTTTTAACTTCTATACGAAGTATATAAAAAATAAAAAAATTTGTTTTGCAAATCTCCACGTTTTATAAGATTCTAAATGGTTTGCAATCATTTTTATCCAATGTCTGTCTGTCTGCATATCACAACAAATGTTGTGATTAACTAAGGACCACGTTCGCTCTGAATTTCCATATTCATATAACTTTCTTTTAGAAAGGCTTTCGGAAGGTAACGTGATTTGAACATACGTATAGAAGTTTCGTCGTTTTGCATTACAGCTTGTTTTTAGATGTGATAGGAATTTAAGCCTTATAATAAAGTCTGAAAACACAATTTGGTACTACATTTTTCTATAAAATGGAAGGGAATGTTCTTAATTTTCCCATAATATTATAAATTGTGTGGGGAGAGACCCTGATGTTTTTATTCGGTCAATCCTAGCGAAAAATGCAAAAGTCCATCTCTTTCTACTTTTCTGATTTTTCTCGTCAGAATAGGTTGTCGGCTGTGTGGAGATTGGCCTTTAGTCTCCTATAATAATGGCGATGTAACACGATTTTTTCTTTTCATTTGTTCACGTCTTTGTTCTTCTTTTTCACCATATAAATCTAAATGTCGGCCATAATACCAAACTAAGAAATCAAAAATTACACCAAATGTTGTTAAACCTAAAAGAAAAAAATCATAACGAATTTAAAAAAATTGTTGAGTTTTTTTATAAAATCTAGAAAAAGAAGAGTGTACTAACATAAACTTGCTGAATTTACATAATATCGAAATTTATCTTGATTATAAAATTGACAATTTCCCTGTTTACCGCATTCCATATTCCATGATATACAAGTATTATCAATAATACGTCCAAATATTATTGGTCCCGGTATTAAAGCAAATAAACTTATCATCATAAGTGCAAGACCCTGGGCAAATGATTTCTCCTCTTTTGTTACTGCACGATAATTCACTAAAATATTACCAATTCGTCCTGATGAAGCCAATAAATTCACAATAAATGATTGTGCACAAAATATTATAAATGGAAGTTTACATCCATCTAAACATGCGCCTGGTGTTAAAGTTAAATCTGATTCAATTGAATTATTTGAATTTAAAATAAAATCTAATTCTTGATCTAAATTATAAATGCTTTGATTAAAATCATTATTAAGGCATTGGCATTGTGAGTAAGTCTACAAAAAAAAGAAGAAATTTTTTAATAAAAAAGGTTTTTAAATTCAATTAAGTCATTCAGAAATTATTTTTTCAGATTTTTGTATCCAGAGAATATAATTCCAATTTTAAAAGTCGAGGCAGAATAACGGATCCACGACGAATTCAAATTTCAAATATGTACGTTTTCAATTGGAGACTACACAGAACACGACGGCTTTACAACGGGGGACTACCTTCAATACAAAATCGGAAACCGTGAATTCGCGTCATTCTGTTTCCCGTATAAGTCTTTTAGGTTATTGCAAAGTACAAAAAAAAAAAACATTGGAATTGGACAGACATCAATTGTTTGAATTGACAACTTTAATTCTCTTAAAAATTATATAAACAGTTTCCAAATGACATTAATAATTAATAGCAAAAGAAAACCTTAGTTTCAGAATTCCATGATTCGCATCCGGCATGACAGGGTGAGAAAAATGTGGTCGTAGTTTTTTCATCACAAACCGGACTATACCGGACATTATTGCATGAACAAACTTCATTACATGCCGTTGTTAATGATAAACTATATTGTTTAAATGTTAATGTATATAAATAAAATTCCATTTATTAAATTATATTTACTTTCCATTTTTCAGAATTCTTCCAGTATCACCACAATGTAAGAACATAAATGAAAATAGTCCCAACAGAAATATAAAACCGAGAATAACATTCCAAAATAGAAGTTTACTAGGCTCAGGTCGTTTTTTTGATATAATACAACCTGATAATAATAGACCCAGAACCATACCAATTAATGTTAGCGGACCGATAATTATGGTGGCATTTTGTGCACTTCGTAGAAATTGAACTTCCATATATTTGGCTAGGAACGTTATAAAACCGGATGAACCAAGAATATAAAATATTGCCGCAATTATATTAAACATTAATAATTTATTTTTTAATAAAGCAAGAAGTGCTTTTGGAAAATCTGAAAAAATTAAATAATTAAAACTATTAAGTTTTTAAAAACGCATTTATGAAATTTACCTGCTAATTTCGGTAATTCAAGAATACTTGATGTCATATTTTGTTGTTGTAATGCCGGATTTGATGAAAATTGATGATTCAATGTGAAACTTTCATCATTATAATTATCACCGCTTCTTAATGCTTTCGGCATTTCCGAATGAAATGTTCTTGGTTTCGTTTTTGGTAATTCTTTTGGGAATAAACCAATAAGTCCAGAAAATAATAACATTATTGAGCCAAGAATTATCCAACCAAACCACCAAGCACCCAACCAACGAGGATCATTTTTATCAATTAATGGTGTTCTTTTTGTATCAATAAACATATTTAGGGATACATGACCTAAAATTTGAATTTAAAAAATATATAAAAGAAGTTTAAACATAAATAATTAGTGAAAATAATATGGCGTCCTTACGAAAAGAAAAATAATTATAAATAATTACAAGATAAAAAGATCTTTTTATATAAAACGTTTTTAAATTTTCTGTTGAATCATATAAACTATGTATGTATTAATAAATACTTTTTTTAAATTTTTTTTCCCGAACTAACTTTCTATACAAAACAAAATTTACTGAAAATGAATTCAATTTTGCTTAAAGATGGCTAAAAGTATTAAAAGAATACATTGCCATCGTGTTCTGAGATATTTCTAAAACTTTCAAATGTCTAGCTCAGGCACGGCCAACCGGCCTCCCGCGGGCCCCCGAGATTCATCACACTCACCAAATATATTTATTTTATAATGGCCAAAGTAGTGAAAACCAATGTATTAAGAAAATATATTATTTGTGCATCCATAAAAAATTAACTGTCGAAATTATGAGAAAAAATTTACTTTGATTTTAAAATAATATTCTTGCGAATATAGGACAGATATTGCCTGTTTTATTCATGAGTTTACAGTTATGAGTTCGCAGAATAAATAAATTATATTCTGCGAATTCATGATGGGCGTGCACAGTTGATTGTTGATAGCAGAGCAGAACAGACTCAGTTTCAAGTGAAAATTTGGTTTCGTTTTGTGTGCTGTGGCTGCAGGAAGGATATTTGTGAAGGATATTTTGCCTGATAAAAGTAAACTGTTTTCGAATCCAAGTCTATCTCGGCAAACAGTACGTCTTCAAATTTGAGGAATCTGGCACAAAAAGTTGTTAGCGTTTTTGGTTCAACTTACACCTGCGAATCGTTTTTTTCGAAAATGAAATTGACCAACCACAAAACTCGCTCAAACATAACGGACGCTAACCTGCAACACCAATTACGATGTGCAAATACCTAAATTGAGATCGATTTGCAAAATCTAAGTAAAGAGTGGAGAAGCAAACATCGCACTAGTAAAATAAATATCTTTTTCTTTACAATGTACGTTTAGTATCATTATTATTATATTATCTATGTTCACAAATAAGAATAATAGTAAACACAATAATAATAACTCATTATGTTTCAATTTTGCACTCCAAAAAAATGTCTATAGTGTATCTAAATCTAATATGAGGATTTATAAATTTACATGTGGCCCGCGGAGTTATGATGCATTTCCAAAGTGGCCCGCAAGATCATTTGGGTTGGCCGTGCCTGGTCTAGCTAGTCAGAAAGTTAGTTAAAAATCGATTGCAATATTTGTACTGGACAAGCAAACAAACAAACAAACAAGAAAGCGAGTTAATATAAACGTGATAAAATATAAAAGTTTTAACAAAATATTTATAAATTAATATGTACCCGATGCGGGAATATGCCTGTTCTTAAAATTTTCTGAATGTCTTGATCCTTGTAGCGCTGGGTGGCAAGATCAGTAGCTTCGGCGGACAAACATCTTGTAATTGCTACACAAAATCAATTATTTGTCCGATCAAAGGCAAATTAAATAAAAAGCATAGTAACTTAAAATCGGTCTATAGCCGATTTTTTGCTGCCCTATGGTAGAAATGAGGCAGAAAAACTGTCAAAACTAACATTATTTCAAGGTTTTTTCTTTATAACTTTGTTCCTTCTTATCAAAATTTCTTCCGCTTTGCAGATAACCTAGAACCTGCTAGCATAAGTCCCTGTAAATTTTGTTCAAATTGGTGTATTAGTTTTTTAATTACATCAAAAAAACTTTGTAAAGAGGGTTATTTTCTCCTAGGAGTAATTCTTTCTCCTTTATCCTTTGACCGATTTGATTGAAATTTAACATGGTATCGTCTATTTATGTACTTAACCTATGTAATTAATTTAAACAAAATTGATTGACAAATTTTCCAATTAAACCCGAAAAACCATAATAAAAAAAAATACAAAACTTTCTGGTCACCCTAGTTTTTCCTTTATAATTTTGCTTCCCCGGGATCGATTTTTCTCAAATGCAATACGAAACCAAGTTAAGGAATAAGCAATTCACATTGTAAATTTCATCAAAATCGGATAACGCGTTTTTGAGTTATCTTGTATACGGACGGACGGACGGACATGCATAAATCGATATAACTTTTGATTCCTGACACAACCATACCCTTGAACTTTTCTACGACGATTATTTCGATATGTTACAAATGGAGTGATAAAACTAATATACCCTCTGGTAGTACCTACCATAGGGCATAAATATTATTAGAATAAATTTAGTTCATATTTAGGATAGAAGAAAGAAAACTGGTAGCTAACATTTTTTAATCCTATAACGGGCCATTTTTTATATACATAAATGTATATTATGTAAATTTATCAATTAAAAAGAATTTAGAACATAGTTTTCTGTTTTCAAAAATATGTCTTTATCATAGCGCCATCAACAAGCTAAAGTCTTCTAAAGATGTCCGAACCAGCACAATATATGTACTCTAATATGTAGGCCAATAAAATTAAGTTATCTTACTAAGTTTTAAGTTTCTATTAATCAAACAATTACTCTAATTGCAAAGTGCAAAGTAAATAGTTTGCTCTTTTTGAATAATAAAATGAAAATTTGCAAAATACAGTAATATTAAATATTTTTACAAACCTAAAAAGAATCCAAAAATTGGTCCAATCATTCGTAAGGACATTGCATACGCCAACATTATTGGAGTTTTTGTTTTTTTCGTGTTATCATCTAAATATGTTTGTCCCAATGAATAATACAGGGTGTTACCAACACCCAAAACGAATTGCGACAGGAAAATTAAGACTAATGGTAAAATTGTAATAATTTCTTCACATTGTCTATCATGTGAGTCTTCACCAAAACACAAACGATTTGCACCTCTTAGTTGAAATTTACTTGTCAAATTCTATAAAAATTATTATATAATTTTTCAATTATAAATATACTAATTAATAATTTTTTTTTTTATTAAAATTTCCACTTACAACCAATGAGTTACTTTGATTTTCTATTTCATTATTTTCAATGAATTCTTTAGTTAAATGAATTGCATCATCACCAGGCCCGTAAATAATATGTGGCAATGCTAATATAAAACATGATATTGCACAAAAAATCATACCCCATGCAATCCATCTGGGACGATTTCGTTGTCCGCCGGTATATGATAAAATTAATGATAAAAGGATTTGTGAAATTTCATTGCCGCTCAATATAATTCCAGTTGTTTGACTTGGAATCTTAAAACGTTTCTCAATTGTTGTTAATGTAACAACAAAATACATATATGACATGGCTTGTACAGTTCCTAGAAGTCCATATACAGCCATAAACCATTTTGTATTCGCATATTTTTGTAGCCATTGTGGATGCCAAAATGATAAGCCACAAAGATGATCTTGTCTCATTTTATGTTGGAATCAGTTCTGTTATAAAATTAAATAATATATAAAAGAAAATTCTAATCAATTTGTAAACAAATAAAGTAAATTATTAAAAACAAAATTTTCATATCACTTGGACATATGAATATTTTATTTATTAGGTGAATTCTAAAATCTCAAACAAATCGATGGAATTATTGATAAGGAATTGATTTTAATTAAGTAAAATTATTTTTTTTTTGTAATTATTATTGATAAAAATGTGAACATATTGTTTCCGGATTGTTTGAAACGTTTATGAATTAGAGCTAAAGTACACTATAACAATTGTGGAATATCCATTAGTTAAATTCTGTTGCATTGACTTATGATATATGGATTTGCATGGTTTCAAGAATCTCCAATTATTTTACTTATAAGAATTTCCATATACGAAATATTTTGTGTTATCAAATAAAATTGCCTCAAAGTCCTTAAACATTATTTGTTTACAAAAAATCAAAGTTATTTCAGGTATAATTTTATAATTTTAATAAGTGCTTCAATACAGTACGTATTAACACAATACGTTGTAACACAATTATATTTATGATATGCACTCAGGCTTTATCTTTCTATATCCAGTCTAAACTATGATGCATTATTGTTTTATTACACGGAAAGAAAAATTTACTATAAGCAATCCAATAACGCTATGAATCAAGTAAATTTAGGAATCATTTTGCGCCAGTCCAAAATTTACTTGATTTAAGCATAATTTGACCATTTAATTTGAACAGCTAACCGATACTTTATTTTCTGTTATTAAGCAATGCTTTACTAGATTGATACATGCCTTTTACTTGATATAAATAAATATTTATTGTTATTAGTTGCGTTTTAATATTAAAATTGGGAAATATTTGTCTCTATCTAGGAAATCTGTTCTACATTCCAGTAAATCAAAGACTGAATTCTAGAAAATTTGGATTGAAAGTAGGAAAAGTTTGGCTATATCTAGAAAATCTCTTGTTCATCCCACTAAGCCAAAACTGAAATCTAAGAAAGTAAGGTTTTTTTTTCATTAATTGTTCCCCAGAGCAAAATTTTAACATTTAATACAACAACAAAGCGGATCTACTTATTCCACTTTTTCGTTGTTTTCAATGTTCATATTTTGCTGTGCTCCGAAACGAAACACCATAAGTGTAGTTACTGCAAAAACAATTAATACAAAATACATTTTCAATACCATACATCATTTGGTCTTTCTATTATATAAAAAAATTGTCTCTTACTAATACTTGATTTCGTATTTATAAAAAAAAGTAGTATTAAGAAGCAGCGAATTATATACCAATGAAATTCATTTTAGCCAATATTCAGGAATTAATCTTTCAGCGTAATTTGCTATTAGGAAGTAAACTAGGATAGATATTTGCTATTTTCAAATCGAACAATTTTACTATTTCCAGCAAACTTTACTGATTTCTATAAAAGTTTTATTATAACATTCGATATTTACTAAAAAACAATAAAAATAAACAATAAAAACAAGTAAATTAAAGAAAGATTCTAGTAAATTATACTAAACCAATAAAATCAGTTTTCCTTTAACGAGTAAATATTTGCAATTTTTCAGTAAAAAATATTTGCTTGTTGTCAGTAATATTTACTAATTATTAGGAAATGCTTATTTTATCTTAGAAATTTCATATGGGGTTTTATAAAATCGTTTACTGATTTCGAGGAAAGAGTTTTTGAACATTGACTGTTATTTAGTAATTGTGTCTTGAATAAAGTAAAAGTAGCATGGAATTATTAGTTTAGGGCAGAGATGCAAACCGGTTTCTTTGAACCACTTTGAACCGAACCAAAACCATTCAACCATCGAAATTTTCCGAACTAAGACCAAAACCAAAACCAAACCACTTTTAAAATGATTAAAACTAAACCAGTTTTAAAATTAATATTTGAACCGAACCATAAACCGAAGATTTTCTATTGGTTTATGGTTCGGTTCAGCAGAAAAAATTTGTCCCATAATTTACATTTTTCTTTTTAAAAAAATGGAAAAGTCTACTACATTTTCTTGTAAAAACGATGGTTAATCAATTTTCAACAGTTGGTCAGTTTGACAGTTTTCAAATTTTTGTTTAACGAGTAATCAAACATGATATAGTTTTTCATTTAGTGAAATCATAATTAAAATAAAAACAGAAACTAACACAAGAAGGAAGAATATACTTAAGATTAAAAGATATAAAAATCATATCTAAATGACAAATGTAAGCAAGTGTGTATATTTTCAGTTTAATTTGAGTTTAATAATAATTTTTTTAGTATTAGCCAAAAGAAAATGTCAGGCACCAAATATAAAAAACACCGGGTTTTGGAAAAATTTGTTTATGATTCAATAACAAATAGCAGTAAGTGCAGTGTTGTTATGACAAATAATCACCCAGAAAATTTAATGCGACATCTTGAAAAAAGCACTCCGAATCCTACGACATAATTGACACGAAGCGAACAAATAAAACAGCTGAAAAAAATTTGCCAAGCAAATCTACATTAGCTTCCTTCGTTTCTGTCACAACAATTAAGAAAAAAGACATATTTGTTATGAACCAAAACCAAAACCAAAAATTCTGCAGTCTTTAAACCAGAACCAAACCAAAACCAAATTTTGAAATATTTAGAAAACCAAAAAGAAGGTTTATGCTTAAACCAAAACCGAACCAACTGTAAAAAAGTCTTGGTTTGCATCTCTGGTTTAGGGAGTAATCTTTATTTACTGAAAATCAGTTCGAACATTTTACTTATATACAGAAAAGATTCCTATATTTAATAAAATGAATGATGAATCTGAACATTGTTTACTTGATTGCAGTAAATGAGAGATAGTAAATGATTTGCTTGATTATTGCAAATTATTTCTTTCCGTGTACTTTTTTGCAATTCATATTTATGTTAATAACTGAATCTGTCTAATTGCAGCTTACTTTAACTGATAGCCAATACATATTTATGAGTGGATTAGTATAATGCGGTGCCGTGAAAATCTTGTACATATTAGTAAAATTTATAATTCTTCCTCTAGAATTCAATACGATTTTGTGATTCGAATGTGTTCTAACTGAATTTTTCCTCGACTCAATACTATATACTTATTCAATTGACTTCCTTATATCCCGCCTGTGTATTCCACATATACCTCCTTTACTCTATTTTTTTAACAACGTAAATTTAAATATACATAAATTTATTTTATTCTAAATTATATTAAATTGTATTAAACTTTAAATTTTTATTAAATTATTAATGAAATTTAAATTTAAATTTTTGGGGTAAAGAAACTTAATAAAACTTATCAAAACTAGTTTAAGAAGATATTGATAAGATTTTGCAAATCATTTATTATTGATTTTATGGAAAATTTTTTGTTTATTTTTATCATTAATACGATGTTATATTATCATTAAACTTAACACAAGTCTATTTACTTCTATCTTTGTCACTTCGGATTTATATTTTTTAAATTAATAAAATTGTTTGTACTTAGATCACCGCTCGTAATACGAAAAGAGTTCTTCTGGCTCCTCTTGGGAACTTAGGGCAGTACTTAATCCAAACGAATTTTTATAAAAATACTATTATATAATAACTAATATCACGGAAAACGTGTCAATAAACATTATTATCACAGCACTTGGATTTTACAAAACTATTAAAAACGCTTTTCAAATTTCCATTAAAATGTAAAACACAGGCAAATGAAAAGTTTAGACAAATTCTTATTATGATTTATTTTTTTAATTTAAAACAAAAACAAAATAAAATGATTTTAATATCAATTTTTGAATTAAATTTCTTATTGTTTTTCTAACAATAAGAAAACACTTTGAAAAAATTATAAATTAAAATATATTTTTCATAAAAACCGCAACCAATCTTAATTATATAAAATATTAAAAATTTAAAATGAAACAAATTAAATAAATCGTAAATTAGTTATAATTAAACTGAATTTTAACTGACAAATGATTATCTCAAGAAAAGCAATTGCTTAAGCTTAGAGTTTTTTGTCTGAATCTCATAAATGGACACTTTAAACTGTGTATTAAAAACTTTTCTTTTATCGAATCCCAACAACACACGTTTGTCCGACAATCAAATGAATTTGACTTTGATTATATCAGAAATTTTTTTTTTTCTACTCTATTTATGAAGCAAAATGCGGTGATACTAATATACTCTCTGGTCTTTTTCTTAATCATTTAATCACACTATGAGGATGAGGGAACCGTAAATATACTTAACTTTATAGAATAGTTGAATGACTGAATTTGAATTTTTTTTTTTTCTTTTCAAAAATGATATCTCTTTAATCAATAAAATACTTAATAATAATAATAATAGAATTCCTAAGAAAATATGATTTTTATTGTGAAAAAAAGACCAATATTATATTATTGAACACAAAACAAAAAAGAAAGAAAACCTGATAAAAAAATATACTTTATCATGTTTTTGATAAGAATTTAATACAGACTGTGATTATCTTTAAAATTTAGGACTACACACTTGTTCCAGGATTACATATTTAATAACATGAAAAAAAAAACAAAAATAAATGTTAATATTATTATTATTAGTATTATTATTAAACGATTAACGTAATTAAAATTTTTAAACATGTGTAGTTATGTATTTTATTCAAAAACAGTACAAGAAAATTAAAAACTATATAAATAAGGTAAAAGTTCCAATATTCGGAAAGTATAAAAGTTTCAAATATTCCAAGATATATCTAATACATAGCCCAGACACTTATTTACACCACTGATTCCCGAAAAGTTTAGATAAAATTCTGATTGACTTGGAAACTTCAACAGCAATAACCCTTTCTTGGAGAGACAGATATTCTCACGAATTGTTGTTTCGATTGCCTAATTCTTTTGTTTTTGAGCTTTAATTTCGTATTTAGCACGTAAATACGAAATACGATGATATATAGACATTTGTTAATAGATACATGGAGTTGACAAGGCAACTATACTGACTACCTAAAATGTGTCGATCAAAAATTGTTGTCAATTTACCAAATATAAGTGCCAATATATGGCAACGGCGGCGTGCAAAGCACGACGCAAATGAAGCAGTTGCTTCGGGCGGCACGTTTGGGGGGCGATAAAACCATGGGCCAAGAACGATTGAACATTTTGGCTATACTTTCAATTGAGTCTGAGCTACTGGAATCAATTCCAAAAAAGATAATTACCGAAAAGTTCGCAAATGCCAAAGCGCGACAGGTTATTTTTAATTAAACAGTTGATACTAAACAAGTCATAGTTAAATTTGTAATAAATTAAAACAGTTAGACGGATTATTGATCATATTTCAAAGTTAAAATTTAATTTAGTCTTTAAACTATTAACTTATCATTAATATGCTAAATTCATATTTCCTACTTATTTCACGTGTTTCCGTTGTAACAACTGATTTTGATACAATAAATAGAAGTGAATATTAAAATCGATCAATTTTTTATGTTCTGAAGAAAATTATTTATGTTTCATGTTTGTATAAAATTTGAAAGTAAAAATGCAGCAAAAGGTAATTACCATTAAACCAATGAATTTTCAAGCCTTTTTGTGATTTAAAATTTTGGAGCGGCATTCTGAGGATTTTCTTCGGGCGGCTCATTTGCTTTGCACGCCGCCGACTATACTAACTACCTAAAATGTGTCGATCAAAAATTGTTGCCAAATTACCAAATATAAGTATGGTAAGATATGTTTTATATCTTGCCACAAGATACTTGTTCCAAGATACACAGTTTGAAATTTTTTAAATGTGACAGTGATAATCAGTTTAATCCTTGTCTAAAGTTTACAGCTTTTAGGTAAGGCTATTTACATAGAAAATTGTCTGAACATTTTTTAAAAATGACAGTCCAACCTCAAAATTTATCACTTTTAAAGTGACAAATTACAATTAATTGTAGTTTTAAAGAGTTTCACTGAAGAAGACTTATTGCAGTTTTTGAATACTTAAATACCTTACTGCTTACTGATAGTATATAATTCTTTTAAGGCAACATTAATTGTGTTACTAAAAAATAGGCTATTAAACGATTTTAGTTTTCTCTAATCTAAAATAAATACAAACTGAAGCATTTACCCTATTTTTTTTTTTTAAAAATAAAATAAAAATGACTAATATTTGATATCAAAATGAAATGATAATATTTGATACAGTTAGATAGGTGTAACAATAATATCAAATTTCGGTGGTCAATTTGATTGAAACGTGGTTTGCAAAAAAAAACGCTGTTCTATAAAGTTATTAAAAGTTTTATTAATTAAAACAATTTTTAAATATCAATCGAATAAGATTTAATTAAAAGGAATTTAATTTTTCGATCTAATTTCGAACTTAATTATGAAAACCTCATTAAAAACGTGTTCTAATTTAACATAAATTGTTATTAAGACTTTTTTTTTTGGTTTTTAAAAACATGTGTGTTTTGGGGCGAAGAAGAATTATCACATTTCGTAAATAATTTCGTGCTTAGTCATTTCCAAGACCTCGAAGACCTCAAGGATATTTCTTAATAACAGAAATAGTATTGCAGAACATAATTTTTTTTTCTATAATAAAACGTCATAGTTTTTATCAATTTCGAAAGAAATGATAAGAATTCTGATAACATTTTTTTTTTGATAAAATTTTTCTAATATTTAGTTTTCGACATTACACCTGTTAAAAGGTATTCGCTAAAAAAATTCATGTTCTATTAATAAAATAGAAAAAATTAAGCATAAATTAAATAAGTGAGAAAATTAATTAAATAATAATAATTAAAAAACTACTACAACAGTATTATGAGGCGACTAACAAATCCAGAAGAGCCTACAACACCAAATATACAGGCGTACGCGAATAATATTGCTGAAGGTGAAATTGTTTTTTTATTTTTTCTTTTTAAATAATTGTGTAAATGTACCAAATTGTAGCCTGGTGACCTAATTGCGGCGACTCTATCGGAAAAGTCCGTGTAATACTCATGATAGGTGTATTTTTTTGGGAATTTTTATCGACCACTAATGATTTGTTTTTAGCCTGTGTACTTATATTTCCTGAAACATGCACCCAACTTCAGTTATGTCTTTTGACGTAAGAAAAAAATTAAAAATTCTTTTTTTTAGACAAATTAGTGAAAATAAAACTAATAATATTTGGCGAGACGGCCATTTGATGGTTTAACCAAACAAAACTATTTATTTTATTGTAATAATAGAAAAAAAAATGGCGAAAATGTCGGTTGAGTGAAAATTCAAACCAATTTTCGGTTAATTTCAAATACTGCAATAATAGCCCAGTCAATGGGTAGTTTTACCTTGCAAAAGATATAGGAAACTTTATATTTGGTACGATTGTTCAATTAGGTAAGCTCTTGAAAATTCCAAATTTTCGACCTTTTCGACCTATACTGGTTTGAAGTGGTGGGAAATCGCTTTTTTGCGACTATCTCGTTACTGGTGTGAGATACGTTGATTAAAGTCAGTATAAAATATGTAGATCGTACGATTCTCTACATTTTTTGCTTAACACAATTTTTTCTAAAGTTTATATTTTTGAAGCTACAGTGCGTAGAAAGTGAGCGTTTTCATAAATTTTTTGGAAAATTTTATTTCTGGTCGAAATTTCCCATTGTTTAGTAATTTTTCACCCTTATATTTTACCCCTTTGCACTGCTCGTAGAGGTAGAGTAATAGGGCGTGTTTTCTTGTATTCATTGATGTTCTGGATCAACAAATGTTGAAGAATATTGTTCGTCAGAGATTGTGGACCCTCCCTGAGCATTTTCCTCTTGTTCTTCAGGATCATACCCATAGTCATCTGGTATTTGTAAAGTCAAAAATTGATTGATTTCAGGTGGTTCACCCCCGCAATCGGGTATTATTTCTGGAATATTATTACACTAAATTCCTGTGCAAGTGGCGCATATAATTGAACATTTTAAGCCTGCCTTTCTACAACAACATGTTGTCCCACATCCTTTTTTAAGACTTACATGAAATACCTTTTAATAGAACTTCGTGCGCAGGATCATTCATCATAAGTATTGTGTAAGGCCAAATTTACTACTTTTCCATCCCCAATCAGCTGCATTCTTATATTTGTTGTACCATAATTGAACTTGATGGTAGGTCTGTAAAGAATGATATCGTACAGCATCGCTTTTAGGTGGCAAAGAGACCAACGTAAATTTATTTATTGTTATGGATTTAATAAATTGTTGGTAGCGCAAAGCATTTAAGGCAACGTACGTCATCAATATTTATTCTCTAAAGTGCAACCAAACATTTCTCCCCAGCACAAATGATATTTTCACGGTAAGCATTCTCATCTTTGAATACTTGTATTAATTCACTCAGTGACTTATTGTTCTGAAGCAGACTGATAAAGGTCGAAAATTTGGAATTTTTAAGAGCTTACCTAATTGAACAATGGTACCAAATATAAAGTTTCTTATACCTTTTGCAAGCTGGAGCCATTTTTTACGCTTCATTGACTGGGCTATAAGAAACACAAAACTTTCGCTTTGTGACATCTATATTTTCAATGTAGTACTAAATATCTTTTGTGAAAATTAGACAGCAACAGATAACATTGCTTAAATAAGCAAGTAAAAAATGTATGGTAACCGTTCTTTTTCCACAAAAAACACACCTGATATGTTCTTAACTGGTTTGTTTGAGTACCAAAAATTAATTAGTTAAACCTTAATTTAAGGTATGAAGTGGAACTTTCTTTTTATCATGACTTTTACAGGTGGTTGCAATTGCTGCAATTTGATATATTTACCCTAAGTTTGATTTTTTTTATGAATAAATAAATTTTCTTTAAAGACTCTCTTGATTGTGGAATTCTTGCACT
Organism: Xylophagus ater; assembly: GCA_963422695.1. NCBI lineage: Eukaryota > Metazoa > Arthropoda > Insecta > Diptera > Xylophagidae > Xylophagus > Xylophagus ater. Next base: position 41,634,941 of record OY730479.1, on the reverse strand, counting down.
TGGATGGTGTCGAGGAGCAAAATGCCAAAAATTGGCAACAATTAAACTATTTGTTACTTCACTTGTAATAACTGGAATTGTACAAGGAATTATTGAAGCATATTTTCGAATATCTGCTCATCAAGCAGCATTAGATCATAAATATGATCTGAAAATAATTAGTAATATTTATGATAATCAAAGAAAGATTTTTATTAAATATGATTTCTATAATAGATTGGCTTTTGGTAACGAATGGAATATTAGAAGGTGTCTTAGCAATTGTCATAACATATTATGCACAAAAAATCCATCAAGCAGCTTGGTTAGGTGGACTTGTTATAGCACAATCACTTATAGTTCTTATCAGTATAATTCCTTCACTAGCACTGTAAGTTTTTCTTCTTTTTTGTTTTATAAATTTTAAATTCTCATCAAATATTTCTTTATTCAAGAATATCAGAATTTTCAACACAAGATACTGAAATCACAAGTAATTCAAATTTATGTGTACGAAATGGTGTCCCAATGAATTTATTAGCTAACCAGCCGGATGATATTGTCACATTAATTCTATTATTTATTCTACAAATTGGAATTGCATGCGGAAATATCGGTTATATAACATTGGGAATTAGTTATATTGATGATAATGTTGAATCGATTGATAGTCCGATTTGGTTTGGTTTAATACTTGGTGGAAAAATATTTGGTACACTATTTGGACCGATATTTTCATTTGGTATTAGTAAAATATCAATGAAAAATTGGTGGTTAGGATGGATAATACTTGGACCGATATTATTTGTATGCGGTACAATTTTAGCATTATTCCCACGTAAATTATCACGTACTATTGTTAAACAAGCTGCTAACCGGATCGAAGAAACTGTAACGAATACATTAAGATTACAACCGATCAAATTTTTATATGATTTCTATTTAATGCCATCGTTAAAACGTTTATTAACTAATAAAATATTTCTATTGAATACATTTGCATGGGTTTGTGTACAAACAGCAACAATTAATTATATTTTACAAGAACAAAAATATGTTCAATCAAGATTTTTTCTTCGTTCGAACGATGCAAATGGTTTAACAACAGAATTAGATTTTCGTTTCTTTTCATATTTATTAAGACCACCAGTTATTGGAATATTATTAATTTGTATCGGTTTATTGATATCGAAAATTGCACTTAAAGCAAGGTAGATTTTGTTTTAATTGCATTTAAATACTAGAATTGTTTAATTTGTATGAAACCTTTTGAGAGCTAGATCAAGTGCATTTGTAAAATACTAAATTTATAAAAGATACGTTATATTAGAGAAAGTCTTCCCTAATCATTTAAGGATGTGTTTCTTCTTGTTAGCATTTATACAACAGTTTCATACTACAAAATAAGTCTGATATTTGCTGCTTAAAGGCCAATCTCCACACAGCCGACATCCTATTCTGACGAGAAAAATCAGAAAAGTAAAAAGAGATGGACTTTTGCAATTTTCGCTAGGATTGACCGAATAAAAACATCAGGGTCTCTCCCCAGACAATTTATAATATTATGGGAAATTTAAGAACATTCCCTTCCCATTGTATAGGAAAATGTAGAACCAAATTGTGTTTTCAGACTTTATCATAAGGCTTAAATTCCTATCACATCTAAAAACAAGCTATAGTGCAAAACGACGAAACTTCTATACGTATGTTCAAATCACGTTACCTTCCGAAAGCCTTTCTAAAGGAAAGCTATATGAATATGGGAATTCAGAGTGAACGTAGTCTTTAGTTAATCACAACATTTGTTGTGATATACAGACAGACAGACATTGGATAAAAATGTTTGCAAACCATTTAGAATCTTATAAAACGTGGAGATTTGCAAAACAAATTTTTTTATTTCTTATATACTTCGTAAACCATAAAAATCAATTTGTCATAGGAAAACTCCCTATAAGAAAATTTGGTAGTGTGCAACGATATCGTGTATGATTATTGTGAGAGTATGCAAATGCAGATGAAAACCCATAAAACAGATGAACAAGTTTATCTGCGTTTGAGGGGAATCATCTAGCAGATGAAGAATCAGATGGGGAAATTATAACTGCAGAAGACGACAAAATTCGTAGGATGATTGTTTCTCCCTTTCTGTTTAACTAAATTTTGCATAAATGCATCCCATACTTTTATCAGATTAGGATGTCGGCTGTGAGATTGGCCTTAACTATCAAAACCGGCTTCAATTGATAGTAATTTAATAAATGTGTTTTACTTACTTGTCGGCCGGTACAATCCTAGATTTAAAATCGTCTTCAATCTTTCATGGTTGAGTAAGGAACAATTTTATATTTGAAAATCATAAATTCACACCATCGAATGAAGAGTGTACAGAAACAAGTTCGTTAGATTGTATGAACGATGTTCTTGATTAGTGTTGTACAAATGCACCAGTTCCCTGTGTCTTCATAATAGATAGGTTTATTTTGAAAGTCACGACAGTGTTCATTCGACAAGTGACCTGACTTTGAGAATAAGCCCGAATATCTGACAAAAATGTACAAATATCTTTTATTTTCAGAAATTTAATATTATGGAATATAATAATTGGTGTACTTGCAATTATATTTTACATAATTTATGTATTTATTAAATGCCCCGAAATAAATATAGCTGGAGCATATAATGGGAATATAATGCGTCCATTATGTTCGTTAGGATGTGAATGTAAATCGTCTGATCAATTTTGGCCAGTTTGTCCGGAAAATTCGCTAATCACATATTATTCACCATGTCAAGCTGGTTGCACAGAAGAATCGTTTGTTAATAATGTTGTGGTAAATAAATGAAGAAATATATATATATATATAAAATCTAAAAGAAAATATAATTTTTTATTTGTTCTTATTATTTAGATCTATCAAAATTGTACTTGTGGTCCAAATAGTGAATATATTCCGAATATTCAAGCAACAGATGGAGTTTGTAATTTTTCTGATTGCTTTGAAAAATCAATTTATTATCAAATTCTGACAATATTTGGTGCCGCCCTAATAAGTACATGTTTAATTGGGCGAATTATTATTACAATACGTAGTGTACTTGAACAGGATAAAAGTTTATCTTTGGCTGTAGCAATTTCATTTATTCAATTGATTTTATATATTCCTGGAAAATTAATATATGATTATGTTTCGGGTAAATATTAATAACAAATATATCTTTTTTAGAATTTTTGATTGATTATAAAAAAAATTTCCAGAAGAAACATGTCAATATTGGTCAAGGAATTATGAAAAATGTTATCTACATGAATCACCAAAACACGGCGATATTCTTAATTATATTTCTATTGGAATTATATTGATTGCAATTATTTTGGATATAATTTTATATTTCTTTGTTAATGAATTAGAATGTTATCCAAATGAATCAAATGAAAATTCAAATTTGATTCCATTAAGTACAGAACAACAATCAAGAATTGCTCCTTCAACTCCGCTACCTCAATCGATTCCAAATGAACCAATTACCGAGGAAAATTTAATTCAAGAAGAACATTCACCATTATTAGACGCAATTCCTGAAAGAAATAATAATTCAGAAAATCAACATGTTTATGCTGTCATTAATCATAAATCAAATCAAAATAATAATAATAATAATAATAATAATAATAATAAAATTTTACCAAGTAATTTCTCAACAATCGATGAAAATTCATCTGAAAATAATTCTGAAATGGAAATTAAAGAAGTTTATGCTGAAATTGATTTTACACGTAAACGACGAAAGAACAGCTATGATGATGAGGATTTTCTAGATTTTCGATTACAAACAAACGATATTATAATTGAAAATGAGACAGACTCTGATAACGACAAAAATAAGAAGAAATTGAAAAACGAAAATACATTAGAAACTGATTTTTAAATAAAAAGAAAATAATAATAAAAAAGATTTCCATGACTGAAAATAAGAAAAAGATATCAAGCTTTTGACGTAATCTAATTTACTGGTTAATATCCGGCTAAAGGGACCAGAGAAAATTCGTATTGATAGTTCTTAAAACGTTCTTCTTCTGTAACTCTTCCCAACCAATTTTTTTAGTTCAATTATCGAATAGAGAATATTTAAAATTGGTTACAATTACCTCCAATATATTATAATTTTCATAAGACAATTAAAATAACTTTTTAAACGATTTCGAATGAGTACGGTACTTGTTTATTAATTTCAAATTCGTTTCTGCAACTTGTACATATCGGATACTGAACAATATTAGTTGCAGTGGCGTGCGGTGGGTTATCAAGCCGGGTGTGCAGAGAATAATAATAAAACAACGAACGTGCAGAATTTTTCCTGTACATCTTGACGATATAGTGCTTTAAAAGAAAAAAAAACTGGCCATATAGTTTTACAGGTTAGTTTCTATATTGCCTGTAAAGCTAAGATCACACACAGCAACTTTTGTATCAGGGTTTTTTTGGTTGCAGCTGCAAAAGTTGCGAGTCTTGTTCACATATGTAAGTAAAAGTGGCGCGCAATCTGAAGTTTTTATGCTGCTGCAACAAAAAATGCTGCAACCATAAAAAAAAGTTGCAGAGGTGTTCACACATAGCATGCAGCTTTTATTGCTTGCAACTTCCTCGCAGTTTTTTCGTGTATGTATGTGTTAAAAATTTGAAATCTTGTTTTAATTTTAACATTCAATTAATGTAATAAAATATGTTTTATGGCGAGGAAGGACAACCTGTTGCATGTTTAACACTTATTTTATTGAGAAGAGGAAGATGGCGGCATAAAAAAGTAAAAGAAAATGGATAAAACAACGTGAACAGTACGGATTTGTTCATAATTAATTACATGAATTACGTGTTATTTTTTTAAACATTTTTTGTAATTATCAGCATCTAATTTTGATTATCTTTTGAAAAAACTGAGATCCATAATAAAAAAAAAGGATATTTTCATGTGAATTTCATTACATTTTAAAAACTTATCAGAAACAATAACACTGAACTGTCAAAAACTTGCATGCAGCATGCAGCAAAAGTTTCAATCATTCTAATATTTTTTGTTGCATATGCAACTTTGTTTTTTGCTATTCACACGTTGAAACTTTCCAGGTTGCGCGCAATATAAAAATCTAGTCATGCAGCAAAAAAGAATCGCAACTTTTTGTGTTGCAATGCTGTTCACACTATGTAGCACTCTAGTTTCGCATCTTTTTATGCTGCCTTGCAACAAAAGTTGCAGTGTGTGATCTTAGCTTAAGAAACACTTAAAGTTAAAATTTCAAACCTATTTTGAGGTAACTTATAATATATCGTGTTCGTTGATAGTAGAGCGATGTGTTTAAGATAGGTTACGATGTAGTATTATTAATTTTTCTACTACTATTAGCTGAAATTGTTCTGTTGAAATTCGTTTACTCTTTGTCTGACACAACAAAATTGTTTTCAGCCTATTATTTCGAACATCATCAAAAAACATCACCAAAGTTAGTCACACTTTCATAGATATTTCTACGCGCGATAAGGTACAGAACATAGGGCAGCACGCACTGCCGGAATACACACAAGCGAATCGGCACAATATCTGAATGTGTTGAATTATAAAAAATTTGGTATATAAAGTATATATAAAGTATATATATATAAGTATAAATATAAGTATAAGTATAAGTATAAAGTATATATATACATAAGTATATAAAGATACATATAAAGGTGCAGAAAATTATTGTCCCTCACAATTTTTGCAGGGTGTGCACACTCTGTACATATGGGCCGCACGCCACTGATTAGTTGGGACCAGACGCGAAACATGAATTTCAATAGATAAGTTTGATATCTAAACTTTAAAGTTTCCTTCAGCCTAAGAAACATTTGATAAAAATAAAACAGACGTTTCTCAACGATTATTGAAGTTTTCACTCAACTTTTGATAAAACATATGTCTTGACGTGTTTGATGAAAATTTTGATTGACGGCGTGTTTGACAAACAATTTGATCGTGTGCGGCGGTGTTTGTCAAACACGATTTCAGTTGTCGCTTGTATTACTCATTGTACATGATAAATCCTATGACACGAACGTCGCCGAAAATCGAAATTACGGGCAAATTTGATAAATTTGTTTGTCAAACAATTTGATCGTTTGCGCTGAAAAAGTGAAGTTTGACAAACACGTTTGTCAAACAAATTTGATCGTTTACGGGGCCCTTTAGTATGTGTGAGCACAGCATCACTCGCACTTAAACCGTCAAACTGTTAGGATCTACTATTTTACTATTTCCTATGTACTTTTAGATTATGATTATCTATTGACGGTCAGTAAGCGAATGGCGCGCTTGAATTTTCAATTTTTTTCGAAACCAACACAAACAGTGACTCTTGTTTGTGTGCGTAAAAAACTCCGTTCTGCCAACATTTCGAGAGGTAGATCTTCCACCTCACCCCCAACCCACTGATACCTATATCTGCGGTAGAATTCTACCCAAAAAACATCCGGCACTAACGAAATGTTTCACAGTGTACCAACAAAATTCTAACCAAAATTAATAATAATTATTCAAATCATATAAGAATTATTAAAAAACGGTAGTTTTAATAATTTCAAATTTTTTATTATATTTTATAATTAATTATATTCTTGAATATTTATTTTTAATATTTGTTAAAATACCTAAATTTCTATGACATTTCCATTATTTTTTTCATTTATTTTCATAATAAACGAATTTTCTTTTTAATTCCTAATAAGTTTTTTTTTTGTTGTATTGGCTTTTCGATTTTTTGTTTAAATACATTAATTTTTCAGTTTTTCATTAAATTTAATTTAATAATTTTAATAATTACATATATTTTTTTTTTATTTTACAAGACATAATTTTATTATGTTTTTTTTTTTAAGGAAAATTACAGAATTTAATAATTAAATATTAGTTTTTGTTTTTTAATAATAATTTTTTTTTTTTTATTATTTTTCTTAATTTTCTTAATTTTCTATTGCTTCTGGCCAGTTGATCGAGAAATTAAGATTTTCATCATTTATTTTTATTGTAAATATCGCAGATTTTTATTTACAATATTTTTGTTTCCTTTTTTTTTTACAAATATTTTTTAAGGATATTTTTTTTTAAAAATTGTTTTTCAATATTTTATTGATTAATAAATTATTAATATTAATTTTGTTGATTATTTGTTTATTCATAAATATTCTTTCTTTTATGTTTTTCTCGTGTTTTGACGCAAGTTTTTCAAATAATTCTATCTAAAAATGAATTATTTTTTAATTTTTCTTTTAATAAATTATTTTAATTTTTGCTTTCATTTTTTTTTTTTTTTTAATATATAAAAATATTCAATGATCTTATTTTTAATAGATTTTTGCTTAAAATCTTGATTTTTTTGTCTTTTCTTTGAACAATTTGTTTGTTTTTTTTTTCTTTTTAAATATTTTTTATTCATTTTACAGAAATAATCTAAAATATGATAAATTTTACATCAACTATTTACAGATTTAATTACTATTTAAATATTTTGTTTTTTTTTAGTAGAATCTTTTTAATTTTTAGATATATTAATTTTAAATATTGGCAAACATATTTTTAAGACATTTAAAATGAGTAAATTTTTTTTTTTGTTTTTTCTATAATTTTTATATTCGGTGTAAGGCGAAAAATAAATTTTTTAGTAAAATTTACAAATAAATTTATTATTTGTTTTCTTCTTTCTTTTAAAATTAAAAACAAAAATTTAATATTTTAGTATAAATTGTATAAAAAATGTCAAATGTTTTTATATATTTAATTATTTGATTATTATTAAGTATTTTTTGTAGGAAAATTTTTTACATCTATTAATTTTTAAAAATATTTTAAAGAATTTAAGTGAAAAGTTTTTGATTAAAATCGTCTAAAAAAAAAAAAATTAAAATAAAATCTTAAAACGTTTCAAATAGAAATATTTGAAATGAATTAAAATAATAATTTTAGAATTATTTTTGTATTTAAAAATATTAAAAATTTCACTTAATTTTGAGGCGCATGAACGCTTTTGCGAATTGTTCACAGAATTTTTATTGATTAAAAAAAAGTTGATTCGATTAATAATAAAATTGTTTTTTTCTATTTGTGATGATCAATTTTTGAACTTTGCATTTCGACATTTAATAGATTTTTATTTTCTTAATTAATAAAATAAAAAAAAAAATTGTTTTTTAAAGAATATTGTTTTCTTTGAAGTATTTTCCTAGGAACTACACAAAATATGTTCGTCAATTTATCTTGGAACATTTTTTTTTTGAAATAAATAAATATTAAATTACAAAAAAAAAAATAAAAAGAAATTTAAAAACAAAATTTTTATTAGAAATAATTGAAAGAAATTTTCTAATAAAATAAAATACTTATTTAGATTTTAGTTTTCGATTTTATAAAAAAAAAAATGCATTCACAAATGACTTAAAGAATTGGGGATCAGTTAAAATTCGAGTAGCGAATATTAGGATTAGAATTTGAATTGTATCTTTGAGTTGTATAAGTCACCAGATCTCTCACAGATTTGTTCATATTTAGTTTTAAAATAAGTCCAAATTATGGAATTTTTTTTGGATGTTATCATAACAGCTTGTTTCCAAGACTGTAAATGAATTAGTAAAACTATCGTATATAGCTGGAAAATCATTCCTGTATGCCAAGTAAGTTGACGGTTGAGATCTTTGCCTAGAAATTGTCATTTTTTTTTTGTTTTAAACCATTTAAATTTCTTATCTTTACGACTATAGTATATTTGTATTTAATTTCGAAACAAGCTTTTTGAATTGATCTCGACTCTCACTTTCACTCTGCAATGTTTAAATTTTTCAAAGGATAAATCCGAAATCATTGAGAAAATATGGAAAAAAACTACAGTGGAATCGTGTAATTCGATTACGAATAAATCGAATCGAAAGAGCATTTCGTCTTTCCGATACGATGCGGTCCAAATCAAGATACACAATCCCATTCTTTGATTCTTGTTACACATATTCGCTTTTAAATACATATGTTTACTCGTACTCTCAGTACTCCCAATGAACCCCAAAAATTGAGATTTGCATCATACACCTCGTTTATGTGCAGACCGAAACGGTACGCGTGGACTGATTCGGTCCTTTCAGCTATTGAGTGTAGTATGCGCTTTTCTTTTAACCTCACTTTTTATTATAAATTAAGGTACTTTGTTATTAAAAACTTTAAAATCGCATCAGTAAGATTTTCCCATTTATAATAAAACGTTAGGTTATGTTTCAGCTTTGTTTTGGTGCAAAGCAGTGCCAACACCATACCAGTTCGGTTTCATTTGGTTCGTACCAAACTAATGGACTAAATTGGTCTGGTACGGTCCAAGTTTATGCGCGGATTGGTGTAAACGTACCGGTTCGGTCCGCATATAAATCTGCTGATATTTTCATGTATTTGAATTGAAATTTAACAATTTAAAGTACCCCGTAAACGATCAAAATTGTTTGTTAATCATGCGTGTTTGTCAAGCAATTTGATCGTTTCACTTGCTTGTTTGACGTGTTTGACAAACAATTTTTGTGTTTGGCGTGTTTGATGAAACTTTTGATTGACGGCGTGCTTGACAAACAATTTGACCATGTGCGGCGGTGTTTGTCAAACACGATTTCAGTCGTTGCTTGTATTATTCATTGTGGATGATAAATCGTATGACACGAATGTCGCCGAAAATCGAAATCATGGGCAAATTTGATAAATTTGTTTGTCAAACAATTTGATCGTTTGCGTTGAAAAAGTGAAGTTTGACAAACACGTTTGTCAAACAAATTTGATCGTTTACGGGGCCCTTTACTGCGTACTGACTGCACAAAATGTTTAAAGACGAAAAAAACAAAAAAAAAGAAAACTTAAATTTTTGAAAGAAAAAAAAAACAAGACAAAAAATCTGAAAATTAAAAACTTTGCAAATAAAAACACAAATAATTAAAAATTATATAATTTGTATATTTTCTTTTTTGTTTTTTTTATTATTATTTATATCATTTCTTTTCTTTTCTTTTCTTTTCTTTTTAAAATAATTTCAATTTCTTTTTTCATTATTTTGGTTCCATTATTTATTTTATTATTTTTAAAGAAGACTAGGTGTTTTTTTTTTTAATTTTTCAAAAATTTTCCCTTTTTTTTACTTTTGTTTTTCCATTCAAATAAATTAACAAATATAAGAAAAAATGAGGATAAAATAATTATTATGAATAATAATAATAATAATAGTAATATTACAATAGTTTAATATAATTAATAATTTCTCTTAAAAATATTTTTTATAATTTTCATTAATTCTTTTTCTTTTCTTTAATTTTTTTAATTAATTACAATGAAACAAATTTTTTCTTTTTTGTATTTCTTTTTGTTTATTTTTAAGACTTAAAAACTACTAATTGGAACTCATTTTTTTTTTCTTGTTATTAATTTTTTATAATTTTATTTTGTTTTTTAATTATTTTAATAGAATAAAATTCTGTGTGTGTTCGTTTCTTTAAGAATAATTTTATAATTTTCTTTTTGTGTGTAAATTGTTTTTTCTTTTTGTGTTTTATAAATTCTTAAAAACAAAAAAAAGTTTTCTTGTAAATTATTTATTTTTAATATTATTAAAAATATGAAAAATTCAAAGAAAAAAATTCAAAACATTTAGTGTTTTTCTTTTTTGTCATTAAGAGAGTTAAGTCAATAGAAATCATTTTGATGTCGAAATAAATCAGAAGTGGGAGAATCGTGTATCTCCCCATTTGGAATAACTCGTATCGTATAACAATGGCAAATCCTTTTTTGTTTCGATTTCGTCTTAATCGAATTACATGATTCTACTTCAGTATACTGTCGAAATATACTGTTTTTTTTTTTACTAAGTCAAAAAAATTAGGCAACAAAAAGAATTGAACATATTTCTCCTTTACTATAACCTCGCTATCGAGTGAACTTTTAATTATCAATTAACCAGCGCCATCTTTTATTCTGTAGAAAGAAAAATGAAATGCTTAACAAAACAAGATGAAAGTCAAATTTAATACACAACTAAAAGCCAATAATTTTTTGATAAAAAGGTATTTTCTTAACTAGAAAACTGTTCCCGAAGTTGAGCTTGAACCCAAATCTTCTTCCAGTAAACTGTCTTTAACTAATAGAGATGATATGAATGATTTTTTAATTGTCTAAATACGATTATTTTGATGATGTTGTCTAATTTAATTTAGATGACAATTAGATATGAGTTCGTAACAATTTCTTATGAGTAAAAACCAGTAAATTTTGGGCAGAAAATTCTTTATCAATCTAAAAAAAAAGGGTACTAGTAACCCATCTATAACACGGACAAAAGGTGCCTACTCAATTTCAATACAAAAATGCGACCTTAGAATCTTAACATAATAAAATTCGGGTATTCCCCCGTCTTTTAGGGAGCGAATCCGTATTGTTGTAGGAGGGTTACTACATGTGCTAATTGCTTCAAATAAAAAAAAAAAAAAATTAATAAATAATAAAAAATAAATTCATTAAAATCATTTTCAATTCTTTTTTTTTATTTTAAATAATTCTATTTTTTTTTAATTTATTTCAATAAAAATATTTTTTTCCAGCTTTTTTTTCTTAAAATTTTTCATATTCTTATTTTATTTTTTAATTTTAATAATAAACAAAAATTTGTTTTTCTTTTATTAAATTCTAAAATTTATATTAAAAATTAATATTTAGTCTTTTTTTGTTTGTATGTTTTTATAAGAAATTCAAAACACAAATAATTAATGATTTCTCGTCGTCTTGAAGAATTTTTCGGAGGAGAAAAAAGAAACAATCAAAAAGAAAAACAAATTTTAGTGTTTTTCATCAACCCAAAACCATCCGCTATTTGAAAATTTCAAATTTTCATTTAATTTCTTTAACTTAGCAAGACCCTTTTTGGACTTAACAAAAAATCGGATGGTCTGGGAGTTTCTTTTTTTTGGGTGTGTGCTTTTTCTTTGCCCCAAAATTTTGCACATTTCTTCACATAGTGTTTTTTTTTTTCTCAATATTCTTCATCTACAATCGTCTGGGAATAATCCCTTATTTCAATTGTAGTTTATTGGAAAACGGAGGAGTGAGGACACACATAACAGTGGTGGTCTGTTGATGATGTGTCTTAAAAATTTTGGTGTTTCCTCCTTCATGTGGGTGCACTTTCTTGCTTGTTATGAACGTGTGTGTGTGTTTTGTGTTTCACATTTTTTTCTTTTTATCCAAAAAAAATCATTTAAAAAAAACTATATCAGTCTCTAAAGGAAAAAAAAAAGAAACGTTTAAAAAGCAGCTTTTCATCGCATACTTTTTCACACATTCATATTTTTTAAGTTCGTGTTTTTTCTTTTTGTGTGTAAATTTAAGCTTTTTGTGTGTAAATTTAAGCTTTTTGTGTGTAAATTTAAACTTTTTTTAAAATTAAAATTTTCATTTTTTTTTGTGTATATACAAAGAGACAATCATTTTTTTTTTTAGTTTTTAGTTTTTTGTTTTTATATACAGTGAAAAATTATATTTAGTAAAAAAATAGATTATGCGTTTTTTTTTTTTAATTATTATTTAACTTTAATAATTTGTTTATATTGTTTTTGTTTGTTTTTTGTAATATTTAGAAACAAAAAAAAAAAAAAAAAAAACATTTGAATTTTTAAATTTACATTAATTTTTACTCATCTCTTTTTTTTTCTTCTGTTTTTTTTTTCTTCTTGCAAAATTATCACATTTTTCTCATTTTTTATTATTTCTTCCTTTTTTTTAAATTTAAACAATCTTGTTTTTTTTTTTTAAATAAAAAAACAAAAAAAAATACGCAAATTCGCGCCTTACAGCCTTTTTTTTAATATAATTTTTCTTACATTTCCCGAAAAGTAAAAAAAAAAAAAAAAAATATTTTTAATTTAAAATTCTAATTTTTAATTTAAGAATATAATTTTTAGAAACATTTTTTTAAAAAGATTTTCTTTTTAAAAATTATGTTTATTTTAATTTTTTTTCTGTTTTTCTTTTTCGAATAAAAATTTTTTCTTTTTGTGTGTTAAATTTTTTAATTTAAACAAAACCAAAAAAAAAAAAAAAATACAAAATAATTAAAAAATATTTAAGCAATTTTACTTTTGTTTTAATTTTTTGATTAAATATTTTATATATATATATTTTTTTTTTAATAATATTTATTTCATGATTTTTTTTTCTCCTCTTTTTTTCACTTCTAAAAACTAAATTTTGGTTAAATATTGGAATTATTTAATTATTAAATATTATTAATTTTTTTTTTTTTTTTTAAATGGTTTTGTTCAAAATAAGTTCTTGTTGTTGTGGTGGTGGTGGTTTTTCACATGTTCAGCTTTTTTCCACTCGCCGCCTCCGCCCCCTCAAAAAAATAGAGAAAAAAACAAGAAAATTTTGTTTTTTTTTCTTAAACTTATTATATTCCTTAGATTCCAGGAATTCTATATATTTATATATTGGGGTTGTTTGTTTATTTTATATATATATATATATATATATATATATAATTTAAAAGCACAAAAAAAAACGCAAATCTGGTAAAAAGCGTTTCTTTTCACATTGATCTTAATTTTTGCTTATGATCCTGGACCATTACTTGGATTTGCATTTTGTGGCGGTTTTGTTGTTGCTGTCTGCAATGTTGCTGATAATTGTGATAATGTTTCCTGTGATACATTCGCCTTAAGTATTGTATTCTCTAATTCTAATTGATTGATACGATCCATTAGTTCAGCAATTTTCTCTTTAAGAACTTCAACTTCTTCACGGACAGCAATCATCAAATGTGATTTAACGAGATCCTGTAAAAAAGAAAATAGAAAAAAGGAAAATTTAATAAAAATTATATTAAAATGTAGATAAAAATTCTTAAAACCTAAATATTATTAATTTGAATTTCATGTATAAGAGAATTCATGGTTATATTTTCCATCGCATTTTTACACAATATTACACGAATGTTTTGCTCCTCTCATACTAATGGAGATTTTTCATAAAATTGTTTTCTATTGAGAGGTTTATTTATTTTTGTTTTTTTTTTTCGTATAAGAGATAAGAATTAGACCAATTAGATAAAATCTTTATTGTTATACGAAGTTTATCTTTCTTAGCTATTTAAAAACAAAACTAGTTTAGATTATTCTTTCCCAAAATCCACCTTTATTTTCCCACAGCTATAATAATCAATGTTCTAATTTCCTTGATTGCCTTTTTTGTAACATAAAAATCGAATATCTTTTAATAAATAATAAACTAAAAAAAAAAAACATCCAATTATTTTTATAAGGAAATACATTTTTGCTTTTTTTCCGATTTTTTAATGAATTAATAATAAAAATACGAATTCTCGATTAAAATTAAAACATACAGGAATTTGCACCTTCAATGTTATTCTAACTTAAAATTGCAAAAAAAAAAAAATAGAATTAATCAATTACATCATAATTGCAATTAAAAATCTTTGCATGTTCAAAGTTTAGACTAAAAAAAAGCTTAGTAGAAAGTGGAAAAATGACTCAGATTTTCGATTAAAATTTTCCAACCAGCCGGGTGAGACCAATTTTTGTGTCGTGCAAAATTTTCACACAACAAAATCTACAAAAACACGATAAAACAAACAAAAAAGAAAATTGATTTTATGAAAAAATCATGAAAAATTAAACATTTTTTTACTGCATTTTTGATTCAAGTTTTGATAATAAAAATTTCGATCATAAAAAATAAAATATAAAAATTTAGTAAATTGATTCGTTTTTCTTTCAAATTTTTTAAAAAAATGCCCTAAAATTATTAAATTTTTTTTTATCAGGAATTGTATTTATACATTTGAAGGTTCTTAAATCCTTAAAGGTACAGAATATAAAAGTTTTCTTTCTAAACGTGACTTTTAATAAACCACTGTGAAAAGGCAAAGAAAAATACTAGGAAAATATGTGTAGAGAAAAAAAAAAATAGGAACACTACTACAAAATTACGAAACCGTCCTCCCACAGGAAGAGAAAATAGTGAAAGGGGAAAAAACGACACAAAATTTATGAAATTATCACGTCTTCAATTCTTTAGTGTGCATTCACACCAGACAGGTATTTTCGAGGCACGCTACAACTAACGTATATAAAGCACAATTGACAAAATTTCAACTCCCGATATTTCAACGCCGTCGATAGTAGTCTAGTAGCTCGAAAGCACCTCTCTGGTATGAACCGTAGCCTAATACCTAATTTCACAGTCACAAAGCTTAACTCTAATTTAAGTTAAGATAGATTTTTTAATTTAAGTTCTAAATATCTTTTCAAGTTAAAATTATTAAAAACATTTGATAATAGTTTGGCTTGTCAAAGTGAGTTAAGAAAAACTTAAGTTTTTAAAGTAAAAAAAACTAAGTGACGTAGTTATTGCCATTATTTCAAATATTGGGTCTGTTTTATTTGCCATACCGTACTACCCTGGAGCAGGGTAAGTGGCAAATAAAACGAGCAGGAGTAAGAGAAAGCTTTAATTTGAATGTTTGTAGCGCTGCTTAGCAGCAACCATATTGTAATGAAATGAGAAAGTTTTAGCTAATACACTTTTTATGGTAGAAAACTGAACTAATTCGTGTGTAATAGTTACACTTGCTCTGAAAGTAGTGTAGGATTTGCATTTTTGTTGTTTTGGTTTTCAATATAAAAATTGGTCTACCCCAGATCAAGTGGCAAATAAAACAGGAATGGAATTTTGTATTTCGATCCAACTGAATTTTCGATTCGATTTAATATTCGATCTGAATTCTTTTTGGCATCCTGTAAAATCATCGTATCGTAAATTAGTGTGGCCTTTGAGAATTCCACGCAAATGGTATAAATTTTCAAATTGCCCGATGAAATGTAATGAAATTTTGACAGCTGGTAGTTTTTTTTTTTAAAACAATAATTTAAAATGTTTGTGTTTTAGATTTGTTTTTAGTTTTGAATTATTTTTAAATTAATATTTAATAATTAATATTAAAATTGTTGGTCTCAGTGAAACAAAATATCTTTAAGTGTCTTCGGTCCTAAATTTGGCGTCGTTTTTTTTATTTTGTTATACTTATAATTTTCACTTCGCTCTTAGGGCCATCTTATTTGGTTGTAATTTCATGAAAATCTTGATAATTTTTTTAAATTCAATACTTTCAAGTTAACTTTTGCAAGCTTGGGATTTTTTTGCATGAACTCAATTTGCATGAACTCAAGTGAAAAAAAAAATTTTTAAAAAAATATTTTTTTTTTTTTTTTTTTGTGAAAACTACAATAATTTAGTAAAAATTTAAGGAAATAATTGTCAAATTTCTTGTACTTGGGTTTTTTTCATTAGAGAAATTAAAAATATGACAATAAATATAAAAAAAACATGTTTTCGACAACTCAACACTGATCGAATGAATTTTATACGATCACAGTATAAAATATTTTCGATCCAATTTTAGCCGATACCAAATTGGTTGGTCGAAGTCGTATATACGATCCAATTGGGTCAAATCGAAATACAAAATTCCATTCCAGATCTAATATAGACTCAGTCTAGATATATTAGTACACAAAGGCACAGCTAACGTGGAGTGACTCTGTATCAAAACTTTCTCATTGTATCCTATTATAACACGTATTAAAAGAATATGTAAAGTCCGACAAATACTCGCATTTCCATACATAGAATGGATTAATCATTAAAACTGTCAATGGGACTTTTTTCTTTTTAAATTCGACAAATTTGTCAAACGATTTTTAAATTTCTTAGTTCACTTCTAAAATAGTTTTATTTTCATGACATTACGAAAGTAAAATACAATATTCAGGACCTAAAATATATTTTTCCTGTTTTATACTATCGACTTAACTAATGTACTGAGAATTTGATGTAGTCTAATTTCCATAATGTGAAAGCTTCTTTAAGTTTTACAGCTTTTGTTCATATTATATACAAAATGTTCTTAAACAATGAATTAGTTCACGTTTAACAAAAGAAAATTAATTTTCATAATTCAAGGTCTTGTATTATTTGAACATTTTCTTCGATTGTTCGCGAATTGAATTTTAGCAGATTTTTACTGATTTTGTAATTTTCTTAAAATAAAAAAGGACACCAAAGAAAGACGGAAGTTACAGTTTAATCAAAATGCTAGAACTTGGGGAAAAATCCTTCAAAATTTTTAAAACAATTCTCTTTCTCCGAACAATGCATATCTGCATTTGGTGAATAATAATATTGCTTAAAACAGGCTGAAAACTTGAATAAAATTACTCCAAAAAACAAAAATAAACGCCTCCAAAAAATATATAAATTTTCAATTAATAATAAAACTAGATTTTAATCGAAACATACATTTGCATTTGGTACCATCACATAGCAGGGACGATCTTGACCCTTTTGCCAAATTTCATATAACCAATTTTCGGGTTGACAAACTGACATTGTACCCATTTTTCCTTTTTCCCCTTTTGTTTCTTTATTTTTTTTCAAAAGTAAGTTAAGAATCTAATTTCTTGTCCTTTTTTTATTTATCACAGATTTAATTCCTTTAAAAAAAAAATAGTTTTCAAAATATTTTCTTTTAAGTCACAAAAACTTTCTTTAACACAACAAAAAAATTTCCTTTAAAAATTAATTCTTTAAGAATTTTTATTTAATAATAATTATTTTAATTAAAAACAAAAGAAAAACATGAGCTCGGGGCAAATTAAATAAAAAAGCACAACCCAAATTTTTTTTTATAAAATTTTTAAAAATAATTCAATTTTTATTAAATTCTAATTTTTTTTTTAATTTCGTATTAACTTTTCAAAATTACAAAAAAAAACCCAACTTAAAACCGCGTTTATCCGGCGAAATTTTAACTTCCAAAGAAAGCTTCTTGCTAAGGCACTTTGTCGACGGCGACTGAACGTCTGCATTCGAAGCTTATTACTTTTATAACAGTTTTAGAGCGCTTTAATAATTTTTACGCTTGCCTCTGCTCTGCGCGAGTGTTTGTAAATGACGTCGCAAATTAATGTTGATAAAAGCTTTTTCTATATATTTTTTTTCTCCCTCCGCCTTTTGATTTTCCGCAATTTAATTAACATTGCATGTGTTTCACTATTCGCCGATTAAGTTTCCGAAGCGAGCTTTAAAAACATACTTTTTTAAGTTGTTTTGTATTAATTAAACTTTTTTTTTTTTGCTCCAGCATTTTTAATTTGATATCTCGAATAAATTAAAAAAAAAAAATAAAAATAAAAATAAATTTCAGCTTTTTGAGTGAGGGAGGAAGAAAAAAAAGCACTTATAATAAAAAAAAAAAAAAAAAAAACAATTACAAAGTCTTCTGGTTGAAGTTTTTTAAAAGTTTTTATCAAAAAAAAAAGAAAAACAAAATAGCGGGCATATTTTAATTTTTAAACATTTTTTCTAAAACAAATAAATAAAAATGATAACATTAAGAAATATGGTTTGAGAAAAAAAACAAGATTATTTTTTTTTTTACTTTTTCAAATTTTACGACTAATAAATTTTAATCAACCCCCACCACCCACTCCGAACTAAAGCAGCCTCCTTAAAAAAAAATGAAAACAAACTTTTTTTCAGAGGTTTTTTGGGAAACTAGTTAAAACCAAATCTTTTGACCAAAAGTTTATTTTTTAATGGAATTTTTCTAACTAGTTAATTAAGAAAAATATTAATGACTTTTAATACGTTTTTTTTTTTAAGTAAATAAAATTTGACAGATATTTTACTAAATGTCTATCAGAATTGCGTCTTAAGCGCACACATTGCTTAACGCAAGGCTGTCCAACCTGCGGCCCAAGGCAAGTATCAATGCGGACCAAAAATATTCAAAGTTACTGAAGCATGTCCATTTTTCTGAGGAATGATTTGTGTGTTTGCTGCCAAGTGACAAACAACAGAAACAGGACAAGAACAGAAATCTCTTTCGTTATGTAGTAAATTCTTTTTCTGTTTGCGTTGCTCGCTCAGCTACACTGTTCTGTTGTTTGTCTCCTGGTGGCTTAAGTGAAGAATGAAACATACTAAGTATAGAATTAGAACCAACATGTTGGATGAACACATTGAGAACTGCCTGAGAATTATAACCACGTCAATCGAACCAGATATTGACGGTTTAGTTTCTCAACTTCAATGCCAGGTATCACATTCATTTTATGATATGGATTTATATATAGTAATATACTTGTGGCCCAAAACACCCTGTCTTCTTCCGAAGCGGGCCAGGTAAACAAAAAGGTTGGACATCCTTGGCTTAACGTATGACCAAATACTGAATACACGAAAGGAATTATGGCCGACAAAAGTCAAATTTAAGAAATTTCAAGACTTCTTCGTTAGAAAATTAACAGACATCTTTTTATTTTACTCATAAGAACTACATGAATACCTCACATTTTTATCAGGGCTTTCCCTGAACGAAAGTTTATCGAAAATAATAGGGAGCTAGGTGTTTTCGGCTTTATGTCAATGATGGCTAGTTTGAAGGATAACAAACTTGAAAGATCCTGGCATCGTTTAAGTAAAATGAATTGATTATACATATCTCCTCATTTTCAATACATTTCTATTCAGTGAAAGCCCATCGACAACGAACTCTCTTTTATGATAGATACTACTAGAGGATTGGGTAATTTCTTAACTCGATTTGGTACTGCGTTTGTGCAAAATCGGATGAACAAGAGCAGAGTTTTAAAGCAAAAACCATGGTGATTGCAAAGTTTTATAGTTTTTTGGATTTATTAGAAAAATTTCGTTTAAATTAATTACATATGTTGCGTGCCAAGTGAGTATGTAAAGGGTCTTTCATTAAGGATATAACATAACGATTGTAACGTGTGATGTGTAGCTTGTAGCACCGTCTTGTTGAAACCACATATCACCGATATCAATTTCATCTAATTCTGGCCAAAAATAATCTTCCAACATGGCACGGTAGGGCTCTCCATTGACGGTAACATGGCGATCGTTCGCATCAACGAAAAAATACGGCCCAATTACACCTCCGGCATGTAAACCGCACCATACAGTGATTTTTTGTGGATGCAATGGTGTCTCTTGAAGCACATGTGGGTTTGTTGCTGTCCAATAACGCATATTTTGCTTGTTGACAAATCCGTTTAGCCCATCGCTGAGGATGATTTTCCGCTCTTAAAGTTGCGGTGACCGACTCGGAATTTGGGTAATACACCTATACCTCGCTATACGGCCGCTCTTTATACGGCATTTCGCTATAATGGCCTTTTTTAATTATGACAGTTTTTCGATTTATGGTCCCCAATTTTTCGTTATATGGCCAAAAAATTGCTGTACATACTGTTAGCGACCTTTTGTTAAGTTTCAGTTTCTAGTATTAGGCAGCATTGCTACAAAAAATAATTGTTTCGTTATATGGCTCTTCGCTTTACGGCCTAGATACGTTCCGGAAAAGTTGGCCGTAAAGCGAAGGTATGGGTGTAATTTTTTATAATTTCCAAGCGTTGCTCGTTCTTGAACTTTACCATGATGAAAATGTTGACTTTAATCTACGTTTTGACATTGACAGGTCATTATTAATGTTTAAGGGTGCGTTCATATAAAGATACAAAATTGTTATGTCCCTATTAAAAGACACTATATATCAATGAAAAATTTTAAAGTTTTGCTTTTACTAGCTCGCTTTGTTTGGACTTATCTTCAGAGTTTAACTTGTTAACTTTGTTAACAACCCCATTTCTACCATTTCTAAAAAATCGGCTTTATGCCAATTTTAGTTCCTAAAAGTATAAATGCATGCATTTTCCTACATGAATTGAGTTTTATATTTTTTTCTACGAAATTCTTAATTTGAATCGATCGATCAAATCACAGCGCATATCATTTATAAATAATATTAAAATCAATAAAATTAAAGAAAAAAAAAACAAAGTGATATAAATATGCCCTCAGCATGTGTTACATATTCTTTTTTTTTCTTATAATAATTGCCAATATGAAATTATGACGTCATTGAAGAAGATTCCTATCAATTGAAGGAAAAAAAACCGATTGATTTTATTGATTTCGTTATTAAAAATATCGATATTTTTAATATGGCAAGATATTTTTAGTAACTAAATGGAATTTATATTTTTCTTGTTTTAAATTAAACATTATTACATTTGTAACAATTCAATAAAAGTTGTCATTGAAAAGTTAAGAAAAACAAATTTCAATTAAAATGAAAAAAAAAGTCACTGAAAATATTTTTTTTTATATCTTATTTTAAAGCTTGAAGAAAAAAACTTGTTAGGAGGAGAAGAAAATCATTTTTCTACCTGAATGAATAGCTTTCTTGAGAAGACACAGACAGCTAAGTTTTAGATAAGCCAAAATTAGAACTGAACAATTAAAACTTAAATAATGATAACAACGAAAACATTTCAAGAGTGACTTTTTCCAGACTCTTCAATTAATACTTGAACTTCTCACACAGAGTCCTCAGAATTGTCATCGCTATTTTTAGGATAATAAGTCCTTAAGAAAATTACCAGAACTAGATTTTAAAGTCTATTATGTTTTGAGTGGCTTTGTAGAGAAATGAGATTCCAGAATTTCATTCGATTGTATAACTTTTGGTAAAGCTAATTTTTAGAGCATGTTTAAAGGTTAGCTCGTTTGTAAATGAAATCTTTTTCTTTACGGCGTGTTTTTTCTGGATATTCCAGTTGATTTTAAGAACTTTAACAGTCAAAAAATTCTACGCGACAGTAAACAAAAAGAACAGCCAGTGGCTATAATAGAGTGTGACATTTTAGGAATCGAGTCTTTTCTTAAATGTTTCACAACCAAACTCTATTTTTTATGCCCTATGGTAGGTACTACCAGAGGGTATATTAGTTTTATCACTAAGTGTGCAACGCATAGAAATAATCATTGCAGACAAATTTCAGGGGTATGGTGTTATGCACGGAATTAAAAGTTATATCGATTTATGCATGTCCGTCCGTCCGTCCGTCTGTGGACAAAATAACGCAAAAACACGTTATCCGAGTTTGTTGAAATTCAGAATGTAAGTTGGTTGTTCCTTAACTGCGTTTGGTATTGCATTTCAGAAAAATCCACCAAAGGGGAGGGAAGTTATTCAGCAAAAACCAGAATGACCAGAAAGTTTTGTCGTTTTTTTTTTATGGTTTTTCGGATTTAACTGAAAAATTTTTGAATTAATTTTGTTTAAATTAATTATATTGGTTAAATAGGTAAATAGGCGATACCGTGTTAAATTTCAGCAAAATCGGTCCAAGGATAGTGGAGAAAGAAATAATCCTAGGAGAAAATAAGTTTGTCCATAAAGTTTTTTTGATGTACTTTAAAAACGAACATACTGATTTAAATAAAATTTGCGGATTGGATTTATCCTATTAGGGCCTAGGTTACCTGCGAATTAGAGGAAATTTTGAAAAGAGGAACCAAAGTTATGACGAAAAAACCTTGAAATACCGTTAGATTTGACTGTTTTTCTCCCCCATTTCTACCATAGGCCGATTTTAAGTTACTAGATGTTTTCTTCATAAATTTAAGCAAGCAAAGATCTTAAAAAATGGAATTCTAATAACATTAACAGTTTTAATTGACTTTTCTTATCTTTTTATTTACACTTCTGACAGTCGAGGCCTTAAGACTGAAGTGAAAATTGGGTGTCTAAAAAAAGAACATGACGAAAAAACTGTGTTTAGTTAAGAATGAACTAAAAATAAGGCTTCACAGTTAAAACTAAATATTTCTGAATCTTGCTTAGATTAACAGCCATAAGAATAATCTCCGAAATACACACACACACCTGAAACCCGAAAGGACCAAAATAAAAAATAATTAGATAAGTTCAATTTTTATTAAGGAAACATATATTAAATAAACTTTAAAAATATATTTAATACTAAAAATGGACTTTAAAAAAAAATAAAACAATTATTAAAAATCCGAATTAATTAGAAATAATTATAAAAAAGTTGACAATTTGAACTTGTATATCAATTATTTAGTAAATAATTGACTTGTAGGATTTATGAGTTTTGATTGTTTTTGTTCAAGAACACAAATCAATATGAAAAATGAGGAAATAAAAAGATTTATAATAAACACAATAATTTTGTATTATTTATTATTGATTTGAGTTAAAGGTTTTCTTTTTCAATTTTTCAATATTTAAGTAATTTTTCAATAAATTTCAAGAAAAGAAAACACATATGAGAGACCAACATTCCATTTTTGAACTGAGTCATTATTTATTACAAAACTTTTCGTATATGATTAATAAGCTGGGGGCTTTGTTCTAATGCGGTAAATGACAAAGAGTTTTTTTCTATAAAATAGATTGACAATAATTAAAATTTTAGATATATGTAAATATTTACACTAATTTAACGTAAGTGTAAATTGATTAAAATTTTTAAGCTTGATTATTTTTATTATAGCTCGATTTTTGGTTTATTTTTATACTTGTATATCTTTTCCTGTTTATAGTCGGTTCTTGTTTTTTTCTTGTGAGCCCCAAATTTTTAGAACTAATAATTTTAAATTGCAAAATTTAAGAATGAATTTCAAAGGGATCCAATTATACTAGAGGCACACATAGGGTATTCATACCATAGTTTAAGGATACCATGTCGTATACCATATGTGTGTCGTCGCATACTAGCCGAATACCATTTCAACTACGTAGCATAAATCTGGTATTTAAATTCGAAAAAGTATGTGGTATTCCCTTTTTTACTTAATTTTTCGGCCACTGTAATCTATTCTTTAGTGATTGTAGCGCCTTTTTATTGAAGCGGAAAATAGTGACTGGAATTTTGTAGGTAAGCTGAGCAATTGACATATGTTTTACATTTGGAGGAATCATATAGAGGATTTAAGAGGAGCGAAAAGAAATTCCCATATTCTTGCTGAAATGGCAGAATTTCAAATGTCAGGACAAATACTATGTTTAATGTGTGCCAACCCCATTTTATACCATGGTACAAGGCTATACTGTAGTATCGATACTAAGGTATGAATACCCTATGTCTGCCTCTACTATTAACGTTAACATGTGACATAGCAAGAAAACAATGGAGTTAATTTAGCTGATTTCTAAGAGATCGAATCATAAAATTATATTGATAGACTGAAGATATGATTTTAAGGATCTCAAAATAGAACTCATTATCTTCCTGTTTTTAGTTTAATTCACTTAAGTACGTACTTATTTTGTTTTGTTTGGGTATTTTTCATTTGATATAATTTTTTCTAAAATTCCATATTATAGAAAAAATAAATATACTACTGGGATTAAAAAAAATAGACTTCTTCTTTAGTTTAATGATTTTTAATTTCTTATCAGAATTGCTTCGCCTTGATATGATGATAAGAAAATATTTTAAAAACTTATCAATAATGTTTTTTCTTTAATTATATTTATTTATTTCAAATTAATATTAACCTTGTGTGTGAAATATTTCATATTTTAATCAATATGATTGAAATCTGATTACGACGACGACCAAATCGAAATTTGATATTTTTACGAAAAGAAATGATTTTATTGGAATTTTATCATTAGAAATTTATAGAAAAATATTATTGAAATTTATAAAATATCTTCACATAGACTTTCTCTATAAAATCATAAGATCCACAGAGTGTCTCGTAATAGTTATAATATATGATTTTCTGTAGACTTTTCGCAACTTTCAAATAAGTGCGTGAAAAAGGAAAATAACTATTAAATAATAAAATTAAAAAAAGAGAAAAATACGTTTCTAATACAAATTACTTAATTATTTAATAAATTCTTTAAATTTATTTAGAAAAATTTGTAAAAACGTTGACGAAGCACAACACAACGCGACCCATTCTTTTACTAGAAGAGTCAGAATCACTGTCAATTTTCAGTGATTCTTTTTAACCTCTTCACTCATAGCAATTATATAAAAAAAGGTAAATTGGTATCAAATATGGATCGAGATTAAAGACGAATTCAATATTAGGTCTGTTTTATTTGCCACTTGCTCTGGGGTAGAGCAAACTTTTACATTGAAAACAAAAACAACAAAAGTGCAAATCCTACACTACTTTCAGACCAGGGGTAGCTCTCACACCGAAATTAGTTCAGTTTTCTACCATAAAAAGTGTATTAGCTAAAAATTTCCCATTTATTTACAATATGGTTGCTAAGCAGCGCTGCAAACATTTGAATTAAAGGTTTTTTCTACTCCTGCTCGTATTATTTGCCACTTACCCTGCTCCGGTGTAGGGTATGGCAAATTATTATTATTATTATTATTATGTTAAGAACCGAATTCAAATACCTCTTCCAAAGCCTTTCTATAAGAAACAACCAGCGATAGTTACAATTATTTCATTTACCAAAATGAAATTTTCTTGCATATTTATTTTGGATAATTAATATTAAATGAGGAGCTCTAAATCCAAACATGCCCTAGTATACAACGGTAGCTGAATGCAATAGATAAGTTTTTGGTATGGAACTCCTAAACGGGGTACACTTTTGCATTCTATTTACATTAAAATGATATACAATTTTATGTGAACTTATTTTAATCGATGACACCAAAAGCTAGTTAGTTCATTGCGGATATTTTGTTGTATAGAGACGACGCGTAAATAAATAAACCACACTGAATGCACAGAAAATTTATACTTATTTTATATAAAACAACAAAAAAAATTTAGAATTGAATTTTTAGATATTCTTAAGTATAGTGAAATTAGGCCAACTAGCTGCAAATATATGAATGTTTTGTCCTTGTTTTTTTTTCAAAATCATTTTGCGATCAGTATTCAGTAATCGACTTGAAAAACAAATTAAATGACATATTAGTTGACCGCCAGGTAAGAAGCACGATATTTTTCTTATTCTTATATATAGTATAGAATAGAGAATAACCAAACAGTGCGATCTAATCATATAGTACACTAAGAAAAACCAGATTTTCGAAACATGCCTTAGATCTACCTTTTTCTTTTGTTTTTTAATACAGAAAAGAAAAGAAAAAAACTTTACTTCTATAATGTCATATGATTATGTTTTAAACTTGCTTGTCACAACACAATAATGAAAAACCGGCTTTTAGTTTTATAATATCGCGAAGCAGTAGCGCGTTATGGTACCATGGATCCGTAAGCAATGAATATTCTTTTAAATGAGCCCGCATCCTGGGGTACCTTACCCTACTAGGAATTATTATTTTAATATACATGCAGTTTCTTATAATATTTACAAAGAATTTTGCTTAGCAGCCTATGTACCTCAAATTTGTTTTTTCAGAGATTAATTATTGTTGGGCTAGGATCTACGGTTTGTGGAGAATGCCAGAAGGAAAGAAATGATTGACTACCTTGCAAAAACTTTGAAGGAGCGGAACAGTTTTGCGAGATGATTATTAGGAAATTACTAGAATTCTTTATGCATATGGAAAGCTGAGAGAAAACTTCTATGCAACATCTGAGACGCTGTCAGAGCATATACTTTGCGATTGGAATTGCTCAATGCACGTAACACAGGTAGGACCAAAATATAAATCACAGAAAAATTTTGTATTTCTTTAAAAGCTTTAAGAAAAAAGATTTCCAATAGATTTCTTCTAGGTCGATTATAGTAAACGATTGGAGCTTTGGGGCTATGATTTAAAAGTATTTACATAATTCAAAAGACGTTTCAAAAATATGCAAAAAATAAATTATGCTCTAATGGAGAGACTGGAAACGAGACGAAGGTGACTATTATAAACACACTCTGTTTGGAGGAGAGTAGAAAGTTCTGATAATGAAAATCTGATTAAAAAAAAAACGATGGTACCAAAATTTTAACAAAATCGTGTTAATCGTTCTCAAATAAAAAATATAATCACTTATAGCCACGCAGCCCAGTGGCGCGGTTTGGTAGCATGTGGGGCTAGAAACCAACTAAGTAGTAAAACTTAGTTAGTAGATTTGCCCTAGTCAAGTGCCTTATTTGATTATCGTGTATAACGCCGCTGCCGCGAAGATATATTATTCGAAATGCACATACAAGTATTAAAAATGTTATAAACATTTACTGAATACTTCTTTTGAGATCTGTTTGCGAGCATCTTTTTGATTGAATAATGAACGAAAAACCTGTATTATTGACAAGGTGGAAAAATAATAATGACGATACATAATGGATATACGATAGACGCCGCTAGGTCATTGGTTGTGTTGATTTTCTTGTTTTGTGATTATAGAAGAAAATTTTCCCAATCTAAGTATAGAAAATTGTTCTGCCCAGGAGAAAAGGAACATAAATATAGAAATGAGAACAGAAAAATTTAAAAAGAAAAGTTAACTGTTTAGAAATATAAATATTTTTTAATGTGGATGCAGTCTAGGAGGTCATTAGATCATCGCCCGGATAGAAGAAGTACTATATTTATAATTGTTTTATAATATTTAATAATTCGATTGGAAATTATTAAGTTTTTAAGAAACTTCGTTTATTAAATATTATTGAAAATTGAATTCCAATATTTAGAAATAGACCGATGAAAACATAAATCAGCAGATTTCGAGTTTCTTTATAAAATATATTTTTTAAAAAAACAGGAAAAAAGCTATGCAAATTCTTTTGATAAATATTTCTGATAAAAAAAAAGCTTTCTTTTGACAAAAAATCACCATTTTGAAAAAGAAAGCGCACAAAAGCATCGAGTCATTTTGCTATTTTTAGCCAGTTTTCCGGATATTGCTTAGGGGAAAGAAAGAGGGCCTCCTTCTTATAGGTGGAATAAAATTCATTGCTTTTAAGAACTTTTTTTTCTTTTAAATATTGGTGAAAATTCTTTCCCCCCATTTCTTTTACCAATTATTACAATGAAATCATTCTTTTTATGGCTCATAATAGTTTTTATGATTTCTAAAATACGAAATTATGATTTTCACGTGATTTAAAATGAGTCACTTAGATTTTATTGAAATATATGTAAGAGTTAAAATAGGATACAACTGAATTTGATAAAACAATTGAGAGGTTTGACAAAAACAGTTGTAATGATTTGAATAATATTGTTGTTAGTAGAGGAAAAAAAAAAATGAACAGACTGGTAGATACAGTGTAGAATGGTCTAGTTGGTTAAGACCTTGACCTCGCCTCATGGGACTGATGAGACCCTGGTTCGAATCCAGGTCTCGGTTCTTCACTTTTTCTCTCTACTTTTCTTTGCCTTACATATACAAAATTATTTCTAGATTTTTAAAAGGATAAACATTAGAAATATCAGAAATATGAAGTTCGTAGTCGTAAAGTCAGAGTCAGAATTCAAAGGAATTTCTGATCGCTAGAGTCAAAGTCGGAGAAAAATATGCTAACTGTGACTCCCATGTTAGTAAATTGTATAAAAATTCGAAACAGTTGAACTCTATATATGCATATAAATATGTTAATAATCTATTATAAAATTATATTAAAATTCTTGAAACTTACCATTGCTTGTTCGATCTTGTTATCAATAGCGACTGCACTTGTTCCAGATGCACTATAAAGAAAATAAAAAAAATGTATAAGAAAATGTTTGTAATCACATATTTGGAAAAGTAAAAAACTACTCTAATATATATTTAGTAGGACCCAAAAACACAACAAATTTAATAGTATCGAAAAAGCAAACAATGCTTCTTCGATTCGAATTAATTGTTTTTTAGTCCAATACAGTGAAAATATGTTATATATACCATTTCAGTTTCAAAATGAGAATAATAAACTTCAAAATGAGAATAGTAAACTTCAAAATGAGAATAGTAAACTTTAATATGAGAATAGTAAACTTCAATATGAGAATAATAAAAAGAGAGCTCTCAAGAAAGTTGTCAAGTATTCTTCACATCAGAAACGAATTACCCGTCAAAAAACAGAGAGTAAGAGCCTTAGAAAGCCTTATGGAAGAAGGTCTGCCAATTATACCAACAACATGTGACAATTGCATCGCAAGCATTCAAAGAAAATTCACTGCAGCTCTTAACTTAGAAAATATGCTATATTAATAAATTTAATTTAAAATATTTTGAATTAATATTAATTGTTTTAAATTAAATTAAAATAAAAAATCTCATATTGAAGTTTACTATTCTCATTTTGAAGTTTACTATTCCACTTTGAAGTTTACTATTCTCATTTTGAAACTAAAAAGGTATAGAAACCTTCATGTTACAACAATCGATATTCCACTGTATCTTGAAAAATTTAATTCTCACATACTAGTCATACAATCAATATTAAAAAAATTTTTTTTTTTTGGAATTTAATAGAAATACAATTTGTTTTAAACAACAAAAAGAAAAACATTCAATTGAAATAAAAACTCATTTGTTTAAACATTTCAAATAAATAAAAATGTCTGAGAGATATATTTCCATTTGAATAAGAAAATTCAATGATTTTTTTCTTTAGAAAATTTATACGAAAAAAAAGAGCACACAGTACGCAAAAGCCGATAACTTATTTGTTGGCATTTCACAAAAAAAAAAGAAAAGAAAAACAAAAGAAAAATATCTTTTTTAAGCAGTTGTCAACTACTAAAAACATTTGAATGATAATTTTTAAACACCTGTCATTTTGACATATTTGTTACACATATTTCTGTTTTGATCATCCCAACCCCAGGTCCACCACCACCCACCAAATAAATTACTCATATGTGGAAAATTTTTAAATATTACTAGGTGGGATAAAAAGTAACCTCCTTGACCGCCAGAATGGGCTGCTACTGCAAAAAAGGTTGTTATGGTGCCTTGATGTCCGTTCATATTTAGGCAGACATGCTAAATTTCAGTGCGATACTGTCTTTAGTTTTGTTTTGACAGCCGATTGTTGTTGACCTGCTTGGTATCATGTTTTCGTTCTCTCATAAAACATTATTTTTTGGCGAAACGGCGAAGGAAACAAAAGAAAAGTTGGATAAATATTATGGGGCTAATGCTCCGTCAGATTACACCGTCAAATATTGGTTTCGAGAGTTTCGTGGTGGCCGCAACTCCACTACCGATCAAGTTTGCAGCGGCAGGCCCTCCGATGCGGTTACAGAGGGATTGTCATGGCATACTCTTCGTGGACTACCTCGAAAAAGGAAAAATCATCAACAGCGAGTATTACTGTGCATTATTGGAGCGATTGAAGGCCGAAATCGCTGCAAAACGGCCTCACATGAAGCGAAAAAAAATTTTGTTTTTGCAAGACAATGCACAAGAGCATCGCAACCACGGCTAAAATCAATGACTTACGGTTCCAATTGCGGTCGCATCCACCGTATTCGCCCGATTTGGCACCCTCGGACTATTATCTCTTCCCAAACCTCAAAAGATGGCTCATCAATAAAAAATTCAGCTCACGCGAGGAAATCATCGACGCCACGGAGGAGTATTTTGCAGACCTTCTGGAAAATTACTTTTCGAACGGGATCAAGAAGTTGGAAAATCGCTGGAATAAGTGTATCGAGCTAAAAGGGGACTATGTTGAATAAAATAAAAAAACATTTAAAAAAAAATTTTTTTTTCATTCCCAAGAGGTTACTTTTTACCCCACCTAGTATTTACGCGACCTTCAAAATGGATCATGGCCCTTTTTCTTTTATTAATACAATTACAAATAAACAAATAAATAAATATAAATACATAACGAACGAAAAGGTATTAATAGTGTTAATATATCCTGTAATCGACATTATTGAATGAATGATTTTTATGTTATCTTGGTTACCCGTTCTTCCATATTGGGATAAATCAAATATGGGCCGCATTAAAGAAGAGAAAACTCATTCAACAGGAAAACCAGAAATCAACCCGCGAAATGAATATATAGTAAAGTGACTTCATAAACATATATAAATTGACGTCATAACACAAACCTACATAAATATAAAGTAATTATTTACTATAGTATAAAAAAAAAAAAATATGTTTTAAAAAGTTGTTATGCTCGGTGATGACACAATCTCTGGGTATGTACAATGTTTGTAGCGTAATTTACATAAGTTTATGGTTGACTTGTTATTTTTTTTTTTTTTTATATGTAAAAACGTTTCTAAAAATCAAAGAAATAATTACAATTACGTGAAAACATTTTTAGATTATGTTTTTTTGGTGAAGAAAAAAAAAAAAAAATGTTACAATGTTTTTGATATCAAAAGTAGAATAAAATATTAAATTGGCAAATGAAATTGTTATTGTACAGTCATACGGAAGTTTTACGACTAATCTAGGTAATACTACTAAAGGCACACATAGGGTATTCATACCTTAGTATCGATACTACAGTATAGCCTTGTACCATGGTATAAAAAGGGGTTGGCACACATCAAACATAGTATTTGTCTGACATTTGAAATTCTGCCATTTCAGCGAGAATATGGGAATTTCTTTTCGCTCCTCTTAAATCCTCTATATGATTCCTACAAATATCTATAAATTTTGAGGTTTCATTAACTCATAAAATTTTGCGTTTTTTCTTTACTTTTTCCATTTTTTTTAAATAAAATTTTCAAAAAAAGAAGTGTAAACATGTGTCAATTGCTCAGCTATCCTACAAAATTCCATTCGCTACTTTCCGCTTCAATAAAAAGGCGCGACAATCACTAAAGAATAGATTACAGTGGCCGAAAAAATTAAGTAAAAAAGGGGATACCACGTACTTTTTCGAATTTAAATACCAGATTTATGCTACGTAGTTGAAATGGTATTCAGCTAATATTCGACGACACATATATGGTATACGACATGGTATCCTTAAACTATGGTATGAATACCCTATGTGTGCCTCTAGTATAATCAAGTAGAGAGACTTTAGTTAAGGCTCTAACCAAGGTTTGGTCTGCGAGCATATCAAAAGTTGATTTTGATAAAAATTGTGTTGTATTGCAAAAATGGAATTCCAAATTTTTAAACAACTAACATCTAATCAATATATTGTAAAATTTGTTGCAACTGAAGAAAGTCCAAATTATTTTGGCTGAAGGAGAACTTATCTCAATAAATACAGTAAAACCAGCTAATTGGACAAAGCGTTTGGGCCTCAGAAAATGTGATCTGGTTCAGAACAAAAAGAATAAATTTAAGTAAAAATGTACAAACAAAAAAAAAAAAATACAAACACCGGAAATAAAATTATTAAATTTTGAAAATATGTTTTAATTATATACAATTATTTGTTTTGACTAAAAAGAATTTTCAAGAATCAAGACGCCATATGAATTTCTCATGTTTAAAAGAATGTCCAAAGGTTCATGTTTTACTGACTTCAATCAGGTCTTCCCGCACACAATAAATGAAATTCTTAATAAAAGAAGAAGAAATTGTTTAGTTTAGCAAAACATTTATCGTTTATTTTTATTTAAAATAAATAAATATATTTTAAAACGGATCCAGTTTAAATTTCCTGTGACGAAATTCTTTTTCTATAGAATTTTTTTAGTAATTAAAATACTAATTTGATATCAAAAAGTTTGTTTCCAAAAACAAAAAAAAAAAAAACATCAAATGGTTTCTTAAAGAAATAAAAAAATATATAAAATAAAGCATTAGCGCTATTTCTGTCCTTGGATAAATAAATTCCCAATAAACACTTCACATTATTTAATTTGAACAAAATCCTACACAATTCTCGTTTTTTTTAAGTCAATAAAATCTAGAAAAATTAATAACAAAATGTTATGCAAACGAATTATGCTAAACAAAAAATCTACTCGTATACAATCATAAACATATAGTAACTTAAAATCGGCCTATAGCCGATTTTTTGATGGCCTATGGTAGAAATGGGGCAGAAAAACTGTCAAAACTAACACTATTTTAAGGTTTTTTCTTTATAACTTTGTTCCTTCTTCTCAAAACCAATTTGCAGGACACCTAGACCCATGACAGCATGAGTCTAATTTGTAAATTTTATTCAAATTGGTGTAATAGTTTTTAAAATACATCAAAAAAACTTTATAAAGGGGGTTATTTTCTCCTAAGATCATTTGACGTGGTATCGTCTATTTATGTAGTTAACCTCTATAATTAATTTCAACAAAATCGATTCACAAATTTTCCAATTAAATCCGAAAAACCATAAACAAAAAAACGACAAAACTTTCTGGTCACCCTGGTTTTACCTTTACAACTTTCCTGCCCCTGGATCGATTTTGCTCAAATGCCTTTACCAAACCAAGTTAAGGAAAAAGAAATTCACATTGTAAATTTCATCAAAATCGGATAACGCGTTTTTGAGTTATCTTGTATACGAACGGACGGACGGACGGACATGCATAAATCGATATAACTTTTGATTCCTGACACAACCATACCCTTAAAACCTTTCTACGACGATTATGTGTTACCAATGGAGTGACAAAACTAATATACCCTCTGGTAGTACCTACCATAGGGCATAAAAAGTAGTAAAGGTGATGAAAAATATAAAATTTCAATAGAATCGGTTCTCTACTTTTTTGGTTGGTTCATGCGTTATTGGGATGTTAAATGAACGAAGGTCATCATTTATTTATATAGAGAGAGACCCTTTTCGAAATGATGAACGATATTTTGGGGGCCCTGCCTGCCCAAATTTCAAGAATAAATAAAGTAAATAAAACGTATTTTGATGAAGTTTTTATTATGAAATTCAAAAGAAAAAACCTTCAAATGAAGCAATATTTTTTAAATTATAAATAAAAAATTAAAATCACTATAAAAACTATAATTTAAGTATGTTTTTCTATATTTAAAGGTTACATAAATTATATTGATTATTTTAAAAATGTTACAAAAGATTTTAAGAAACATTTGTGATGAAAAAAAAAAAATTTGCTGATATATAATTTAGATGAAATTGTAATTCAAAATTAGATCAAAGTTTTGCTATAAAAAGAAAAACGGGTTAAATGTTGTAAATGAATCCATTGATGACAAGGTTGCTTAGAATATTTTTATTTTAAATTTATTTAAGAAAAGAATTTAGAACATTAAATCCATTCTAGAAAGAGATGAATTTCGTTTCAAACCTATTTAATCTCGGATCTTTACTATACCCACGACTCGATATATGAAATGTTTGGGTGTTTATGTTTAAATTGGAGGATCCATTAAAAAAAAAGTAAGAGAAAATGAGATTTTTGCAAAAATTTAGAAATGTATTCATAACCAATAGTTTCTAGTTACACCAACTGTACTTTAAGCTAAGCTATTAGTAGCTTTCCATTAGTATACATCATGTACTATATTATATTAACATAGCAATAGACAATAACCGGTAAATGGAACACACATTTTTATAGACATGAAAAAAAACAATTCTTGTAATTTTTAATTTATTGCGTTCTTTAACTTTTAATTACAAAAAAAAAATATTACTTGAGTGCATCTCCATTTCGTTAAATATCTTGGCAAGTAGATTTTTTAGCGAATATTTCTACCTTTTTACTTGAAAGCACTTAAAAAGTGTAAATGGAAACTAAAATCACGATCATTTTGGTAAAATCTAGATAATATCGGTAAGCTCGATGAAAATTACTATACCTTTTTAGTTTCAAAATGAGATAGGTAAACTTCAAAGTGGAATAGTAAACTTCAAAATAAGAATAGTAAACTTCAATATGAGAATAGTAAACTTCAAAATGAGAATAGTAAACTTCAAAATGAGAATAGTAAACTTCAATATGAGATTTTTTATTTTAATTTAATTTAAAACAATTAATATTAATTCAAAATATTTTAAATTAAATTTATTAATATAGCATATTTTCTAAGTTAAGAGCTGCAGTGAATTTTCTTTGAATGCTTGCGATGCAATTGGCACATGTTGTTGGTATAATTGTATAATTGCAGACCTTCTTCCATAAGGCTTTCTAAGGCTCTTACTCTCTGTTTTTTGACAGATAATTCGTTTCTGATGATAAGAATACTTGACAACTTACTTGAGAGCTCTCTTTTTATTATTCTCATATTGAAGTTTACTATTCTCATATTGAAGTTTACTATTCTCATTTTGAAGTTTACTATTCCACTTTGAAGTTTGCTATTCTCATTTTGAAGTTTACTATTCTCATTTTGAAACTAAAAAGGTATAGAACACAGTTGTTCCAATATGAAAATGAATTTACCCTGACTCTACTTCTGAACCAATATCTGGTAATTTTCACTAGAGGTTAGCTAACTATCCTAGACTGGCAGTCAAAAATTTTAACATAAATTTACTAGTGGCTACACAATCTAGTAGCTTTATCTAGCTGGATTTAATAAAAATCTAGTCAAATTTGATTTAGAGAGGTACATTGACGAAAGCGAAAATAAACTTCAAAAAGTTGATCAGAATCTTGAACCTTATTATATAAATCCAAAAATCTACAAGCTTTATCGATTTTCAATATGTGTGTGTATAAAAACTAGGTACTATTATTTATCTTATTTTTGTTTTTAAAGTCTTAATTTTAAAATTACATAAGATTTAAACAAAAATTTGAAAAAATGAACTCGAAAACGAGTTAAAAATTTTGGAGAAAAAAAAGAAATACACATAAGGAGGTCAAGTTACTTTCAAAAAAAAAGAAAAAAAAAGTTAAAGTTTATAAACAAGAAAACAAGTTCCCCAACGTCATCATCGCCGCCGCTGGTTTTGTTATTTTTCAGTACTTTACAAAAATATGAAAAACTTATAGAAAAAGTACACATGGCGGATCCATCCGTTGTTGTGTTGTACAATAAAAACTCAGGTGAAATCGATATTGCGGTTTTTTTTTTTTTATTGAATATTTTTAAATAGCGGTTACATACCGGATTTTAATTATATTCAATTTTTATTAATTTTTATGTGATATGCAAAAATATATAAAAAATTTTCTCTCATATATGAAAAAAAAGGATATTTTTTAAATTTAGTTTAAAACTAATTTTGCAGCAGTTTTGAATTTCAAAAGCAAATAAAATGACCGCATGCGTGACACACTTTTTGGGATAGAAATGAACTTAACTGAAAAGTTGACACGCATACAAAATGGTGAAATTTTTGTACTTCAAAACACATCACGATTGCTGGCCTTGCAGAGAATTTGAATATAGTGAAAAAAAAAAACAAAAATATGAAAAATTGGTTGATCTCTCGTCATTTAAAATAAATTTGTTAGCAATTTTGAAACAAGTCTTGGAGACATCTTTTGAGATATGTTTTAAAAATCTTCAAGAATATAGATGGACATATTTTAAAAGATGATAATAAAACTCCAGGCACGATTTTCAGCATTTTAGTTCATTTGCATACAAAGAGGGGTAAATACAAGTCCTTATTACCAACTTGTAACCCTTCATTGCTTGCGAATATTAAACAGGTTTTTACTTAATCAATTTTTTATTTATTGCAAGGGTTATGATTTTCTTGTTGATAGAAATTTTCAAAAATTCAAAAACAGAAGAAGGATTTATATGCATTTTAGGGTTGTGTCGAATATAAAAGGCTGTTATTATAATATATTAATTTTTAAAACAATGTTCTCAGGATCCAATAAGAATATTATTGTTTTTTTAGGATAACATAGTTTTTGGCAATAAAATTATTTATTATTAATTATTGCGAAGGATTATAGGAACTTCCAAGCAATTTCTTGTATAAATTTAATCAAAATATTACACATTTTGAACAGAGCTCTCAACGTATACTAAATTTTTGGACATTTCTTCAGTCGGCAAGGCAGATTTTTAAACAAATACTATTATTATTATTGTGCCACCTCATTAGTCGCAAACTATAAATATGACTAAATCAGAATCCAGCTCTGTTGATTGAGTTCTTTTGATTTAATTTAGGAACGGAAATTTGAATTAGTTACTATGTACTTAACTCTTCCCGAGTATGATATCAACCGGTCAAACTCTTGTAGAAGCGAATAGTCATAGTAACAGTCGTCCTATTTCTTGAGATTTTGTACAATTTTGAATTCATTTATTGCGACTGGAGAAATCTATAATTATGTTTACATAAGTAATTACTTAAAACTAACTACTGTCTTATTATCAAACTCTAACTTTTGTATAAAATTGGTATTTGCCAATTCCAATTTAAATGTCGTTCAAAATTAACGAGACTCTGCTGGAACCATTATGAATAAAAAATAAAAAATAAAAATGGCGTATTAAGTACCGAAATTTTAGATCGATATTTTGATAATAGCTTTTTTTTTTTTTTAGGATAGATATACATTTTTTTTTAGCATTGACATTTAAACGTCATAATATCTCTCATCAAGAATTCTTATCATATAAAAATTAATGATATTCTGTAATATATAAAAAAAAAAATCGCTATGATGTGCGTGAGTGAGTGTGAATTTTTTATGACTGCAATCACAACAAACACATTTTACTGACCGAAATATTGATTTTTCCAAAAAAAAAAAAAACATATATTTTCCTCGTCAAAAAGAAAATTATCTTATGTATACTATCATTAAAATATGTGTATTGTGTGCGGATTATGTGTCGCACTAGAAACTTAGCCGACGCGAAAAATCTCATTAATTATAATGATATTTAGGGTACCTAATTATTAGCCGAAAAAAATGATATGATTAGCCGATTTTCATAGAACTTAAAAAAATCAAAATAAATTACTAACTTTCTTGACAAGAAAATTACGTTCAGGAATTATAGAAAAACTCGTAAAGGAAATAAATATAAACTTGAAGAAAAAATTATGCTTTTTAGATTCGCGCATAATACTTACTCTGGATAAAAGTGATCGATATACTTCATAACGACCTCACGAAGAATGTCTTGTTTACCGGAAAATACCGGATACTGTTGTACGGTCATAACGTTTGTCTTCATTTTGATTGTTGGATGTTGAAGATGGGTCGCCGTGATTTTAACGTAACGTAACTTTACTTTTACACGTAATTTTGTAATTATTGGCTAAATTTTAATTGATTTTTTTTTTTTTTGTATGATTTTAGCAAAGGTAAAGAAAAATAAAAGCAAGGCACACTTGAAGAAACCTTGAGACTCTCACTTTTTGCTAAAATTTAATTGTCTTGAAAAGTTTATGAAGGCTTTTTTAAACAAAAAAAAAAAAAAAAATGGCAGACATTTATTTTACACTTTTTTTGCGTAAAAAATTTCTTTTTTAGATTTTCGAGATTGAAAAAGTATCGAAATTCATTAAAATATATTTTTAACGATAAAAAATTATTGTTTTAATCACTTTTTGGTGGCATAAATTTTCTTTAAATATCACAAAAAAAAAAAAAAAATTTTTGGAATAAACTTAATTCTGGTACGACGATGAAAAATACGTTTAAAAAGAAATTGTTTTTTTTTTTAATGAATTTTCTTCTTTAATTAGCACAAGAAAATTTTAATTCTTTATATTGTAAGGTGTTGTAACACTTCTTTTTTTTTCTTCTATATTAATTTTTTCAAATTGCTTTTTTTTCAAGTTAAATTAGCACAAATTGGCTAAAACGAATTACGGAGTAGAAAAAACACTTCTTTTTATATTCACGGAGAATTTTTATTAAACACAAATATGTGTGTAAGAAAAGTGTTGTGATATGATTTTAAATTTTCCTTTTTCAGAGATTTATATTATAATATTAAAAATGATTTATGTGATATATTTTAAAAATACTACGAAAAAAATTTTTTCTTCATTAAGCCCCGTTTAAAGATATATAATATTTTTGTACAATTCAGAAAGAAAAAAAAAATTAATTTCCAAACACAACACAAAATAAAACTATTCCCAAACTTTTATATTTGAAGAATCAGCATAAACTGAATGGGAAGAAAATGTTTCGTCGGATTTGGTTGGATTGCTTTTGGGTTGGGAAAATATATTCTCTTTTAGTGCTGCTGCTTAAATTTACGCTCAGCCATTCTGTATTATTTCAATGTATATAGTATTTATTTACATATATATATATATTATCAAAATATATATGTATATGTTCGATTCGATTCAATGAGGAAGATGATGATGGTACAAAATGACTGAAAAAACATAAAATAACGTAAAATCGGGGTATAGCAGATTTCCTGATGCCCTATGGTAGAAATGGAATTTTGCGGATAACAAAAAAAAAAACCGGCCAATAATAGTACCATGTGATTCAAACCTTACTTTTACTTTTACTTTTTTCTATAGTTTTTTTGACAGATCACGCGTGACTAGTGTCATTCTGATTTGTCATTTTTGTTCAGTATTGTATGGCAATTCATCATGTCAAGACTTACATCTGAGCAACGTTTACAAATGGGCGCTTGAACGCATCGAAGAAAATCCGGAATTTTCAAGCCAAATTTTGTTCAGTGATGAGGCTCATTTCTGCCTTATTGGCTACGTTAATAAGCAAAATTGCCGTATTTGGGATGATGAGCATCCACAAGAGTTTCAAGAGCTACCATTACATCCATTGAAAACAACAGTTTTATTTTATTTCTTCTTTTCAAATTAGCTTTAATTTATAGCTCAGATTTTCAGTCTGTAAATAAGATATCTGGTTATTAGTATTTGTAAAAAAAAAAAAAAGTCCGTGTGATCTTAAAATACATGTATTTACAGCTATTTTCACAAAACTAATGATAAGTAGTCTGGCAGTTTTATCGCGAATAGCATAAATCGATTCGCGGAATTTTATTGAAATCGGTATATTAGGACCTCCAAAAAAAAAAAACTTTATTTACCGATTCTCTACACATCTATTAAAACGATGATTGTTCTTTGCATTAGAAATGTAGTGACAAAACTAATATACTGGTTTGGTAGTATCACATGTAATCATTTCTATATAAATTGATGAGACGTTTGCAGCGCTGCAAAGCCCGCCTCATTTTTAATAGTATTTGCAAAAAAGGCTATAAATACATAAAATTTTATATCACACAGGTCTGTTTTATTTGCCATACCCTACACCGGAGCAGGGTAAGTGGCAAATAAAACGAGCAGGAGTAGAAAAAGCCTTTCATTCAAATGTTTGTAGCGCTGCTTAGCAACCATATTGTAATTAAATGGGAAATTTTTAGCTAATACACTTTTTATGGTAGAAAACTGAACTAATTCGGGTGTAATAGTTACACCTGCTCTGAAAGTAGTGTAGGATTTGCACTTTTGTTGTTTTTGTTTTCAATGTAAAAATTTGCTCTACCCCAGAGCAAGTGGCAAATAAAACAGACCTAGAGTCATTTTAACAAAATACTATTAATAAGGTGAGGTTGCAGAACGTGCCCAAATTGGAAACTCTCATTATTGTATGCTTTTTGGTAGTATCATACCATAGGGCATGAATATAGCATATTGCTGACAATTATTTACTATAGTTTTCTAAACTACGGCCTAAGAAAGAAACAAAAAATACAATAAAGCCTAGAAAAATATTAATCTAATATGTTTTTCAGTAAATATAAAAATTTGAAATCATACGAAATGTGTATTAGTAAGAAATTCAATAAAAATTTAATTCATTTAATTGCGCCATCATTGTTTTAAGTATGTGCAGCATATGACGTATGATATGAAAAATAAACTATAAGTATATAATGAATATATCAGCTGATAATATACAAATATAAAAATATGTATATACTTTTGTTTTTCTATATATACATAACTTTGCAGTGAAAAACAAAAAACAATTTAATTCTGAAATAGTGTGTGGGACATTTGTATGAACCTCCATTAATGAAAATGGAGAGAATAAAACACTGAGGTTATAGCGCTACTGTTTTTGGTTGAAAAAGACGCCACCATTTTAAAAAATTTGATTTCCAACATTTTTTCTGTCTATATATTTAGTAGAGTACCAGAAGAAGAAAAAGCGTATTGCTCGCCCCAATGCGCATACTCTTATTATTTTCGATAATACACACAAATCGCGTTCATACTTTTGATACAGGTAAAAAAAAAAAAAAGCACACCTATGTGAATTTTGTTCAGAGAACCAAAAAAATCCATTAAACTCCGCGTTTTTTCATTGTATTTACCATTCGCGTTCAAGAAGTACAGTCTCAAGTCAGCTTTGGAAAAAAAAATCGTCTTTTATTAAAGAAGAGTAAAAAGGAAGTTATTACGACGTGTTGTAGATGTTTCTTTGGGAATATGTTAAGAATATCATTTAATTTTCTGGTTTTTTTTTTTTACCTTTATAAAATTACACATATGTGAATACATTATTATGATATTGTTCCCCCCTTTTGTCTATTTGACTCTCTTTTTTCACAGAACACAATTGTCGGCCAACAATTGTGTTGTACATAAAATTTCTCTTTGCGCATTTAAATTTTAACATTTTGCGCGATCCATGAAAACACCAACATTAACGACGGCCATTATATTTTCCTCCATTTATTAAATACATACAAAAAAAAAATAAAGAAAAATAATCGCCATTCCATGAAATTTGCAAAATCTCTAAACTTTAATAAAATTTTTCAAGGCAGACATAAAGTCGTGGGAAATTTTTCATTATTTTGGGGTATTTTCTGTTTATATCTAATACAACAAACCCTTTTCTATTCTTTTCTTCTCTATCGCAAAAGTTTTTCTTCTTTACTTGGCATAAGAAAAAAAAATGTTTAATTATGATTTTAGTATAAGCAAATAAAAACTCATCCTTCATATTATCATAGTAGTATGTGAGAGTCAAGGCAGTTCTTGAAATTAAGGGATTTATTTTTTCACGTAGGATTTTCCCAGGAATAATTATATTTTCATGAATAATTCTGATAAGAAGATTATGTGGACATGGTTGGCAATGAAATTCTCAAATCTAGTATAAGGTTTATGCGGCAAATTATGTAAAATAATCATATAATTAAATCAATTTTTAATTTGTCGCAGTTTTTTAGGAGGATTGACTCGTAAGTCTATTTCACTTTTATTACCGGCAGACATTTCGAATCATTTTTGTTAGAAACTGAAACGTTTGAGTTAATGAAATGGGGTCCAGAATTGTACTTATTTTTTTTTTCAAGGAATATGGGGCGACTTGGTCAAATCAAACGCGATATTGAATCGGAAAAGGTTTAAAAAAAGTTTCACTACTCAAATTTTTATGTGAAATAAAAACTATTTTTAAGGTTTTATAAATAACAATATCTTTTCTTTCTTATTCGCTTCTCAAGCATTTATTACTTGAAGATTACCTAAAAATTGTGCTTTTCAGACTTGAAATTATAAACATATAATTCGTTTTTATGATTTGAAAATTAACTTGATTTCGGATTTAAAACTTAATCCAGCTTATTTGTTCAAGACTTGAAGAAGTTTTTTGTACCAAATTTTATTGAAATCAGCAGAGCTATTTTTGAGCTATAGTGGATCAAACAATCAGAAATAGATGGGTAGAAAGATGGATAAAAAAAAAACAAAAATGTGTATTATGTAAATCCAAAATTTTGAATCACTTCAAATCAAATTGAAGTCGATCCAGGTTTACATGCACGATTTCTAGATTGAAGTCAAATTCTAGTAGATCATGTAAACCAAGGTTTCCAACCCGCGGCCCAAGGCAAGTATCAATGCGGCCCGAAAATATTTAAAGTTACTGAAGCATGTCAATTTTTCTGAAGAATGATTTGTGTGTTTGCTCCCAAATGACAAACAACAGAAACAGGA
Source organism: Xylophagus ater (assembly GCA_963422695.1). Lineage (NCBI taxonomy): Eukaryota > Metazoa > Arthropoda > Insecta > Diptera > Xylophagidae > Xylophagus > Xylophagus ater. The sequence continues at coordinate 41,592,280 of OY730479.1, read as the reverse complement.
CCAGAACAGAAAGCTCTTTTGTTATGTAGTAAATTCTCTTTCTGTTTGCGTTGTTCGCTTAGCTACACTGTTCTGTTGCTTGTCACCTGGTGGCTTAAGTGAAGAATGAAACATACTAAGTGTAAAATTAGAACTAACATGTTGGCTGAAAAACATTGAGAACTGCCTGAGAATTGGAACCCCGTCAATCGAACCAGATATTGAAGGTTTAGTTTCTCAACTTCAATGCCAGGTATCACATTCATTTTATGATATGGATTTATACATAGTAATATACTTGTGGCCCAAAACACCATGTCTTCTTCCAATGCGACCCAGGGAAACAAAAAGGTTAGACACCCTTGATGTAAACGAACGAAGAGTAAAAAAAAAATTAAATAGCCAATTCAATTCCATTATTTTGTAATTTATTTAGAAAACTATCACCGACCAACGTTTATAGTGTCGAGATTTTATTCATTTAAATCTAACCAAATTCTAAAGATAGATTATTGCACATTTTCCCTATTTGATATACAGCCACACTATCCAACTACTCAAAAGGATTGCACGATAATAATTTATGGATGAGAAAAGATTGTAAATTTTCACAATTTTCTAAATTAAAAAAAATATTTTTCTACAAAAAAAAAAAAAATTACAAAATATACACAATAAAATTAAAAATAGTATAAAATTTTCGAAAAAAGAAAATCGGTCAGTCACTTGAATAACATTTTGGAAAAGAAAAAAGAAATGTTTATGTTTTTAGCTGTGAAAAAAAATTTTAATCTAATTTTTTTTTCTTAAAAGTTTTTCAAAAACATATGTGAAAGATTTTGAAGCAAAAAAAAAAAAAAAAAAAATAGTTAGTATGTACTCTAAATTAAAATTATATATAATTTTTGAAAATTTGCCAAAAATCTTAAAAATAACAAACAAAAAAATAATAAAGCAAAGAGTTTTCTTTGAAAGAAGGAAAAACTTCTTAAAATTGTTGATTATAACATTTGATTTATGTATTTATTTCTTTTTGGTTAAACAACTAAAACCGCGTTGTGATTAGTACGAGTACAACATATTACGTCAGATTCTCTAAAAACAAAAAAACTACACAAGATACAAAAAAAATACTAAAAGAAAAAAAACAACAAAATTTATATATATAGGTATTTAACATTGGCACATTATTTTCATATATGTTTTGCGTGCAAACAAGCCCCAATGATAATATAGAAAGTGACACCACCAAACATAACACCTTATAAAAACAAGTTTCGCAAAACAAAATCGTACTACCATGATTAGCCGATTTTACTTTATATATTTTAGTAGCGATTATTTTGGTTGGTAGTACTAAATCGGATAATATACATTCATGTAAAGCAAAAAAAAAAAAATAACAACACCAACCAGCTGGGGCTTGTATAAAAAATTGGCATCACGATATTTGTAGTACACAAACCCGGTGAATAGAGTCTTAGAAAGAGTATTGGTTTGTTATTTATAGAGTATCGGATAATGAGAATAATTGCGCTAAAAATTGAATAGAGATTGCGCGCTATTTCCTCCCACCATCCCATTTTAAAATCATACATAAAATAAATATACATTTGCAGTTTAAATGGATGCTGAAAATTTTCTTTTTTTTTTGTAGCTTTTTATGCGTTTTTAATAAAAATTGCCAACATTACTAATTTTTTTTTTTGATGATTTTAAGTTTTATAATTAAAATGTTTTAACAAATTATAGTTTTTTCTCGTACATAAAACAAAATTTTTTTTGTCTTGTCTTCAAATTGATGCAACACAAAATTCGTCGAGAAGGAGCTCAAAATTTCAGAGATTCATTTTTGTAGATTTTTGATTTTTATTTGATTTACTTGATACACGTGTCTCTTGTATCCTACCCTAAAAATCATCCTACTTAGAAAATGTTAACAACATTATACTATCTTTTCTATTTTGTATGGAAAACAAATTCCAAACAAATTTCCACAAATCCTAGTCAAGAAATACTACATTTCATTTGTTTTAAGATGAAACATGTCAAGTTTCACATCAACTAAATTCCAAAATAGTCCAAAATACTACATGGGTTGATAAGTAAGCTACGTAACAATAGATAGAGCCACAAACGAATAAATCACTTTGTTGTCAAATAGCACCAACCTTCAGACGACCACATATCAAGTTTCATGACAATCTGTTTGTTAGTTCTTGTTTGAAAGCCGTAGAAAGTGAACAACTTTGATTATTTTTTTTATAATGGAAAAAAGTGAATTTCGTGCTGTGATTAAACACTATTTTTTGAAAGGTAGAACCCCAGAAGAAACTAAAGAAAGGCTCGATAAATATTATGTGGAATTTGCTCCGTCAGATTATATGGTGAAATACTGGATGGCTGAATTTAAACGTGGCCGAACAGACACAAGTGATGAACCACACTTAGGTCGTCCAATACAGGTAACTACTCCAGAAAACATACGAAAAATTCATCGTATGGTTTTAAAAGATCGCAAATTGAAATTGAGTGAGATAGCTGAGCTTATGCACATGTCAAAAGACCGTGTGTGCAATATTTCGCATGAATATTTGCATATGAAAAAGCTATTGGCACGATGGGTACCACGAGTTCTCACAGCGGAGCAAAAGGAAAACCGTGTCATTGCTTCCGAGCGCGGATTGGAGATGTTTAAGCGCAATCCAACCGAATTTGCGTCTCGAGTAGTAACGATGGATGAAACGTAGATCCACCACTACACACCAGAATCCGCTAAACAAGTGTCATATGGAGTAGGACCACCTGAAAGCCGTGCAAAACGCCCAAAGACACAACAGACGGCATGAAAGGTATTGGCCAGTGTTTTTTGGGATGCCGATGGTATTATATTCGTCGATTATCTTGAGCACAAAAGAACAATCACTGCTGATTATTACATAGCATTATTGGATCGATTGGATGCCATATTGAGAGAAAAACGCAAGCGGTAAACAGAAAAAAAATATTTTGTTTCTTCACGATAATGCACCGGCACACAAAGCGCATAAATCGATGGCCAAATTGGAACGATTGGGCTACGAATTGGTTTTCCACCCACCATATTCGCCAGATCTAGCCTCCAGCGATTATTATCTCTTTCCAAACTTGAAAAGAATGCTCCAAGGAACGAGATTTCACTCTAATTCTAAAGTTGAAGCGCAAACTACAGTCTATTTTGAGGAACTTTCAAAATCGTTTTAGGTTTAGGAAACTGGTATAAAAATGTTACAAAAACGCTGGACTAAGTGTATGGAGCTAAAAGGAGATTATGTTGAAAAATAAAAAAGAATTTTGATAAAAAAATTGTGTTCTCCTTGTTAGGTAGCTTACTTATCAACCCATGTAGCATTTCATGAATTGGCAATTTAATTTCGCGACGCTTCTTAATTCCAGCTATTTGCAGCAATATGCCAATTTCAGAATTCTGAGCGAAATAAGTTCGAATGTCCGAAAATTTAAGAGACAACATTTGCCAGGTAGCGCCTTAAACTAGTAAAATTTTTCATTAAAACAGGATTAAATGAAAAAAAAGAAGAAAATATGCAAAAATTTGTCCTTTTATTTATGATTTTAGACTAAAAGGATCAACTGTACAGATTAACGATTGATTCATTCGTTGCACATTAATGGTCTATTTTATTTGCCACTTGCTCTGGGGTAGAGCAAATTTTTATATTGAAAACAAAAACAACAAAAGTGCAAATCCTACACTACTTTCAGAACAGGTGTAACTATTACCCCCCGAATTAGTTCAGTTTTCTACCATAAAAAGTATATTAGCTAAAAGCTTTTCATTTCATTAGAATATGGTTGCTAAGCAGGCTAGAAACATTCGAATTACAGCTTTCTCTTACTCCTGTGCTCGTTTTATTTGTCACTTACCCTGCTCTAGGGTAGGGTATGGCAAATAAAACAGACCTTAAATGTCAAATCAATATTACCTTATTTATGTTCCGTCATGAATCCGTCAACAATATTGCTCAGACCCAACCAATATGTGGATTGTTTTATTTGAAAACTTTTAATTCAAAAAATTAAAATAGTATTACTTTTACTACTATGCTTTCTCTTAACGGTTCAAAAACTAATTAATTCATTTTTAAATTCAACATAAAAATAAACATTATGCAAGTTTGAATGATCTAATTTTAAAGTAGGTAAATTTGTTGATGTGTGTCTGCTGTTTGTTTTTTCTTGAATTCTTCCAGGAAACGATGTTTTATTACTATTTTCTGTGCGCTTTAATTACCGTCATATCAGTTTCATGATGTAACTAATCATTGAAAATGTGATCGACGACGGTTCTAACCTAAATTTCTCATGTAATAAATTTTTTTTTTATCTACGATAATTCAAACATGGCACACTTCAAAGGAAATTAAATGTTTGAAGTTTAGGCTTTTATAAATATCTATACAAACATTATTTTGATTAGGCCTTTTAGAAGATAATATCCCCCGAAAAAGTCTTATTTATTATTTTCTTTTCGAGATTGTACGATATTTTATAATCTTAAGGGATTTATTCGAAGCAGATCCAACTATCATCCCACATCTGTTTAATTATGAAGTGATGATGATGATGATGATGATACGCGGTGCGACCTTGGTAATAATAAAATAAAATAACATTTGAATTTTGAATATGATACACACAGCCATGTGGTGTTCGATCCCGCACCTATTTTTCCACCTTTTTCATATTTTCTTAGAATTTGGTAGAACAATTTTTTTTTTTTTTTTGGAAAAATGCCCAAATTTTGCATATTTTTAAGAGAATAAGAATTATTCATTGAGCTTGAAAAAATATTTTGTTTAGTCATCTTAAGAAAAATCAGAAAATTATAAAATTGAAGAACTTGGGACGTTATGAAATTTTATTAAAAATCTTTCGAAGGATCAAAATGTAAATTCAATTACATTTCTGATTTAAAAATATCTAAACTTAATAATATTATTGGATCTATAATAGATTGAATAAAATTATAAAATATTCTTGAATGTCGTCATTTTGAAATCACACGTTCTCGATATAAATCATCTAGTCGAGTTTTTGTTATTTATGGTCCAAATAAATTTCTTAAGGCCAATCTCCACACAGCCGACATCCTATTCTGATAAAAGTATGGGATGCACTTATGCAAAATTTAGTTAAACAGAAAGGGAGAAACTATCATCCTACGAATTTTGTCGTCTTCTGCAGTTATAATTTCCCCATCTGATTCTTCATCTGCCAGATGATTCCCCTCAAACGCAGATAAACTTGTTCATCTGATTTATGGGTTTTCATCTGCATTTGCATACTCTCACAATAATAATACACGATATCGTCGCACACTACCAAATTTTCTTATAGGAAGTTTTTCTATGACGAATGGATTTTTATGGTTTACGCAAGTTAAATTTTTAACTTCTATACGATGTATATAAAAAATAAAAAAATTTGTTTTGCAAATCTTCACGTTTTATAAAATTCTAAATGGTTTGCAATCATTTTTATCCAATGTCTGTCTGTATATCACAACAAATGTTGTGATTAACTAAGGACTAAGTTCACTCTGAATTCCCATATTCATATAGCTTTCTTTTAGAAAGGCTTTCGGAAGGTAACGTGATTTGAACATACGTATAGAAGTTTCGTCGTTTTGCACTATAGCTTGTTTTTAGATATGATAGGAATTTAAGCCTTATGATAAAGTCTGAAAACACAATTTGGTACTACATTTTCCTATAAAATGGAAGGGAATATTCTTAAATTTCCCATAAAATTATAAATTGTGTGGGGAGAGACCCTGATGTTTTTATTCGGTCAATCCTAGCGAAAATTGCAAAAGTCCATCTCTTTTTACTTTTCTGATTTTTCTCGTCAGAATAGGATGTCGGCTGTGTGGAGATTGGCCTTTACGGTCCAAATAAATCTCTTACACAACAGATTGATTGGCAAAAAAAATGGAGTTTTTGCAAAAAATATGTCTCTCTGGATTTAGGCGTTTTAAAACATGATAATCCATAAAAAAAGCTAGACTACGTATTTTTTCACTGACACAAGACTTTATTTCTATTATATTTCTGAGAAAAAATGAAAATAAATTATTATAGAAATAATTTAAAATTCCATCCAAATATAGATTTGTGTAAAAATTTTACGTGGAAAATGTGTTTATTTTGAATCGTGTCTGATTTATTCACATCTTAATTTTCTAAATCAACATTTTCGTATTTGAGAAAATGTAAATTATTTCATCAAATATATTATTCTTTTCCAAAAGAAGAATAGAATCACAAAAATTATATAATATTTAAATAAATAACAAAATTTCATTTAAAAACCAGACATTTTTGCGTTTCAATAAAAATTTGACTTTGATTTCTTTTTGAAGGAAAAAAGTCAAACAAAAAACTGGAATAATGTTGTTTTCTTAAAAATTTCTTAAGATTTTTAATCAATTAAATTTTTTTTTTTGTATTCATAAAATTTTGGAGGAAAAGTGTTTCTCGTATAATAATATACACAAGGCAAATAAAAATCAATACTGGAACGCGAAAGCACGTACTCGTACAAAACGAAATCGCAATCGTAACGCGATCTGATGATGTCATTAGGTTTGTTTTAACATTAAAGTTTGGTAAAGTTTTTCGACTTTTTACTTGTTTGTTTGTAAATATAAGAAATTTGAAAGAAAAAACTTTTAAAAAAGTTCATAAATTTAACTGCAATTTCTTTTTTTTTTTTGTATTTTAAAAGGTTTTTTTGTTTTGTTTTCAATTAATAAAAAGGTGTTAAGATGTATATCCGAACAGCGATTCAGGCGTACATTTGTCGACGTTTTTTGCCACCTTTTTTGAAAAATTTCCTAATATGAAAAAAGGGTTTGCCACCTCGCTAAATCTAATTTCGAAAAGAAAATTATTTATACCGTCGGGAAATTTTTTGTCACCAATTTTTCTACCGTCCTCTCGAGCTAGTCAGTATTTTTATTCTTTATAAAAAAAAATGGTTTTGTTATTTTAAATTTGAAAAAAAAATTGGAATTGGAAAAAATTGAAATGGTAAGTTTTTATTTAACAGATTTACGAAAAAAATCATGTGTTTCGAACTCAATGACTACATGCATGTTTATTTACACACATACTGAAGCATTTTATCAACCATATGTGGTGTCTTGGAAAAGTGACTTCGAATGCCGACAAATGTACGCCTGAATCGCTGTTCCGGTGTAACAATCTATATGATATTCTATACCATAGGACATAAAATTTAAATTGTTTTAAGAAAAAAGTGAAACACGCGAGAAGACTTTAAGAAGGTCATACAGAATTTTTTGATCTTTTTACTCCGATGCTTACACATGTTACAAGTTTTACACAAACGTTTTCAATTCTGACGATATGGTCAAGGTAAACTGGTTTTACCTGGTGTTCAGCAGCGAAAACTGATAATCCATATGAAAAGTTTAATCGCGAAATAAAAACAAAAAGAAAAAAAAAATTCATACATTTGATTGAGCACCGTTTTTTTTTTCTCATTACTAAAATTTGATAAATTTTGATCTTAAAGGCATTTGTAATTTTGCAAAATGTAATTAGTTGTGTGTAAAAATATTGCAAAAAAAAATTTATTTTTATGATTATAATTAATTGGAAAACCAATTAAGGTTCGCGTTAATTAACAAACGTGGTTAATATAAAAAAAAAAAGCATTGAGTAACCATATTTTTTGAAAAGTTGAAATCAGGACTAAAATATTGTGTAAATTTTGAATTAAAAATGAATATTCATTTTCGCAATTTTAACAAGAAAGTTATACTATATATAGTAAAAACAAAGATTTTTAAGTAATTCAATCAAAGGATAGATAGTGCAGAAAGAAATAGTTGTAGGAAAAAGTTGGCTTGCCTAACAAGTTTCGTTGAAATATTATTAGCTTTGGTAATTTTTTTCTCAGACTAAATTCATTGATTTGTTAACAACGAATTTCATTTCTACCATAGAGTATCAAAAAATCGGTTTTAAGATTCTGTTTTTTCTTTTTTTTTTAATTTAAACTTTATTCTATATTTTACTAGAATTTTTTTTCCCAATAAAGTGAAAGTTTTGTTATACGTACTACTGTGTTCAAAAAGTAAGGTGAATTTTTAATTTAAACTTCCCGCGTTAACCGAATCTGACAAATTTTTTCAAGTTGGTAGGACTGTTAGTGACATCTGTGATAAATTAAATGTCAATATCATCATTAGTTTTTAGTTTACGCTTGGTTTTGTGAACAAAGAAAAGTGAATTTGACGATTTTTACGATGTCGAATTTTGTTGAGCAAAGAACCACCGCCGCTGAAACGTATCGAATGTTACAAAAGGCCTTCGGTGACGAGACTATGTCACAGAAAAGTGTTTACAAGTGGTACAAAGACTTCAAAGAAGGCAGAGAACGGGGGTGGGGGGGGGGTTATTATTTTGAGGGGGACGAAATCGATTTGGAAGAATACATAAAAAATTTTAATTTTAAAACAAAATTCACCTTACGTTTTGAACACAGTGGTATAGTAAAAACAAAGATTTTTAGGTAATTCAATCACAAAGGATAGATAGTGCAGAAAGAAATAGTTGTAGGAAAAAGTTGGCTTGCCTAACAAGTTTCGTTGAAATATTATTAGTTTTGGTAATTTTTTTCTCAGACTAAATTCATTGATTTGTTAACTACGAATTTCATTTCTACCATACCAAAAAATCGGTTTTAAGTTTCTGGTTTTTTTTGTTTTTAATTTAAACTTTATTCTATATTTTACTAGAATTTTTCTTTTTTCCAATAAAGTGAAAGTTTTGTTATACATATATTGTAGAAATTATGTCAAGATATTAAAATATTGCAGTTTCTATTTTACGACAAAAACATATCAAAAAATGAAAGGATATTAAAAAATAAAAAATAATATTTGTCATACATTTTGGAAAATGAAATATTTTTTTTAAAGGTTTATACGACAAACACGAGGATGCTTTCACTACAAAAAAAAAAAAAAAAAACTACATATACAATTGAATCAAATCCCACAAAAATCGATTTTTATATGAATTTTTAAAATTTTAAAAATATATATTCATAAAATCACCAAATAGAACGTCAATGGCCAAAAGCAAGGTAAATTTGATAGGAAGTAAAAAAACAAAAAACGACAAACAAACATTTGTTCCAAATTATTATAAGCAATAAATTTTAACGATTTTTTATATATTTTATTTAAATCTAGTTTCTCTAAGCAACATTATAGTGTTGTCTTCCTTAATTAATTAATTAATTTCTATTTTGTAATTGATACAAGTTTTAATTGTTTTATTACATATTTACGATGGAATTTTCATATGGAATGAAAATTGTTAACATTTAAAATGAGAAAATGTAAATCAAAGTTGTCTTGACATAGATTTTCTTGTTATTATTGAAATGCGACTATCTGAACACCTTCATTTGGATATCATACAAATAGTTAAATAGGAATATGACGTCAGTGTATGAAAAATTTGCATTTATAGGCTTTTGATGCATTTCTGTTGGAACACTTTTATTATTTAATTAAATTTTTACTATTTTACTTTTGATTTCATTTAAAAAATTGAAAGTTTTTATTTTTTTTTCTTAACATAGTTACTGCATCAAAACAAAAAGAAATACAAATCAAATATTAATAATTTAATTTTTTTCGTCACTTCAAAAATCGCCTGAAAACCAAGCATTAAAATTTGGTGGCCATATTAGGGGGTCATATATCACAAAATTTTATACAAACATATAGTAACCTAAAATCAGCATATAGCCGAATTTTTGATGCCCTATGGTAGAAATGGGAGAGAAAAACAGTCAAATCTAACAGTATTTCAAGGTTTTTTCTTCATAACTTTGTTTGCTATTTTCAAAACTTCCTCTCATTCGCAGGTAACCTAGGCCCTAATAGGATAAATCCAATCTGAAAATTTTATTTAAATCAGCATATTAGTTTTTAAAGTACATCAAAAAAACTTTATGGACAAACTAATTTTCACCTAGGATTATTTCTTTCTAAACTATCCTTATATCGATTTTGCGGAAATTTAACATGGTTTCGTCTATTTACCTATTCAACCAATATAATATAATTTATATATAATTTAAACAAAATTGATTTACAAATTTTCCAGTTAAATCCGAAAAACCATATAAAGAAACGACAAAACTTTCTGGTTTTCTGATTTTTGCTGAAATGCAATACCAAACGCAGTTAAGGAATAACCAACTTACATTCTAAATTTCAACAAAATCGGATAACGCGTTTTTGAGTTATTTTGTCCACAGACGGACGGACGGACATGCATAAATCGATATAACTTTTGATTCCCTACACAACCATACCCTTGAAATTTTTCTGCGATGATTATTTCTATGCGTTACACACTTAGTGACAAAACTAATATACCCTCTGGTAGTACCTACCACCATAGGGCATAAAAATCACATTTCATATTCAGTAACCTAATGACTTCGTATGTACTGAAATTCATCAAATCATAAACAATAGGTCTGTTTTATTTGCCATACCCTACACCGGAGCAGAGTAAGTGGCAAATAAAACGAGCAGGAGTAGAAAAAAGCTTTAATTCAAATGTTTGTAGCGCTGCTTAGCAACCATATTGTAATTAAATGGGAAATTTTTAGTTAATACACTTTTTATGGTAGAAAACTGAACTAATTTCGGTGTGAGAGCTACCCCTGGCCTGAAAGTTCAATGTAAAAATTTGCTCTACCCCAGAGCAAGTGGCAAATAAAACAGACCTAATAAATGCAAGATTTTATGGGCCACAGTTTAGTCGCCAATGTGAATTTGCCGGGCATTACTTATTGTCCATAACACTGAAAAGCTGTGCCAAGTTTCAGTTTTATATGTTATTAGAAAGTATATGAAGTAATTGGTTGATACAACTTGTTCTGTGTGACATTTGGAACTTTGTAAATCATAAGTTAATCTTAAATTTTAAATTTTCCTAGTTTCCTATAAGACTTCTAATATCCTAGACAGATCTCCGATTTTAATTACAATAATTATTTTTTAATGATACTTCTGGAACACCCATGACAAACATCTTCTTTTCTTCACAATGATCATTATTCTTGTCATTCCAAAAGGTTCATAAAATTACTATTTTGTTTATAATTTTCAAAATATAATGTTTATTCATTTTGATTCAATAAAATTAATTTTTTTAAATTGTTTTTAGTAAATTTTAAGGAATTTTTAGAACAATGAACATTTTTCTTCCTTTTAAGTTTATGTCAAACAAGAAAACATGTCAAAATCACATGAAATTTTTAAAATGTTCAAATGTAGATGGCCCTGTAAACAGTGTGAAGCGAAAATTTGGGACCTCTTCATTTGATAATTAAAACAATAATGATGCTTGAAATAGATACTTAAAATTGATCATTATTACGTAAATAAAGGTCATTATCGAGTTTTAATGACCGATTGGGCAATAATGAGCATTAAAATCGGAGATCTGTCTAGGATATTAGCCATTGGGAACTACAGAAAAAAATATTTGAAAAAACAGTTCTCCATCATTTAAAAAGCCGATACTAATATATCGAGTAGGAACTGTAGACAATAATTTCATAAAAAATTATGATTTTAATTCTAATTAATTTTTATGGTATTTATATGAAAATTGCAATTCCAATATTATTATTATTTTTTTTTTTTTTTGTAAATCATCATTTTGTTGATTTGCAATAAATAAAATTCAATACAATATTCGAGAATCAACAAATTAATGTTGAGCTAATCAATTTAATTATTTGAATGACGTGCATGACGAAAAAAAAAAAAACGCTTGAATAATTAAATTTGATCTTTGTGTGTCCTTCTATCGAAGAATATTTTTTATTGTTATTAAGAAATAATAATAAGACCAGAAAATTTGAAGCTGATTGAAAATTTATGATAAAATGATTTAGAAGAATCTCTGAAGAAAAATAATTTCTGGTTTTAGAGAAACAAAATTCGAAGTGCAGTAAATTTATTGAAGATTTTCAAACAATGGAAGGAAATCATTTTAATTTGATATTAATCGGAAATAAAATTAATTGTTCACATGATTTATGAGAATACGGAAATGACGTTCCTATGCAGTAGAGTGTCTATTTTTATTGATGATTTAAAAGGAGATTTTTTAAAAGAAAATATTGGGTATCGCAAAAAGAAACACATTTTTATTACATTTAAAATGAATTTTTTTAAACTAAATATGTGACATTTTGAGCGGTAATCTTTTGCCATTTTTTTGGTATAACCATTACGCCATCACTGTAGAATTTCTGGGATTTCTGGGCGAAAAACTGAAGTAAGTGATTTTCACAAGCCTCTTTTGAAATCACTTTTAAACCATTAAAGGAATTCTGCAGAGACCAAAACAAATGGTAGTCAGATGGAGCAAGGTCCGCACTATATGAATTCTTGCCTAGTCATTAAAGATGTGTGTAGTCATGATGGTAGGTGACGCCTTTTCTATTGATCGATGGTGGCCGCTTTACCTCACTTGCGTGCTTTAATCGCATTAGTTGTTGACAGTAGAGAGTGAAATCAATCCTCTGGCCAGGTTGGATCAGTTCATTATGCACGATTCCCTTCCAATCCCACCAAACACAAAGCATTTGCTTACGTGGGTTAGTCCTGGCTTTGCCACCGTTTGTGCAGCTTCATTCTTCTTGGACCACGATATTTTTCACACATTATAGTCGTATGTGATCCACTTTTCATTACCTGTTATCAATCTTTTCAAAAATCGATCGATTTCGTTTCGTTTCAGCAACGATTCGCAGATGGAAATTCAGTTCATTAAATTTTTTACTGTTAATTCATGTGGAACCCAAATATCGAGCTTCTTTTTGTATCCAACTTTACGCAAATCGTTCAAAACTGTATTTTGATCAATCTCTAATTCCTCAGCAATGTCATAAGATGAAATGTACCGGTCTTCTTCAATTTTTTGGAGAATTTCATCGACTTTTACAATGATTGGCCTTCCAGAGCTCGGCGCATCTTTAACATCGAAATTTCCAGAGCGGAAACGAGCAAACCATTTACTACTTGCTACTGATTTTGATAGAGCATCTTCACCATAAACACTACGAATTTTTTCACAAGCCTGCGAAGCTTTATCGCCTTGGTCGAAGTGATATTGTAAAATACAGCGAATTTTTCAGAATTTTGGCTAATTTTCAAAATCCAATTACCATTACTTCTGACTGATTTTCACAATTTTTTTTTAAAAATATTCTATGAAATGTTGCCTTTCAATCGCGTTATAATATAAACATGATAGGGTTAGAACTACTAAAGTTATGCGGCTCTAAAGCCAAAAAAATCTACGAACTTTTTGCGATGCCCAATATTTGGTAATCCCATCTGAATTTCTTATACCTCACAATATATTTCGAGTTTGATTTTCTTATAAACAATAAAAAGAATCAAGTTAACATTGATACACGAGATCGAACTTGAAACTTTGAAGAGCTCTCCAAATCGTGAAAGTGTATGATCTAATTTTGAACTTGTAATCAACATCATTGCTAATAATACGTCCCATGTGAAAATCCCCTAAAACAGGTTTATTAAAAGTTCAATTAATACCTCTTTGTATATAAACGCTGGATCACAGAACTTCATTAAGAAAAATACCAAAACATTTATAAGCTTTTAATTATTGTGGTCAACCGCACCTCTATATTTATGGTATATATAATAGATTAGTGTTTTTGCGTCATAATTTTTTTTTTTTTTTTAGCAATCGAACAATATTGGTGATGTCAGATGACATTTTCATCATCCTGTGAATTGATTTCCTCAAAAAAGCAGAATAACACTAAAATAAAATAAAAAACATAAAGTAATTTAAAATCGGCCTATAGTCGATTTTTTGATGCCCTATGGTAGAAATGGGAGAGAAAAGTTGTGAAAACTAAGAATATATCAAAGTTTTTTCTTCATAACTTTGTTTGCCCTTTTCAAAATTTTCTCTAATTTGTAAGTAACCCTGGTAGCATAAGTCTAATTTGCAAATTTTATTCCAATCGGTGAATTAGTTCTGAATGTACATCAAAAAGACTTTCTGAACAGGCTTATTTCCTCCTACGACTATCTCTTTCTCCACTATCCTTAGACCGATATCACTGAAATTTACAATGGTATCGTTTATTTATGTAGTCAACCAATACAATTAATTTAAACAAAATTGCTTTACCAATTTTACAATTAAATCCGAAAAACTATATAAAAAAAACGACAAAACTTTATGGTCACCCTTGTTTTTGCTTAATAACTTCGCTGCCCCTCAGTCGATTTTGCTGAAATGCAATACCAAATCCACTACAGGAATAACCAACTAGCATTCTAAATTTCATCAAAATTGGTTAACGTGTTTTTGAGTTATCTTGTCCACGGACGGACGGTAGTAGCTAACATGGAGCATTAATATAGGGAATTTTTTTAAGAATTTTGGCTCATTTTTAAAACCCAATTACCCCAATTAGTTCTGCCTGAATTTCACAATTTTTTTCATAAATGTTCTACAAAATGTCACCTTTTAAGCGCGCTCTAATATAACTTGATAGGATTAGAACTACTAAAGTTATACGACTCTAAAGCCATCTATTGGAAAAAAACGCCACGAACTTTCTACTTAACTCAATATTTCAAGGTTTTTTTCTCCATAACTTCGTTTCTTCATTCTCAAATTGGCTCACAAGTAGGCTAGAGTCTAATAGCATAAACACGTTTCGTAAATTTGATTGAAATCGGTATATAACTTTTTAAAATACATCGAAAAACTTTAAGAAAGAGGCTTATTTTAGGCTACAACTATTTCTTTCTCTACTATCCTTGGACCGATTCGACTGAAGTTACACATGGTGTCGTCAATTTATATATTTAACCAATATAATTAATTTAATCAAAATTGATTCACAAATTTTCGAAATAAATCCGAAAAACCATATAAAAAAACGACAAAACTTTCTGGTCAGCTTGGTTTTTGCTTAATAACTTCTCTCCCCTTCAGTCGATTTTGCTGAAATGCAATACCAAACGCAGTTAAGGAATAACCAACTTACATTCTAAATTTCAACAAAATCGGATAACGCGTTTTTGAGTTATCTTGTCCACAGACGGACGGACGGACAGACGGACGGACATGCATAAATCGATATAACTTTTGATTCCCTGCACAACCATACCCTTGAAATTTTTCTGCGATGATTATTTCTATGCGTTACACACTTAGTGACAAAACTAATATACCCTCTGGTAGTACCTACCATAGGGCATAACCATTCATTTTGTAAATATGAAAATGTTTTTTGGGCTGGGTCGAATATGTTTTTGAGAAACAATTGATATATTATATCGTATAGCCGCTATTTTATCCTATTAACCTTGAACATTTTATCGATGTTATATATACCGTTCGATATCACGCGAATTTGGTACTATATATATAAAGGAATTGCGCGTGGATATAAAAATAAATAAATTCTTTATTAAATTGATTTTTAGAGGTGAAAAAGGAGAGAAAGATCATTTTAAAAGAAATTCATTGAAATGAAACGAAGAAAAGAATTTAACAATTGCACATTAAAATTATAATTATCATAAAAATATTTTTTTTTTTTTTTTTGTATAAAAACAAGGAAGTTTTATAATTATTTATTTTTAATATTTTTTAAATTATTTTTTATAATCTTTTAATAAAATTAAATTTTTTAAAATATATTTTTCTCAATGAGGTCAAAAAGATTGTAACTTGAGCTGATAAGGTGGTGCCTTTATCATTATTTTTTTTTACTTTCCCAATAAACGAATGTTTATAGGAAAGTACTATAATCGTGCGAAAACCTAACTTTTGATCTAGAAGGGCTAGGAAGATGTAAATAAGTGCAAAATCCGTTTCGTCAAAAATAATTAGCCCCATGTCCGTCCGCTTTTTTAAATCGTTAATAAAATCTGAATGGATGGTCCGATTTCCATGAAACTTTCACCATTTAGGTGTTGCATCAAATGCCAGATGGTGTTAGATTTTGGGCGAAATTAATATATGGCAACACTATTTGGTAACGCTTCTTTTTGTCTAAAAACGACAAAATTTTGTCCGCACGGTTCAGATTAAACTGTTGGGCCAATTTCGATAAAATTTACACAGTTCATGTATTTGATCCTAACTTAGATCTGATTAGTTTTAGGGCCATATTCGACTATGGCAACACTGTCTAAAAATCCATTTTGTCCAAATATAGTCTATTTTTGCACTTGTTGTAAAATCGAAACAGCTCGTCCAATTTTGATGAGATTTTCACAGTTTGTGTACTAGGATCTAAGTCAGAACATATTAACTTTTCAATGGCATTTACATCTGGCAATACTAATGCGCAAAACTTTTTTAAAAAAATGTTGTGGTGGAAATATAGAAACTTCCCTAATTCGGTTAATAATAGTCGGATTTTAATGAAACTTCGAACGTACGTTTGGAATGGATCAGTTGAAAAAATAAAATATGTCTCCCCGCGGTGGGGGGTTGTGGAGGGCTGAAAAAGAAAAACTTCAATAATTCACTCAATAATAGGCAGATTTTCTTTAAACTTGGTGTGTACATTCTGGATAGGGCAAGTGAGAAGATAGAATGCGTCTCCCCTCGGTGGGGGTTGCGGGAGGGTGATATAAAGAAACCTTAATAATTCGGTCAATACTAGTCACATTTTCATGAAACTTGGAATGTACATTTAGAATAGGAGAACTGAAATGAATATTTGATGACATTATCGGGAAAGTTCCATAGTGGTCCGGCCGATATAGAGAAAATGTAAATTCACTACTATGGTTTGCTTCGCTCATTTTTTTTTTATAAATATGTTATCAGGAATAAATCACGTTGTATTTCTATCTGGCCAAGAAAATCATTTCTGACAAATTTTGTAAGTAATAGAAAGTAAAATAATTTACATTAGCCATGACGATCTTGCACACAACACGCGACAATAGGAAAACAATAATAATAATTGGATAAAACCTAAAATGTGATAAGAACTTTAGATACTTGCATACGGCGGCGTGCAAGGCAAATGAGCCGCCCGAAGCAAATCCTCAGAATGCGGCCCCAAAATTTTAAATCACAAAAAGGCTTGAAAATTCATTAATTTAATGGAAATTACCTTTTGCTGCATTTTTACTTTCAATTTTTATACAAACATGAAACATAAATAATTTACTTCACAACATAAAAAATTGAGCGATTTTAATATTCACTTCTATTTATTGTATCAAAATCAGTTGTTACAACGGAAACACGTGAAATAAGTAGGAAATATGAATTTAGCTTATTAATGATAAGTTAATAGTTTAAAGACTGAATTAAATTTTAACTTTGAAATATGATCAATAATGTTTTAATTTATTACAAATTTAACTATGATTGGTTTAGTGTCAACTGTTTAATTAAAAATACCCCTGTCGCGCTTTGGCAATTGCGAACTTTTCGGTAATTATCTCTTTTGGAATTGATTCCAGTAGCTTAGATTCAATTGAAAGTATAACCAAATTGTTCAATCGTTCTTGGCCCATGGTTGTGCGCTCGGAATTTTGCCGCCTCCCAAACGTGCCGCCCGAAGCAATTGCTTCATTTCGCCGTTTGCATATTCCAATCAACCAAATATGATAGTTATATTTAGCGATTTTTAAAAAATAAAATTGCCCAAAACTTGACACCAAATAAAATATAAAAGTACCGGGGGACCGAGCTTTGCTCGGTAAGGCAAAGTTAAAGTATGCCGAAAAATTGCGAAAAATTTAAAATATAGAAATGTGAAAGTTCCTACATATCCATATGTTTCAATTTGCGGCAATTTTTCAACAAATTTACGGTAACCTTGATTTCGGATATTCTTTCTCTACTTCTGGTCTTAGCAGCACGGTTAAGTTGAGTTGAAATAGTCGACTGCTCATCAAAATGTTATGGGTCGAGCAATACGTCAGAGGGCAAAGTCCCCGGTCGCAATGAAACTGGCAAGTTATACTGGAGACATTTTGAAATAGCAATTACAATTGGCCATGAATTGTAATTCCTAATGCAGTCTGTCTCTATGTAATTGAATCCGATTGTAATTGCAACCTGATTCATATAATGAGGTTCAGGGAACTTAATGGTCTTGTAGTTACTATTTATCGCTGCCGATAGATATCTAAAAAGAGATATTTTTATGCATATCGAAAAACCTTACTCCCTAGCAATATTGCGAATTTTCAATAAGATCCCTGCACGTAATTCGAAGACACCAAGCGAGGGGTATTGAGGAGGGGAAAAGTGAGGTTTGTAGTGGGAAAATCGAAAGCCCCTAGGCCCCTTAGTAATACTGTAATGTTTCATTAAGATCGGACCACCCAATTCGAAGCCACCAGACGAGGGGTATCGAGGGGAGGGAAAGGCGAGTTTTGTACTCGGAAAATTGAAAGCCCTTAGCCCCCTTAGTAATACCTATAAAATTTCATTAAGATCGGACCACCCAAATCGAAAGTACCAAGCGAGGGGTATCGAGGGGAGGAGAAAACGAATTTTCTCAGAGGTGAGACCTATCTAGATCAATTTCTAGTCCCCGAAAACCCTTAACTCCCAAGTTTCATGAATATCGTTAGACGGGTTTTCGAAATTGTTGTGCAAACATTCCTCGTATTATATAAGTAATAATACGATATTCCTAGACCAACCGCAATACTAAAATAATGTTCTTGCATATTTCGTCGAAGAACCTTATCTAAAGCTCACCCTTAATATTACGAATAAGATGAATTAGTGAATATATTTAATTTAGTGCCTTAACTTCTTCCCGGTCCAATCTCAAGTGAGTCACAGAGTCTAGTTTTGGAGCAATAAATGGAATATCTAAATCAGTCAGTATTATACAACGACTGTATTCTCGTTTCTTCGTAAAAAAGCAAGGACTTAAGCTGGACTGTTTTACGAAAAGTTTTAGACAATTCTATTTCTGTACAAATAATTTCAACTTCGCAAAGGATTAATGTTAAAGAGGCATATTTTTTCTTACGTTCTCTGCCCTATTATGGGCCCAATATATTATAATTAATATTTAAGATCTACTTGTATATTCATTATTTTATTCAGTTTAGTATATTATCTCCTTAATGTATATTTGTAGTACATTTCTGATTAAATTGGGTTCATTATGTTTACCATATGTGGAAATATAAAAACTTATCATTATTATGGAGCACATATGGAAAAATATTATAATTAATTGATTCACGCGACTTTTTTTTTTCTGTTTATACAAAACAACAATTAAATTACAAAATAAACACATACGAAAAAAAAAAACAATAAAAATATTATAATACTAAATACGAAACTTTGTATTATTATTATTTACATTTTTAGGAAAGATAAGTAAACTGTACGAGAGAGACTGACAATTTGAAATATTGTAATGGAACTGCATATATAGTATATAGATATTTCTGGGTATTAAATAGAATCGTACTGGATAGTAATGGGTATAACATATGCAATATAATTATATGGACACGAACACATTATATAGGGTGTCTCCATAATAGGTGCAAATTTAAATTTCGCGCTATTTTCGCTTCATTCAGTTTATAGTATTAAAATCTTGACATCTGTCATCTGCCATTATTGCGGGTAATAGTCATGGAACTCTGCACGAAGGAACGACATTATTATTGTCAGTTTGTCAAGTTTCGAGCGCCAACTGTAATGAAAAAGACAATTCCACAAATTTCAAATCGTATGTTTCTTTCGGAGCAGTCTTTATTTAATAAATTATTAAATTCTTCGTCGAATGAGGTATGGATCACACCTGTAGGACCCGGAATACCTGAGATATACGTATACGTTGATACTAGAGAATTTTTAGATTTCCTGTCCTAGAAAGAATATTTCTGAAAACCGCGAATGGCATTTAATTGCTTATTAAATTGATCGTCGAATGAGGTATGGATCGTATCTATAGGATGCAGAATACACGAGATATACACAAACTTCGTTACGTAAATTCAATTTTGCACTTCTTATTGGGACACCCTTTATATTTTCTTTAAAAACATATTTTATATTTGCACATTTTGAATGTTATTAATGGCTATCATTATTTATTGTTGCAGTTACACCACATCACTTTTGTGGCAATATAATATGGAATTATTTGAGTGATGGGTATTAGATAATTTCTAATAGTTTATGATATAACTATGCGCGAGTATGTTTTGCAATTAATTTTTGAGATAAAAAACACAATTTTTTTATGTGAAAAATTGTAAACAAAAAATGTATTTTAGAATATTTAATCAAAAGAGAATAAATACAACAAGTTTATAGCCTGCCATCTCTAAACTATGTAACACAGACCTGAACAGCGATTCAGGCGTACATTTGTCGACGTTTTTTGCCACCTTTTTTGAAAAATTTAATATGAAAAAAGGGTTTGCCACCTTGCTAAATCTAATTTCGAAAAGGAAATTATTTATACCGTCGGGAAATTTTTTGTCACCAATTTTTCTGACGTCCTCTCGAGCTAGTCAATATTTTTCCGTTAGTAAATTGTATGAAAGATTTCGTTAATTTTAAATAAAAATTTTTTTTTCTGTTTAACGATTAATTCTCAATTAATCGTGCACTAAACTAAATAAAATCATTTTTTTCTAATAATTTTAACAAAAAAAAAATTTTTAGTTAAAAAAAAAAAACAAAAAAAGACGAATAAGAAACACATGTGTTTCGAACTCAATGACTACATGCATGTTTATTTACACACATACTGAAGCATTTTATCAACCATATGTGGTGTCTTGGAAAAGTAACTTCGAATGTCGACAAATGTATGCCTGAATCGCTGTTCTGAAGTTAACTAATAATCGTGAATTCTGAGTAAAATTTCAACTATTCGAAAAACTGTAAATCACAAACCAAGAAAACCTTTTACGAAAGCTTTTTGAAGCATTGTACGTTGACAAAAAAATTTGGATAAATTCTACAACAGATGGAACCTGTTGTAATAGAAATGTCCTATCGAGTAATGAATCCTGATTGGACTTACTTGATTCAAACGACAAGTTGAATTGTTCGCTTTAAAGTTGCGCCAGACTAGAATATTTTATCAAGATTTTGATCTTAATTTCAGTAATATTTTGATTATTTGTTTGTTTTTTAATTAAGAAAATAAGTTTTATGTAATTTTTATTTATTATAAATTTGCATGCAAAAACAAAAAAAAAAAAACCAACAAAGATTAATTACTAACAAAAATTTTATTTTGAAAATGTTTTTTATGCGGGTGCAATTTCTATTAGAAAACAAGCTATACTGCACAAACCACTATGGGAACGTCTATACAATTCTATACAATTATTTCATACAACAATTTATGATTTATTTTGTACAAAAATTTCGAAGTTTTGTCCGAACACCCAAAGTTCATACAAAAAAATCCGAATTTTGTTCAACAGCTACCCGAAGTTGTAATCGGATTCACTTGATTTTTGGACAAAATTGTTCTTTTATTGAAAAAGTCTCCTGCCAAATTTCATTGATCTCGGGCCATAAATAACGTTACAATACCCCGTAATGTAAAAACACAAAAAACCGAAATTTTGTTAGGCGGCTACCCGAAGTTTTAGTCCGATCAAACCCAACTTTTGATAGAATGGTTCTCATGAGGAAAAAACCGCTATTACCAAATTTTCATGGAAATTGCTTCAAAAATGCGGTCGCAATCTTGTAGACGACAGACAGACAGACATTGGATAAAAATGATTGCAAACGATTTAGAATTTTATAAAATGTGGAGATTTGTTCGATTATGATTCCAGTAACTATATAACATACTTCGTATAGAAGTTAAAATTATTTCGTTAGAAATATCATTTAAAAAAATCAATCAATTAAATTATGGTGCAAAATTGTATGGTATATCACATATTAGGACTGTTTTTTTTGCCACTTGCTCTGGGGTAGAGCAAATTTTTACATTGAAAACAAAAACAACAAAAGTGCAAATCCTACACTACTTTCAGACCAGGTGTAACTATTACACCCGAATTAGTTCAGTTTTCTACCATAAAAAAGTATTAGCTAAAAATTTCCCATTTAATTACAATATGGTTGTTAAGCAGCGCTACAAACTTTTGAATTAACCCTGGAGGCAATCTCGACGGACGCGACGGACGCAATGAACGCGTGAATTGTCAAAAACGTTAGTGACGGTATAAATATTTTTGTGTAGGCAAACTCGACGCCGTCGACGCCGTCGATGAAATTTGTAATTTTTATTATTATTTGATATAATCTTTGTGTTATAAATTAAAATAGTTTTTTAAGTAGGGTAAATTAATAAAAAAAACTAAAACACCGTTTTTAAATGGAATTTTAACAAAATAATTCCCACACAAAAATTTTAAAATGACATTTGAACGCGTCCGTCACGTAAAAGTTGAACACGAATCAACTTTACAACGTCAGAACCGTCGCGTCCGTCACGTCTACGTCGAAATTGCCACCTCCCATACATTTCATATGAAATTAACTTTTATTTGACATTTCACGCGTCCGTCGCGTTCATTGCGTCGTTCGCGTCCGTCGAGATTGCCTCCAGGGTAAGGCTTTTTCCTACTCCTGCTCGTTTTATTTGCCACTTGCCCTGCTCCAGTGTAGGGTATGGCAAATAAAACAGACCTATTAATTTCACATTCTTAGATTTTGAACGTTTACGGATTTTTATCGTTTTGTGTACGATAAATATTAAAAGCGATGATAAAAGGTTTTCATATGAAAAGAAAGGTTCTATTATTATATAATTTCGGAAAAGATAAAATTTTGTATATAAGAAAGTTGGGTTGTTGCACACCAAATCATACTATGTCACAATGCCTTGGCCTTACTTTTAGTCGACGTGAAAAATTGGCTATAAACTGATTTTATCCAAAATACAAACTGAAAAAAAAACTTCTTTTTGGTACTTCCCAAACCAATAATTTTATTATAACATAATAAAAATTCGGATATTCCGTTGTTTATATTAGAAATCACATGAAAAAGGATGTTGATATTAAATTACTAATTAAATATTTATATTGAAATATTTTATGAATATTTTAAACTGGTAGTTTTAGTGTTTCTACATATCTTGTGCGCGAGTTTAAAAATCATATTTCAATAATATTGATATAATTTATTAGCGATTATAATATAATAACATATTTATCGGCTAATATAGAAAATTTAGGCCCCTATAAATACATTCTTATGGTTATTAGGTCAACATTTAGAGAGCTAGTTATTACAGTATAAAATATAATATTTTTTAATAAATGAAATTATCGACTGTATGTTCTTCCTGATATGATTACATTGTATAAGTGTGAATTGATTTGCCCTGTCCTTGTATGTAAGTGAATATCCCAAGGGAACATTTTAATGTCATATAATTTTCAAGACCAACCAATGTCATCCTTACAGATGCAATATTCATAATAGTATACTATGTATATATTCCACGTGTATCCCTTCAAAACACACTTCCTCTTTCTACCACGAACATTTTTCATAAACTACAATTTGTTTGCGTGCGGTTAAATCAACATTTTCACCTTAAGAGTAGATTAATTTCAGGTTTTAGTATGGTTCTTCAAATTCTGTCAGAACATAAAAACTAATTCGTATCTAAAACAAATCATGTCAAATATGTTGTTCAGTATTTTGTGCGGGATGAACTATTTTTTTATCAACTTGTTGGGTCTAGTTAACATAAATTCAACTATTTTATATTTAAAAAAATCCTTTTTAATTCCACAAAATTAGAATAAAACTAGACATACAGCCCTAAGGGATTTCATATTTTAAACTAATGAGTTTATTTAGTTATTTTCGAGTAAAAAAAAAACAAATTAATTAACTAAACATTTTACAGAAACAGGAAATTAAAAAAGGGAAACTCGTTCGATGTGTTCAAATGGAATAAAATCATATGATATGTTAGCCTGAGGGATACATCCATATGTGAATGCTGCAAGCTAAAACAGACTTTAAATAATCAATGTTAAATATACGATTTTGTATGAGTTAATATATTGGGTATCGCAAAAAGTTCGTTAATTTTTTGGCGATAGATGGCTTTAGTGCCGCATAACTTTAGTAGTTTTAACCCAATCATGCTATATTATAGCGCGATTGAAAGGCAACATTTCATAGAATATTTTAAAAATCATGTGAAAATCAGTCAGAAGTAATGGCGGTAATTGGGTTTTGAAAATTAGCCAAAATTCTGAAAAATTCGCTGTATTTTACAATATCCCTTCGACCAAGGCGATAGAGCTTCGCAGGTTTTTGAAAAATGTTGTAGTGTTTATGGAGAACATGCTCTATCAAAATCAGCAGCAAGTAAACAGTTTGCTTGTTTCCGCTCTGGAAATTTCGATGTTAAAGATGCGCCGCGCTCTGGTGGGCCAATCAATGAAAAAGTCGATGAAATTCTTCAAAAAATTGAAGAAGACCGATAGATCTCATCTTAGGACATTGCTGAGGACCTAAAGAATGATCAAAAAACAGTTTTGGACTATTTGCGTAAGGCTGGATCCAAAAAGAAGATCGATATTTGGGTTCCACATGAATTAACAGCGAAAAATTTAATGAACTGAATTTCCATCTACGAATTGCTGCTGAAACGAAACGAAATCGACCGATTTTTGAAAAGATTGATAACAGGTAATGGAAAGTGGATCACATACGACTATAATGTATGAAAAAGATCGTGGTACAAGAAGAATGAAGCTGCACAAACCGTGGCAAGGCCAGGACTAATCCATGTAAGGAAATGCTTTGTGTTTGGTGGGATTGGAAGGGAATCGTGCATCATGAACTGCTCCAACCTGGCCAGAGGATTGATTCCACTCTCTACTGTCAACAGCACGCAAGTGAGATCAAGCTCCCACAATTGATCAATATGAAAGTCGTCATGTACCATCATGACCACACACATCTTTATTGACTAGGCAAGAATTCAGAGAGCTTGGCTGGGAAGTCTTGATGCATCCACCGTATAGTGCGGACCTTGCTCCATCCGACTACCATTTGTTTCGGTCTCTGCAGAATTCCTTTAATGGTCTAAAAGTGATTTCAAAAAAAGTCTGTGAAAATCACTTGGTTCAGTTTTTCGCCCAGAAATCCCAGAAATTCTACAGTGATGGCGTAATGGTTATACCAGAAAAATGGCAAAAGGTTATCGATCAAAACGTCACATATTTGGTTCAAAAAGAATTAATCTAAAATGTAATAAAAATGTGTTTGGATGTTGGTGAAAAAAATTAACGAACTTTTTGCGATACCCAATATTATATTATAATTTCTAAAATTTAAAAGAATTTGCTAGAATTTCGCGTTATAATTGCGATACTCAGTATATAAAAAAGGATTTCTTTGCGGTCGGTTTAAAAGAAATAGATTTCAAATCAATCAAATCACAATTTTTGAAAGGCTTTTTATTTAAGCTCATTAAGAGTTGGGAAAAACAAAAGTCAATTTACTCTATTAAAAACATAATAATTTTTTTCTTTTGTGGTTTTATATAAAATTGTTTGCAATGAACATTATAAAAATGTCATTAGTAACAACAGGCGATAGGTAAATGAATCAATAAATAGCAATTATTTCATCAGTTAAAAGTTAAACATATACCTTGCCTTGACCTTTTAATGCATATTATTTTTTTTTGTTTAACAATTACCGCGTTTTTTTTTAAGTAAGTACATAAATGCTTCGTGGTTTGAAGAGATTAATGCACGTGAAGAAATAAGAATTATTAATTTTTGCTTAATTTAATAATTTAGAAAATGTCTTATTCAAGAAAAACAAGTTTGTAATTATATTTCTGGTTTGAGTTAAAAAATTCTAGAATCTTTTAATATTATTGAAATTTAAATAATGTTTAAGGAAATAATGTAGAAAAATGTCAATACAATTAGAATAAATAGTAATTTTAATGAGTTTTTTGAATATTTCGAACATTTAGCAGAAAATGTCATGGAGGATATTTTTAAGAAGAATCCTTATTAAAATAGACAACTCCAAGAGAGAACAAAAAATAAGATAGATATTTTTTTGACCAGCCAGAGAATATGGGTGCAAGGACAGCTAGGGAGAAACTTCTATTTTAAAATCGCTTTTTTAAAAATAGAATGCCTTTTTAAAATATTGTCAGTTGCACTACCATGTGGTCTGCTAGTAAATTTAAAATCAGGGTTTATCCGGAACTAAACTAGGGCATGGCGTGTTTAATTGCTTTTCGAGGTTTGTGAACAAGTGAGTAATTGAGGCCTTAAGGTAATTAATTCCTTCCTATGTAAAAAAAAAAACTTTTTAAGCAAAATTGACAAATTTCCAAGAGAAAAAACTTATTATATGGAAGAATAAGAAATAAAAAGAAAATAAGAAATATTCTCTTAAAAATGCATATGATTCTCTCTAGCTTTCTATCATTTTTTTCAGATTACATTATGTTAGCAAAACAGAAATAGAAATAGATTTATCTTTATTAAACAATTCTAACACTTATGTAAAAAAAAAGAATCACTATTCATACAGAACTAACACTTAAAATATTAACAGAATTTCTCTTCTAATTATTATTCGTACACGCTCCAATGCTTAAAAACGTGTTGGGAGAATACAATATTTATACAAATATTAAGTTTAAAAAAAAATTTTTTTGTTTCATTCTTCCTTTAGTCCAAAATCCATAAGACTATTAATGCTCCCGCTTACTACAATTATCTTATAGGAAGCACGTTGCAAAATAGAGTATATTTGATTTATAGGTTACTTCATTCTTTCTAATGAAAAATTTGTAATTTTCTTTCCTTATTTTGTGCGGAATTTTTTGTTTCTGTCATTTTCAAACAAAGCATTGGGTAGATCGCGTCTAGTTTTCCTTTTCAACTTTATTCTTCCCTTAAATGAAAGAATTAATTTTTTTGGCGTTGAATATCCAAAATTTGGATTAATTTTGTTTGCGGAATTAATTACTTGTTTAAACCATGCCCTATCCGGAACATAAGATTTCTTTCTATTTGCGAAGGTTTGAATCTTAGATTTTCTATAAAAAATTAAAATTACTACCTTTTCACTAACTTTTACCTTATTGTCGAACACTAAAAGAATATCACCTAAAGTAGGATCTGTTAAAAAAACAATTTATATTAGGGATCACTCAAACTGTCATTTTCAAAGTGCAGAAACAGATTGTAATTATTCTTTAAAAAGAACAGTAATTTTTATCTGTTATTTTGCACACTTTTGATTTTTCGTAATAGGTTATTTTTTCTCTAATTTATATACTTTGTGATAAGTTAATGTAACCACAGTCATCAGGAAACCTTTTTGTTTCTATCTGCATAGAAAAAAAAAGAAATCTTATCACACAAATGTTGTCGTTATCAAAATGATATTATCTAACGACAAATTTAGCTATTATCGCAATCAACTTCAATGTGCGATATCTTTGCGAAACCTGACATAATGTTAGCGGTAAAGTAAAAAAAGAAAAAAAACAAACAAATAAGATGAATTATATTTTTTTGTTTTGGTCAAATTACGCCGTAAAATAACTTTGTTTTGTCTTCAAAAATTAAAGCTTATCGCAAAAATTAAAAAAAAATAAAATAAAAAAGCTTTTTACGAAATTAGTTAATTTGTTTATATTTTTTTCTAATTTTTTTTTTTTTTTAAACAATACCTATTTAAATAAAGTCATATAACTTTTTCATTAAAATGATAAAAAAAACATATAATAACTTAAAATCGGCCTATAGCCGATTTTTTGATGCCCTATGGTAGAAATGGGACAGAAAAACTGTCAAAACTAGCGTTATTTCAAGGTTTTTTCTTCATAACTTTGTTTCTTCTTCTCAAAATTCTCTCTAATTTGCAGGTGACTGAGACCCTACTAGCATAAATCTAATCTCTAAATTTTATCCAAATCGGTGTATTAGTTTTTAAAGTACATCAAAAAACTTTATGGACAGACTTATTTTCTCTTGGAATTATTTCCTTCTTCACTATCCTTTGACTGATTTTGCTCAAATTTAACATGGTATCGTATTTACGTATTTAACCAACATAATTAATTTAAACAAAATTGATTGACAAATTTTCGAATCAAATCCGAAAAACCATATAAAAAAAAACGACAAAACTTTCTGGTCATCCTGGTTTTTGCTTAATAACTTCCTTCCCCTTCAGTCGATTTTGCTGAAATGCAATACCAAACGCAGTTAAGGAATAACCCACTTACATTCTAAATTTCAACAAAATCGGATAACGCGTTTTTGAGTTATCTTGTCCACAGACGGACGGACAGACGGACATGCAGAAATCGATATAACTTTTGATTCTCGACACAACCATACCATTAAAACCTTTCTACGATGATTATTTCTATGCGGTACATACTTAGTGACAAAACTAATATACCCTCTGGTAGTACCTACCATAGGGCATAAAAAAACATTTTATTATACTTTACAGATAACGAGTAAATGTAGAAAGACATATGAATAATTTCTTTTGCATTAATTTTTATGCTAATTTTGAGGTTCTATAATTTAGTCGAGATTCTGTAGTGTCTGCAAAGAAGACTAATAATAAATTCTTGTTGTTTTTCTTCTTTTTCAGGTGAAAACTATTTGAATGAGGGGAGTTTTACTCACCTCAGAGTTTGATTCCACACGCTATTATTACCTTTTTTTTTGCTCATTACCATGTGGTGTGGTCACAAATGGGATTTGAAGAACTTTGTTTTGACAGAAAATGACGACGTTCACTTATTTTGTTATATATATATTTTTTTTTGGTCTTTTTCTTTTTCTACCTCATGGCTGAATATAAAATTAATGTTTACTCACAATTACATTTTAATCTAAAATTTGAAATGATGTCAGAAAATGATTTTTAGACTTTTGGGAGTCGAAAAATCTATTTGCAAAAAAAAAGTCACAGTCAAGGTTATAAGAACTATGAACTGTTTTCTATTCTGGCATAAAAGTTATTTGATTAATTGTTATAATAAACTTGAGTGAAAGAAGCTTTTGCTATTTGGGAAATATGTAATTTACTAAAAGAGATAACAATTAAGCCACTTAAAAAAAAATATCTAATACGAGTACGTAAATAACTAATAATAAATTTTTTGTTATTATTAAAAAAATTCAAGTGCTATTTTAGATTTTTGAAAAAATACTATAAATTTTGAAATATCAAAAATATCTCAGGACTTTTACGTAAAGTTTCGAATCAAACCGTTTTTTTTTTCAAAATAATGTTATGAATTTCAATGTTTTAAAGGCCCATCGGCAAGTGACATGGTATGAAAAATTTTCGTGTGATTTCTGTAAATAAAGCAGAAGGAGAAAGGCCAATCTCCACACAGCCGACATCCTATTCTGACGAGAAAAATCAGAAAAGTAAAAAGAGATGGATTTTTGCAATTTTCGCTAGGATTGACCGAATAAAAACATCAGGGTCTCTCCCCACACAATTTATAATATTATGGGAAATTTAAGAATATTCCCTTCCATTTTATAGGAAAATGTAGTACGAAATTGTGATTTCAGACTTTATCATAAGGCTTAAATTCCTATCACATCTAAAAACAAGCTGTAATACAAAACGACGAGACTTCTATACGTATGTTCAAATCAAGTTACTTTCCGAAAGCCTTTCTAAAAGAAAGCTATATGAATATGGGAATTCAGAGTGTACGTGGTCCTTAGTTAATCACAACATTTGTTGTGATATACAGACAGACAGACATTGGATAAAAATGATTGCAAACCATTTAGAATCTTATAAAACGTGAAGATTTACAAAACAAATTTTTTTATTTTTTATATAGTTCGTATAGAAGTTAAAAATTTAACTTGCGTAAACCATAAAAATCATTTCGTCATAGAAAAACTTCCTATAAGAAAATTTGGTAGTGTGCGACGATATCGTGTATTATTATTGTGAGAGGATGCAAATGCAGATGAAAACCCATAAATCAGATGAACAAGTTTATCTGCGTTTGAGGGGAATCATCTGGCAGATGAAGACGACAAAATTCGAAGGATGATTGTTTCTCCCTTTCTGTTTAACTAAATTTTGCATAAGTGCGTCCCATACTTTTATCAGAATAGGATGTCGGCTGTGTGGAGATTGGCCTTAAGTTGGAACAAAATACCATCCAATGCGTGATTCAGATAATTGAAACGGATTACTACCACCTGTGATCTTCTTTAGATGTGTTAATCTGAGTAAACGAAATATTTAGAGATATTCAATTACTTGCAATAAAGGGTAAATAAAAGTATAAATCAGAGGTAATTGATCCATTATCATCTCGCTCCAAAAACATTTTTTATTTTTTTTTTTAATTTTTCGTCAGGCTTCAAAATAACTTAGCCAATTAAATTTCTACTAGAAAAAAATAAAAACCTATTTATTAAATTATTTTTTTTTTTTTTGTTAATCAAACTGCAATTAATTCAATTAAATTTTTTTTTTACAAATAAAAAATTCGATTAAGAAAAAACAGAACAAATATCTTATTTGTTTTCAAAGTAAAAATTGAGTTCAAGCGTGTGTTATCAGCTGTTTTAATTTGTTGGTTTTTAAGTCAATAAATGTCATGATAACAAACCCCCTCAAAAAAAAGAAAAAGAAAAGAAAACGAGAAATTTAGGTTGAATTTTAGAGCTTTAAAAAGGTTGTTTATTACAAACATTTAACTAGCTCAGTTCTAAATGAAAATTAAAACTTGCCCTGCTATGCGGTAATTGAATGCACATACTGAACTTTTGATGTAGAGAGGAGCTCGTCAAACCTTAATTAGGCCATCTTAGAAAAAATAATAGGCCCTAATTTTTAAAATTTACAAAATTAAATATCATTTGAAGATATTATTATTGTTATTATTAATGAAGTAGTAATGTCGAAAATAAAATCAATTTTTTTTGCGGATTTTTCTTAAATTTTGTCAATGCATCATACTCGATTTAAGTTTAAAATATGTTATAAATAATCTAATTTTAAAATTTTAATTAGATCAAGGTGAGTTAGAAATTCCTCTGAAAAGAATTACATTTGAAAAGTGTAGGTGGCTTAAAAATCTTGAAAACGTTTGCATTACAAAATAAAATAATATTTGAAAATAGTGAATTTAAAATTGCTATGCAAATTATTTAACTATAAAAAAAAGTTATGTAAAAACGACGTCGTTCAAAGAATTGTAAAATAAAATAATTTAATATTTAAAATATTATTGCTTTTCAAGTTTAAAATATGCCAATAAGAGCATTCTGTTGGCCAAGGCCAGTTTAAAATCAATTGATATATACAGGGTATTCAGAAAAAGGCCTATACTACACGGAAAGAAATATTCATTGTACAATTACTAATGTACATAGGACAAATTATTTTGTTAAAATCTACTCAAAATATTGGAGAATATCCAATTATTTATAGGTGTATGCGCCACCGCTACCTTTATCTGTATATTTACCTATTTTATTTAGGAGCGCTGATCACAACGAAAACGTTATGTTCACCAATATATTTTTGGTCAATCTGCCTATGGATTTTTGTAAATATTCCAGTATAACTGGGAATATATCCACTTATGCAGTGTAAGTGTGCCATTTACATTGCAAAACTTCCCGTCTTAAAAAAAATTTTGATTGGTATATAATTCACTTCCTCTTGATACTAAATTTTATATAAGTACGAATTCAAATGATGGGAAAGCAAACGAACAATGCTAGAATCCTGTGACTCGACTTTATTCAAATCTCAATGCTTTTCGACACGATTTAGTTTAAATTAATGATGTTAATATTGTAATTTGACTTACAATATTAAGAAATTTTTCTTGATTCACAATGCAAGTTGGCCATTATTTTTGTATGACTGCCCAAACATTTTTGTAAAATTAGCAAATAATGTAATGTATGTAATATGCGTTGCACAATGGAGCCTGTTCTACAATACAAAATATTCAATGCTCAAACACCCATTTATCACGCTATACATGAGTGGTTAAATTTATCATGAAATTTTGGTATTTCTGCCATGTACAATGATGTTCTACCTATTTTGAATAGGCAAATATTTTCTCCATTGTACATAGTATCCACTCCCATTTTTAATGTTGATACGAAATAAGCCATTTTTATAGGACGGTTTCCCTATGTACGACGGGATAATCAGCAATTATTTTTTTCAGTGTAAAAATTAATTATAGTTAATTCTGGAATACCAATCGTTTAATATCAATCCATAATTTCAATAAGCATTTCTCTTCAATTCTTTGCGTTTCATTTAGAAAAATAATACTCTGAGATAAATCAAAAATTTCGGATAAAATGAATTTCAAGACAAGGATATCTTCAGTCCTTAAATATATACAACGAGAGCCGCCCTCGTTTTCAACTCGTCTTTGATTGCCGCCATCGCCAGATGAAACATTAGGAATATTCTTTTTTCTTTGTAAATCGTGCTGTATCGTTGTATAATCTTAAATTATACAACGATACAGACAGCACGATATCACTATTATAAATTTTAATAAATTTCTCGCAGATAGATGGCGACATGGTGTAAACTCATCTATAATATTCTTATTAATAATAATAATAATAATAATAGCTAGCTAGATACCAGTTTCACAGAAGAGAAAGCAACAAAAAAAACAAAGAAATATGAAGAAAACTGGAGAAAATATTAAACGGCCCACTACCTATGTCTTGCCCACATGTAACTAATACGTTTAATATTTCTTGAATTATTTTCTAATTAATTAAAACAAAGAAGAAAAAATTTTTTGAAATCCACGAAAGCTTTGTATCTTCCAGCTACTATTTGATAAGAAAGTATTGTAATCATGCAAAAATTCGACATCGGTTTTCAATAGAAACATATGGAATGCAACGTGTAGATGAACTGATTACCAGCATTAGCGATTTTAATAAAATTGGTACACAAATATCTTGCAGTAAAAATAATAACTGATTAAAGATTTTCACCGGAAGTAATTAATTTCGGGCCAAAGTATGACGACTGTGTTTGACTATAATTATTAAACTTACTACACAAGGCTAAGCGCGGCATTACAGGATTAATTGAAAGTGGATTATTGTACGAGGGTCGCTTGTTGTCACTTTTTTGAATGTACTAGGGCACGGTTTGAACAAGTAATTAATTCCGCAAACAAAATTAATCCAAATTTTGAATATTCAACGCTAAAAAAATTAATTCTTTCATTTAAGAGAAGAATAAAGTTGAAAAGGGAAAACTAACATAGACGCGATCTTCCCAATGCTTTGCTTGAAAATAACAGAAATAAAAAATTCCGCACAAAATAAGGAAAGAAAATTACAAATTTTTCATTAGAAAGAATGAAGTAACCTATAAATCAAATATATTCTATTTTACAACATGCTTCCTATAAGATAATTGTAGTAAGCGAGAGCATTAAATGTCTTATGGATTTTGGACTAAAGAAAGAATGAAACAAAGAAATTTCTTTTAACTTAATATTTGTATAAATATTGTATTCTTCCAACACGTTTTCAAGCATTGGAGCATGTACGAATAATAATTAGAAGAGAAATTCTGTTAATATTTTAAGTGTTAGTTCCTGTGTATGAATAATGATTCTTTTTTTTTAACATAACTGTTAGAATTGTTTATTAAAGATAAATCTGTTTCTATCTCTGTTTTCCTAACATAATGTAATCTATCTATCATTTTTTTTAATAAAGAGAATCATATGTATTTTTAAGAGAATATTTTTTATTTCCTTTTTTTTTATTTTTCTTCATATAATAAGTTTTTTCTCTTGGAATTTGGTCAATTTTGCTTAAAAAGTTTTTTTTTTTTTTACATAGGAAGGAATTAATTACCTTAAGGCCTCAATTACTTACTTGTTCACAAACCTCGAAAAGTAATTAATCACGCCATACCCTAGTATGCACGATAACTCTAAAATGGTTTACTCAATTTTATTCAAATTTGGTACAAATTTGTTAGATTGCAATCAGAAAATTAAAGATACTTTATTGGATACCCTGTAGAATATATACCACAAGAAATACATTAGATTTTATAGAACAGCAATAAAACTATTTGTTGTTTAGCGTTATAAAAGTAAGTTATTAATTTATCGAACTTGACTTTGGTTCTGAAGGTTATGCGATTTGTTTATTTTTTTTTGGGTAAAAATTCATCGAATATTTAATATTTTTGTAATTTTAAGAAGAAATTTTAAAAATCCTGATAGAAAAAAAAACAAAAAAACTTACTCTTCACTAAACATTCTAATAATATGTCGTTGAAGATTGACTTTCACCTCTTTCCGCGGATAATGATGATGAATCGATTTGTGCGAATTATGTTGTTGAACGGAATATTGTTGTTGTTGTTGTTGTTTTGATGGAATCATGTGGGCATTGTTATATCGGTTATTATTACTATTATTTAGTATACATAACATTTCAACTTTTGACAAACCCATTTAAAAGGAATTTCTTCTTCTTTTATATTTTTTTTAAACTTATAAACTTTTACTTTCTCTCTATTTTTGTTTTTTTTCTTTTTGTTGTCTAAATTTGAATGATGTTTTTTTTTCTTTTTTTTGCAAAAATTAGGTACGCACTTTTTTTTTCTTCAATTGCACTATTATTTAAAATTTACTATAGTTTTCTTTTTATAGATTAAATTTTGATTGATATTAACTTTTAATCGATTGTGATTCAAAAAAAAAAAAAAAGAGTTAAAAATTGATTTCCTTTAATTGAAAATTGTTATTGGAAAATAATTTTTTGCATAAAAAAACACGGTTTTTAAGATATGTATCTTATTTTACATGGAAATATGCAAAAAAAAAAATGTATTTGTCTTTAAGAACTTTTAGTGTTGAATTTTTTTTTAAATTATTTAAATAAAATCACAATTAAATAGAAAAATATGTTTTATATGCAAATTATACAGGAAATTTGTTTTAAAACGTTGTTATTGAAAATCTAATTGAAAACTTACTAGACGGAATTTTTAATAATATTTTTTTTTTGTCGTCGTCGTCGTCGACAGCGATTTATTTATTATTGCTGTTATCAACGGTTTGGAACTCAAAATGAAGTGCTTTTTTTTTTGATAAAAAAAAGCACAGAAAAATATACAAAAATTGAAATATACAATCTGTTTGTAATATTCAAGGTGTTAAAAAGGTCAAATAAGTAAGATTTTATATTTTCTCAGATGGGCCTGCGATAACATTTGTAAACATTTGTAAATTTTTATAGTTAGTTTTATGGTCGTTGAAATTTTAGGCGTTTTTGAGTAGAATTATAAAAATTATATAGTGTCTTTTAATAGGGACATTAGAATTTTGTATCTTTATATGAACGCAGCCTTAAGCAATAATAATGACTGTCAATGTCAAAACGTAGACTAAAGTCAACATTTTCATCATGGTAAAGTTCACGAACGAGCAACGACGCTTGGAAATTATTAAAAATTACTACCGGAATTCCGAGTCGGTCGCCACAACTTTAAGAGCGAAAAATCATCCTCAGCGATGGGCTCATTTTTGGCTAAACGGATTTGTCAACAAGCAAAATATGCGTTATTGGACAGCAACAAACCCACATGTGCTTCAAGAGACACCATTGCATCCACAAAAAATCACTGTATGGTGCGGTTTACGCCTCCGGCATTGATTGGACCGTATTTTTTCGTTGATGCGAACGATCGCCATGTTACCGTCAATAGAGAGCGCTACCGTGTCATGTTGGAGGATTATTTTTGGCCAGAATTAGATGAATTTGATATCGGCGATATGTGGTTTCAACAAGATGGCGCTACAAGCCACACAGCACACGTTACAATCGTTATGTTATGTTCTTAATGAAAGACCCTTTATATCTGTCTAATAAGTTTTTATTTTGAAACTTATAATTAGATGAAAACACAAGCAAAATTAAAAAAAAAAGTCATTCCTAAATAGATACTAAATTAAGACATGTTTAAAAATTTTCGAAATTTAAAATAGACGATAACCAAATAGTAGTAGTAGTAGTTTGTTTATGACACTCACATATTCAATTCTAAATTAATTACGTAACATTTAGAAAAATTCAAGATATGATATATATTTAATTTTATTGACTGTAATAACACTTAATTATATGACACTTGAAAAAAATTACAAAAGCCAGAAGACAGGGTACACAAAAAGCCATGATACAAAAAAAATGTATAGGAAGTCAAAACCCAAATGACATTGATTTTATGGACAGCTATGTTTATTGATGATTTCACATGGCCCCATTTTTGTATGATACACAGAAGATATATCGCAATTTCCGAATACATAATAGGTCTGTTTTATTTGCCACTTGCTCTGGAGTAGAGCAAATTTTTACATTGAAAACAAAAACAACAAAAGAGCAAATCCTAGAATACTTCCAGACCAGGTGTAACTAGTACACCCGAATTAGTTCAGTTTTCTACCATAAAAAGTGTATTAACTAAAAGTTGCTCATTTCATTACAACAGGGTTGCTAAGCAGCGCTACAAATATTTGAATTAAAGCTTCCTCCTACTCCTGCTCCTTTTATTTGCCACTTACCCTGCTCCAGGGTAGGGTATGGCAAATAAAACAAAAATATGCTGTATTTTATAGGTTCTTAATTAGCGACGTATAATATTAGGCACTAATTAGCGACGGATAGTAGGCATATGGCAGGATGGATATTAATATCTACCAGATGGTAGGGTAAATGGCGCGAGTAAAAGGTTTTTTTTTCATTAGAATATTTAAAAATAACAGAAAATTGGTTTGAATCTTGAATTGTAGCTCATTTTAATCAGTTTTTTGTTCTATTATTTTTATTGCTTTTTGTTTTATTTAGTTAAAAGAATACTTTAAATAGTCGTCTTGAGAAATATTATTTGTTTTGATTTCATTATTTGTCTAAAAAAAGAATTTTCAATTTGTTTAAAAAAGTACCCTAGTAGGGTACGCAACCAAATAATTTCTTCAAATAATTTCAGTGGTTCGAATATTCGAAATTAAGAATTTATATAAGAGAAACCGTTCTTTTGAGAAAGTAAATTAGCGCCCGATAGAATTCCCTATAAAATACAGCACTATTGTATCTAAAATAAAAGAGTGAAATCTAATACGAAAAACAGTAGAAATATTGATATGATATACCCTGTGTATTATAAGCTTTGAAAATAAGTGGTCACAAATGGAATTTTATCATTAATATAATTTTTATTCTTTTATTATTTATTGCTTATTTCGTCGATAAAATAAATATTATAGTTATTTAATAATTATAGAAGTTGTACAGGGCTTGTGTAAAAATAATTTAACCTGGAATGATTTAGCAAGGCTGTCCAACCCGCGGCCCGCGGGCATGCGGCCCAAGGCAAGTATCAATGCGGCCCGAAAATTCAAAGTTACTGAAGCATGACCATTTTTCTGAGGAATGATTTGTGTGTTTGCGTTCTCTTGCTAAAAAGCTGCCAAGTGACAAACAACAGAAACAGGACCAGAACTGAGAGCTCTTTCTTTATGTAGTAAATGCTTTCTGTTTGCGTTGCTCGCTCAGCTTCACTGTTCTGTTGTTTGTCACCTGGTGGCTTAAGTGAAAAATGAAACATACTAAGCGTAAAATTAGAACCAATATGTTGGATGAACACCTTGAGAACTACACTCACGTCAATCGAACCAGATATTGACGCTTAAGTTTCTCAACTTCAATGCCAAGTATCACATTCATTTTATGATATGGATTTATACATAGTAATATACTTGTGGCCCAAAACACCATGTCTTCTTCCAATGCGGCCCAGGGAAACAAAAAGGTTGGACACCCTTGATTTAGAATATGAATTTTATTTTCTGCAATGTTTCGCAGTGACTGACGAAGCTTCGCGTTGTTTAGGAACAAATATTTCGATTAGTTTTGAGCTGAAATCCTGACTTTGGTAATTTTAACATCTCTTTTTCTAGCTTATATAATTTTGTTTTGATATGATTTGAACGAAATAATTATAATAGAGTGTTAGTAAGAAATTATATTTACCCTTTCTAGTAAAATCCCATTCAACAAATGTTTAGAAAAAAAAAAAGTTATGAAAGATGCATAATTTCTTGTGAATTGAAAAAAAAATATATATCTCACACGCATTTATTACATGGAAAACATTCACAAATTCATAAATATTTCTCATAAAAAGAAATCAAAACAAAAGAATACAAAATTACATTTTGTAAATACAAAAGTCCTTATGTAAGAAGAATATTTGTATCTGACATGATTTTTAAGCAAAATAATTTTTAATGGAATTAGCCAACACAATTACTGGCGAAAGACAAATTGGATATAAGCCAGTTTAGACCAATTTCCTAGAGAGACCCTTCTATGTATAATTTGTTAATCGACTAATAAATCAATTCCGGGGTGTTTACCAAGAAAAAAAAAAAAAACAATAATAAGAAATCAATCACAAAGTTATGCCAAGTCTGGTGAACTTTTTTACTTTCTCTTGTTTTAACGCAATTAATGCGTTGGTAAAGAAATACAAATCATATATTAAAACAATTACTATGCGTAGGTAACATTTTTGTTTTTTTTTTTTTAAATTTAACATAAAGAAATATTTATTAAGAAAATATTTAGAAAAATTTTAAACAACTTTGTTTTTCTTCTTTAATTATCAATATTATGTAATTTAATAATATATACTTTTTCGCGATGATATTATATAATATTTTGGAAATCAAATTTTTAACTTGATTAATTATGAATTTTTTTTAAAAAACAATTTACAAACTATTGGAATTGGTAAACATAAAAATAGAAAAATCTAATTTCATGGGAAATTATTTTATTTGAAAATGTTTTGGCCAACGAAAAATAGTGATGTTGACAAAAAATTAAGTCTACACAGGGTCTACATTATACCAGCTAATTTGGTTGCTAAAAAGCTAGTGTAGACCATCCTGGTATACCAATTTTTCTGATATAACAATTCTGGTATACCATTTTCGTAGACAGCGCTGGTATACCAATTTTTGATATTTGCATTTAATAGAATGGCGGAAACTAAATTTTTGCGGAGTGAAATTATCAAATTGATAAATATGTTTCGAGAAAAAGAAGAAAAATATAGAAGGATTGATTTTAAAAAAAAGGGCATGGGAAGATATTGCCACAGAATTGAATTCGACACTTTAAAACAAATATTTTGGCTATTTTTATTTTCTGTTCTCGGTTCAACGGCATGTTAGATACTGAATTGGCATACCAGTATTGGCCGACGTAAAAAAAAAACCGGTAGTATTTTATTTCTGGTAAGTCAGCTGGTATACCAGAAATAAAAGCTAATGTAGACCGACCCTGTGTTACAATAATTAGCCAACATTGTAAGTGAGAAACGTTAAAATGGACACAAAAGAATGCATTTTATACATTTTTAATTATCGACCGGATACTGTCAAAGAAAAAACTGCTTATTTACATTTTATTTAATTATTTTAATTTTGATTAAATTCTTTTAATTAATTATGAACTCATTCACCGGACGAAGATCTAAAATTTCAAACAAAATTTTTGAATATAGAATTATTTGAAAAACATATAGTAACTTAAAATCGGCCTATAGCCGATTTTTTGATGCCCTATGGTAGAAATGGGACAGTAAAACTGTCAAAAATAACATTATTTCAAGGTTTTTTCTTCATAACTTTGTTTCTTTTTTTCAAAATTTCTTCTAATCTGCAGATAACCCAGACCCTTATAGCATAAGTCCAATCTGTAAATTTTATTCAAATTGGTGAATTAGTTCTGAAAGTACATCAAAAAAACTTTATAAAGAGAGTTATTTTCTCTTAAGATTATTTTTTTCTTCACTATCCTTGGACGGATTTGACTGAAATTTAACATGGTATCGTCTATTTATGTAGTTGACCTACATAATTAATTTCAACAAAATTGATGCATAAACTTTCCAAATAAATCCGAAAAACCATAAACAAAAAAACTTTCTGGTCACCCTGGTTTTTCGTTTATAACTTTGCTCTCCCAGGATCGATTTTGCTCAAATGCAATACCAAACCAAGTTAAGGAATAAGCACATTCTAAATTTTATCAAAATCGGATAAAGCGTTTTTGAGTTATCTTGTATACGGACGGACGGACGGACATGCATAAATCGATATAACTTTTGATTCCCGACACAACCATACCATTAAAACCTTTCTACGACGATTATTTCGATGTGTTACAAATGGAATGACAAAACTAATATATCCTCTGGTAGTACCTACCATAGGGCATAAAGTTTTCAAATTGGCGGGAAAATTGTATACCTATTTTCAATCCTATGAGCCTATGATTCTTCACATGGAGTTTTTGATATGTTCGTGTAAAATTATGTAATTTTCATAACATTCGCTTTATTTTCTTTTAATTTCCGGAGTTTAAATATAAATTATTACAACAATTACATATTTCTCGAGAACTGAATCTTAAAATGGATTCATTTTTTACAACCTAACTACTCTGGCTTTAAAATAGCCATCAAATTATAGGACATAATTTTTATAAGCACAACGAGTTATGTTGCAAAAAATTAATGAAATATCAATAACTTTTTTTTTTTTTTTCAAAAATTAAAAATAACTTACTTACGTAAAAACAAATTAAAAATTCATTTAAATTCATAATTCAATCTTAGAAATCTTACCTGAAATAAAAAGAAAATAAGATAAAATTAATATTTTTATTATTAAAAATTATTTAATTAAAAATAATTTAAGTTTTATTATTCTTTTTTTTTTGCTATTTTTAAAGTTAGAAATATTTTCTGAAATGAATTATGGATGAGAAAGGTGTGGGATTCGTCATGGGATATTGTGGTTATAAGTTTATCTAAGATTTTTTTAATTATAGCCCATTCATAGTGGATATTAAAATATTTACAGGTTGTCTCATCATGAAATAAGAAAAACTGAGAAGCATGTTGAAAAAGAACCGAATATTCTATTGATCTATTCTATTTCTTATCACAGAACAATTTATTTCTCCCAATTGAATTCCTACTTTTCGTTTTAACCTAATTAAGGATTAGCATTAAAATAAAGTTTTTCTATGTGTTTTTAAAGAATTATTCAGAATTAATAGATGGTAAAAACAAATTCTTCCCTTTTTTTGGGATAGCTTGTAAAGGGTGATTCAAACATTACTTTTTTTTCAATAGGGTTTTTTGACAGATCACGCGTGACTGTCGTTCTGATTTGTCATTTTTGTTCAGTATTGTATGGCAATTCATCATGTCAAGACTTACATCTGAGCAACGTTTGCTGAATGGGCGCTTGAACGCATCGAAGAAAATCCGGAATTTTCAAGCCAAATTTTGTTCAGTGATGAGGCTCATTTCTGGCTTATTGGCTACGTTAATAAGCAAAATTGCCGTATTTGGGATGATGAGCATCCACAAGAGTTCCAAGAGCTACCATTACATCCATTGAAAACAACAGTTTGGTGTGGTTTATGGGCCGGGGGCATCATCGGTCCGTATTTCTTCAAAAATGCGGCCGGCGGCCACGTTTCCGTCAATGGTGAGCGCTATCGTAACAGACTTTTTGATACCTGAAATTGAAGCCCGTGGTCTCGACAATATTTGGTTTCTACAAGACGGTGCTACGAGCCATACAGCCCGTGTTACAATGGATTTATTGCAAAATCATTTCGGTGAGCAATTAATTTCACGTTTTGGCCCAGTGAATTGGCCAACAAGATCGTGCGATATCACACCTTTGGACTTTTTTCTTTGGGGCTATGTAAAGTCAAAAGTCTTTGCCGATAAACCAGTGACAATTGAAGAATTGGAAGCGAACATTACACGTGTCATTCATGAGATTCCGGTCGAAATGCTTGAGAGAGTGATCGAAAATTGGACCGCCAGACTGGCCGAGCTGAAACGTAGTGCCGGCCAACATTTGAAGGAAATTATTTTCAAACATTAATTGCCATACTATGTGCTTAAAGTTGATAATAAAGATTTGATATTTGCATTCAATTCTAAGTGTTTTATTTTTATTTAAAAAAAAAAAGTAAAGAATGAATCACCCTATATTTTATACGGAAAATGTCCTGTAATTAATAATTTAACAAAATTTTAAATTGATGTAAAATAAAAATGAAAGATTTATTATTGGCAAATATAAAACGATATAATAATTTTGAAAATACTTGCGCGGGTGTCAATTATGGCAATTTGAATACATCGACAGTTGAGCTTCTATAGCATGTGCACATACTATGTACTAGAAAACATGACATCTTCTCATTACAGTGTCACCTTGAGAGGTGGATATATAAGAATTTTCTTTAGTTCTCCAATACAAAGTGGTTTGATAGATTTTATTTAAATTATTTCTATATCAATTTAATTTGGTTTTATTGAAAAGTAAATTTTTTGAATTGAAAAAATGTATGCCGTAAAAGTGTAAAAATAGTTTTGGCATTGAATCAGTTTTTTTTTTTTAAATAAGAATCGGCAGCGATGAAGCAACAATCCGGAAAATTAATTATTTTCTTCTATCAGATTTTTCGAGCATATTAAATAATGAATAATTGCAAATTCTATTTTTTCAAGTAGGAGGAAATTTTTATAGTATACACTTTTGTATCTCATAAAATTATTAAAGATTTTCAGAGATCGAGTCATTTCTGTAAGTTGTATCTCTGAAAAAAGTTGTTTACCGGATATGAAAATCGACGGTACACGACGTACCTCTACTACTCAATCCTCTAAAATATTCGGAATTTGTCGAAGTTTTACATCTACTTTGGCTTAAAATATTCTTAGAAGATCATTCTCGAAAAATATACAATATAAAATTTTTGAAAATCCGACAACCGAGTATACTATATATCCCCTCCCTTTAAAGCGTTTCATCTTTTTCTCAAGGTGGCCAAAAAATTGCCAAATTTTGTTCACCTTTTTGGAATTTAATTAACCAAATATTATTACATTTATATTTTGGCATCAAAATTTTTTTCTACAATAATGAGATTGCCAATCATTTATGATCGTGTGATGATCGATATGCGAAAACATATGGTTTCTTTTTATGCCCTATGGTAGGTACTACCAGAGGGTATATTAGTTTTTAAGTGTGTAACGCATAGAAATAATCATCGCAGAAAAATTTCAAGGCTATGGTTGTGCAGGGAATCAAAAGTTATATCGATTTATGCATGTCCGTCCGTCCATCCGTCCGTCTGTGGACAAGATAACTCAAAAACGCGTTATCCGACTTTGTTGAAATTTAGCATGTAAGTTGGTTATTCCTTAACTGCGTTTGGTATTGCATTTCAGCAAAATCGACCGAAGGGGAGGGAAGTTATTAAGCAAAAACTAGGGTGACCAGAAAGTTTTGTCGTGTTTTTATATGGTTTTTCGGATTTAACTGGAAAATTTGTGAATCAATTTTGTTTAAATTAATTATATTGGTGGTGGAAAACAATGTAACATTTTTAACTATTTAATTGAAGATAACTTTCTTTTTCTAATAACTTTATGCACATAAATTTCTCGTATATTATTGAAAATTTTTTGTTCGTTCTTATTTTGAAATATTGTTCTTCTTTCCGACGATACCATGTTAAATTTGAGCAAAATCGGTCCAAGGATAGTGGAGAAAGAAATAATCCTAGGAGAAAATAAGTTTGTCCATAAAGTTTTTTTGATGTACTTTAAAAACTAACATACTGATTTAAATAAAATTTGCGGATTGGATTTATCCTATTAGGGCCTAGGTTACCTGCGAATTAGAGAAAATTTTGAAAAGAGAAAACAAAGTTATCAAGAAAAAACCTTGAAATACCGTTAGATTTAACTGTTTTTCTGACCCATTT
Source organism: Xylophagus ater (assembly GCA_963422695.1). Lineage (NCBI taxonomy): Eukaryota > Metazoa > Arthropoda > Insecta > Diptera > Xylophagidae > Xylophagus > Xylophagus ater. The sequence goes on along the minus strand of OY730479.1, from coordinate 41,548,194 downwards.
CTACCATAGGGCATCAAAAAATCGGCTATAGGCCGATTTTAAGTTACTATATGTTTTAGTATTGTGAATGCCGACTTATTTTTTTCAAGTTCATAATTTCGTTTAATTAACAAAAAAAAAACCGCATTTATTCTGTATGATCTTCTAATTCCCTAGACGAGAAAAAAAATTTGTTAAGAATACTTTTGTTTTATAGAAAATTTCTCAAAATTGACGTAAGTTGCGGCATTTTCAAAAGAAAATTTCATAAATGCTAATAAATTTGAATGAAAGCCGCCGCCTTATTATTCTAGTAATTCACGTAAATTCCAATAAAAGAGCATAATTGTCGGTTAAATGAAATAAATGGTATGTGAACAGTAGCGAATTATTATTGATTTTTTTTTATTACAAGAAATTTATATAATTTAATAGTTTTGTTTTTGTTTTTTTTTCTTATTTTGGGAAAAACTTACCCAATGAAATTTTTAATAAAACAGTAGACAGTAAATAAGCCAGTATCGTTCAAAAGAAGATCCGGCTTTAGAGGTGGTAAATTTTGATTCATTTGATACTGATGTACTAATTCTTTAATGCCACTGATGATACCGCGTCGACCACCAATGTCACTTTCAAAATTTTCAACAATTCCGCCACCACCAACAACACCACCACCACCAGCAGCTCCAACGATTCCTCCTCCTCCACCACAACCCCCAATAAGGATTCTACCACTGACAATTCCCGAACCTGATAATGTTCCTGCAATGAATCCACCTGGTTCAGCAGATGATACATTCGATGTCGATGAAATTGCTGATAATAATGAATCATTCGTGGTCGAAGGGAACTGGACAAAATTTTTAGTTGATCCACTTGCTGCAGCAGTGGTGCTCATGTTTTTTTATAAAAACTTCTTCATTTGAACGAATCGCTTGAGGAATTAGAATGAAAATCATTCCAAATGTTTGTCTTTTGCCTCCCCCCTTTTGTTTTTCCTTTATTGGAAAAGTTTACTTGAGAAGTTGAGAGAATTTGATTTAATTTAATTATAATAAATTATTTTTTTTTAACACTTTTCTTTTTAAATTATTACACTTTATATATATGTGTGTGTGTGTGTTTTAATAAAATACTTGTATTTGTTTAGAAAAACTTTTTAATTGTTTTATTAATTACTTTTTTTTAATAATTACAATTTAAATATTGTAAATAATGACTTCTTTTGTTTTGTTAAAAAAGCTCGTTTTATTTGATTTACCAGAAGCAAGAAAAAACGTAGCTTTTTGATATTAAAAAAGATTTAAATTAATGCAAAAAAAAAGGTATGACTAAAAAATTGTTCTAAATTTATGAAAACCTGAAACAAATCACCGGGAAACTATTGCAAATTACTATAAACTTCCGCACAGTTCGTACAAGCTTCAGTTATTTTTAGAATATATTTTTGAGGGAATAGATAAGTGGGTTGGAAATAAAGGAAAAAGACACTACTTTAAAAATTATACAAAAAAACATAATATAAAATAATTGTGCCCAAAAACTAGTCGGAATTTTTCGATTTAAATTACGCGGGTAAATATTTTCGCTCAATATTTTTTTTTTAAGTTGGTACAACTGTTACTGACTTCCATACCAAATTACATGTCAATATCATCATTAGTTTTTAATTTACGCTTGGTTTTGTGAACAAAGAAAAGTGAATTTGACGATTTTTACGATGTCGAATTTTGTTAAGCAAAGAAACGCCGCCGCTGAAACGTAGCGAATGTTACAAAAGGCCTTCGGTGACGTGACTATGTCACAGAAAAATGTTTACAAGTGGTACAAAGACTTCAAAGAAGCCAGAGAACGTGTTGATGACTTGGAACGCTCTGAACGACCTTCGACGTCAATTGATGAGCAACACATCAAGAAAATCAAAGAATTGGTGCTCGAAAATCGTCGATTAATAATTCGAGACCTTGCCGACATGCTTGCAATATCAATTGGATCAGTGCAAGCAATTTTGAAGGATCATTTGTACCTCAGAAGAGTCAAATCGCGTTTAGTGCCAAAATTTCTCAATTTTTTCGAAAAAGAGCGTCAGTTTTTCGCCAAAAACTCCACTCATGTCGCTCCACAACCACCGTATTCGCCTGATTTAGCACCGTGTGACTTCTGGCTGTTCCCAAAGCTTAAGAGACCACTCCGGTGAAATCGTTTTGAGTCGATTGAAGAGATCAAACGTGAATCGCCACGCGCATTGAAGCATGTTCACAAAACCAAGCGTAAACTAAAAACTAATGATGATATTGACATGTAATTTGGCATGGAAGTCAATAACAGTTGTACCAACCTAAAAAAAAAATATTGAGCGAAAATATTTACCCGCGTAATTTAAATCGAAAAATTCCGACTAGTTTTTGGGGCACAATAATATATGTTTCATCAATTTATTTGCATGTTTATTTTGATTGAGAAAGTACAGAAATGTTTCAGGAACTGTGTGGCTAAATGAAATCACAAATTCTCTATATAACATGAACTTTTATATTTTTCACAAAAATCCATTTAAAATGTTAACAATTTTAAATTAGATGCCTAATTGAATAAAGATCAACCTTATTTTTATTTTTGGCTATGTTTTTGTCAGTTTGACAAGAAATTACCACACAACTTTATTTAATTTGTTAATTTTCTTTCGCTTTTTTCCGCCCTGGTGGAGTACACGGTATTTTGTGTTCAATGTTTTTATAGAATTTGTTTTTTTTTTTATCGTTTTCCGCGAGATTTTTTCGAGGACGGTGGTAAACTGTGTGCCGTTTGTAAATAGAACGAACGAATTTTATTTTTAGGTTAAGAATTATTTAGTCGATCGCAATTTAATCGAATTTAGGTTGAGAGAAATTGATTTTTATGAAGAACGTATTGAAATTAAAATTTACAGAAAAATGTTTTTATATGAAATTAAGTTTTGATAGTGGCAACCACAAAAACTAAGATTTGTAAAAGATATATACAGTTACAGTAAGTTTTCGGGACTTCCCCAATATCTTTGCAAATAAAGCCGTGTTCTCTTGATGAAATTTGTCATTTTAAACCTTAGACAGTACTTAACAGTGTTCGGTTGATATTTGTTAAATTTATGACACCTTTTTTATAAATTAGAAAAATTACTTGTTGAAATAAAATCATGGAACGATGATATTAAGAGCAAGCAAAAGACTTTTACACATACTTTGGAGGCTATACCACAAAATGAGCTTGAATACGTATATTAATCACTATTAACCCGTTGTAAAAAAAATGCTTTGAATCAGAATTAGATTACTTTGAATAAAAAAAGGAGTAACCGTAATTGTAGAAGGATGGGTACACGAAAATTCTCGAAAATATAAAACCCCTAAAACTCTCGTTTTTTCCGATTCTCCTATCAGGAGGATTGTTTCACTACCGTTTTATTAACTATACTCGTATAAATAAAAAAAAAACCTTATTAAAAGAAATTAACCTAAAGGATAGGCGAGTATGTATAAAAATTTTCTTAAAGAAGAAATTTGTTTTCCACACAAATACTAAAAAGAAAAAAAGACACATCAAATTAGTTGAAAGATGAAATTAAGAAGAAATTTTTGTTTGCCTTAAAAAATAGTGAGTGCAATTACACCATATAAACTCTATAATTTCTTTTTAGCATATAGTTTCCATCAGCCTTGACCTGAAAACATAAATATTTTTGTATTTCATTCAATTTTGTTTTCTACGCTGCTTTCACACAAAATCTCATCTTCCATTAATTCCAAAAAAACTAGAAAGAAAATTCCGGGAAGTTGTTTAGCAAAATTGGATGCAATCAAACACATTCGTATGCGGGCGCGTCATGAGGAGTCGTCTTTTCTAGTTTCCCTTTATATCCTTATTTCTGTATGAATTTTCATCTGTTTTACTATTTTTTTTTTTTTAATCTTCCATCAAAAAAGCTTTCACAATAATAAATGACAACATAATTTTGTTAATCCTTTGGACAATTGTTTTACCCCAAAATACATCCCTTTTTTCTTTTAGACGAAATTTCTTTAGATTGGGATATATTCGGAAAATGCGCCATGTTTATTGTATGGATAAAAGGGACACACACAAGAAAACAAAAATGGAAGACACATAATATTTTAGAACGCATTTACGAATTTACTGTGAGGAAAATGTATATAATGAAATATATTTGAATTAAAGGATTTTTTAGGATATTAGTCATCTTTGTTGAATTTTAAAAGAAATCCTAATAGAATTGTGTCGTCTTAGTAAAAAAAAAAGAAAAGGAAAGAAAAAAATATTTAAGAAAAAAAAATTCTTTTCTTGGGTGGTAATTTTTGGTTTGGTGGTTGTTGATGAAAATTCAATGAAAATGAAAAAACTAATGAATGAAAAATTGCGAATTTCATTTAAAAATCAATTTAGTATATATTTTAAATTGCAGAGGATTTTTAAATTTTCAAAATTTTTAAATTAAATGCGCAAAAATAATTTTTCTTTCATGTTTAAGAAGAAAAACTAAATAAAACATTTTCCGAATGATGTTTATAAAAGTTTGATGATTTGTTTGAAAATTTTTATATGAAAACGAAAGATGCTTTTCTGTTTTTTGGTTTTTTTTTTTAAATGAAAAATTATATAATTTATAAAATTTCCTATTTTATTAAGACATATTTCTTTCACACAAAATTCCGGTTTAGATAATAAATAAAATACAAATATTCTTTTGGGAAGCCATTTTCTAACGAAACCGAATAAAAAAAAAACACTCACAAGTAAAAACTCTTTACCTATCTTCTTTTTTTTTTTATTAAAGAAATTTTCTTAAATATTATTCTTTAATATTTTTTCGATGTTTCTTGATATAATTTTTTTTTTTATTTTAAACACTTTTATTTAGTTAAAATTTTTCACTCACAAAAAATGTTTTTTAATTTTAAAAATTAGTTTACTAAATTTGCGTAAATAATTTGGTTTTTTTTTTGTTGAATATTTTGTGTTATTATTATTTCAAAAATAGAAAACTTTATAAAAAAAATTCACTTTAAAAGGCGGCCATGCAGCTCTTCTTTTTGAATTTTAGACAAAAGTATTTTCTTTTTTTTTGGGAAAACTTCTTCAATAATCACGTTTTTCTATACTTTTTTGATTTTTATGAAAATCCGTTTTAATTTTCACAAAAGGATAGATTTTTTTTGATTTTCTTTATATCCAAAATTTGTAATTTTTTTTTCTTTTCAACTTTTGTTATCAATATAATAGCAAACTGCTGGAAAATATCGCGTTTATTTCTTTTTCTTTTCTTTTTTTTTTTTGTTGGAAAAACCAACCGAGAGAGTATTTATTACGGAATATATATTTTCTACAAACGAGACGTATATTATTTAAAAAAAAAAGGCGCGTACACACTAACGATTTGTTTTGTGGGAGAGAATATTACACCATCTGTATATATACGGAAAAATTATTGACAGCTTTAAGTGGAGGATCTTGTGTTCACTATATAAGAAGAAAAAAAGGTATTTAATCCGAAAAACAACCAAATCATAAAAGCAACCAAAAAAAAAGCTAAAAATCTGAAATAAACCATAAACCATTGAGGAGAAACGAGAGCTTTTAGTCGCTCACATTTTTAAGTATTTCTTTCTGTATAAGAAAAAATGGTGGATGATTGTTTTTCTTTTATTTTGATTGGAGAATAATATATCAAAAAATATTGGCAGATACACAATAATAATAATAAGAAGAAGAGAAAAAGTAGGTATTTCCAATTAAGAAAAAAAAACCAAAAAAAAAAAAAACGTTAGTGACTGAATTCCCCCCAAAAAAAAATTTCTTATCCAAAAACTTAATCGTACTGTCTGCGCAAGTATTCTCTCCACAAAAATGTATCTACATGTATCCTTAAAAATAAGGAATCTATCCAAAAACGGAATAAAAAAAAAATAAAGCTTTCGTAATTCCCTGTAACGGAATTAGATTTTCATAGTCAACATTTTCCTTTAATTACACTGAAATAATCATAAGAAGCATGGAAATTCTTTCGCATTCTCATATTAGACGAGAAAAGCTAATATTTTTTCATATATACATATGAAAGTGAGCATTTCCTGTTTTAAATGAGCTTTTAGTGATTAATATATTCGTGATAAAAGTTTTATGAAGAATTTCAATCGATTTTTTCTTTTTTTGAGTAAATCATAAATGGTGACGTGCGCATTACATAAAAGCTGATAAGAAAAAAGTATGTATCCAATAGATACAAGAAAGCATACAACCATTAAAAATCATGACAACAAAAAAAAAAACAATCTCAGTTTACAAAATTTACGCACAATAAATTACAATTACATGAACATAGAAGAGGTCCATGGATAGTTTGTATCACGATGTTCCTCTGTCGATGATATAAATGAAAAGCATAAAAGAATCGGAATTCCTTGCCAAACTGCAATAATTGCTATTAACAGCTTTTTATAAGAAAATTGATTACTGAAGTAAGTATACATCATTGAAAATTGAACTAAAATTTATTTCTTATATGCAAAAAGTAGGGAGGACCAAATTTATAATTTCGAAAATGGGAATCAATACCGTAAACAGTTTTATAAGGAAATTGTATGAAAAACTGTGAACACATCCTGTGCAATCAATTACGAACTTAATAAATGTCCTTTTCAAATTATTTTGGCTTGATTTTACAAAAGATAAATAATTAAGAAAAAAAAGGAAAAGGAAAAAGAATGAAATTAAAAAATACCTTGATTATACTTCGTACTTCCTAATGGCCTACAAGAGTAAGATACGCAACACCAAGTTTTAGAGGTGGGAGAAGATGTGGCACAACGAATTCACCGAGTAAAATTGGGATCAATCATTAATGTTCTTAGAAGGACTAAGGCAAGGGTGTCCAACCTTTTTGTTTCCCTGGGCCGCATTGGAAGAAGACATAATGTTTTGGGCCACAAGTATATTACTATGTATAAATCCATATCATAAAATGAATGTGATACTTGGCATTGAAGTTGTGAAACTAAACCGTCAATATCTGGTTCGATTGACGTGGGTGTAGTTCTCAAGGTGTTCATCCAACATGTTGGTTCTAATTTTACACTTAGTATGTTCCATTTTTCACTTAAGCCACCGGGTGACAAACAACAGAACAGTGTAGCTGAGCGAGCAACGCAAACAGAAAGAGAATTTACTACATAACGAAAAAGCTTTCAGTTCTGGTCCTGGTTCTGTTATTTGTCACTTGGCAGCTTTAGCACGAGAGCGCAAACACACAAATCATTCCTCAGAAAAATGGACATGCTTCAGTAACTTTGAATATTTTCGGGCCGCATTGATACTTGCTTTGGGCCGCATGCGGGCTGGTCAGCCCTGGACTAAGGAGAAACTAGCGAAACTGAATTCCTCATATTCAAATTATTTGTTGGAATTTTCTTCAACATCAAAAGTAACTTTTTTTCACCGGAATTATTTTGACAACTGAAGTTTTAGCGGCTCAAAATGAGTATTATGATGTTATATTGAGACATGTTTCAATTAGAAATTAGCAATTAGAAATTTATCAAGAAAAAACTTTGTTGTGATTGGTTTGGTACCACACATTGCCACTGACCATTGCTGTAGTCGTTAAAAATATGAATTATGTATAGTATTTATATTCTTTTTTGCAAATTTAAGTCATAATTACTTAATTAAGATTAAAAATTCTGCAAAAATTAATTATAATGCGGTGGGACCTTTTTATTCGCAGTAAATTTAAATTTTAGTAAAGTCCTTGTTTTGAATTGTGATTTATTAATGGCAATTTATAAATTATATAAAACCGAAAAAAATACATATAGTAACTTAAAATCGGCCAATAGCCGATTTTTTGATGCCCTATGGTAGAATTGGGACAGCAAAACTGTCAAAACTAACATTATTTCAAGGTTTTTTCTTCATAACTTTGTTTCTTCTTTTCAAAAATTTTTCTAATTTGCAGGTAACTGAGACCCTACTAGCATAAATCTAATCTGCAAATTTTATCTAAATCGATGAATTTCTTTCTTGGACCGATTTTGCTGAAACATTGTATCGTCTATTTATGTATTTAACCAACATAATTAATTTGAACAAAATTGATTGACAAATTTTCGAATTAAATCCAAAAAACCATATAAAAAAACCGACAAAATTTTCTGGTCACCCTGGATTTTGCTTAATAACTTCCCTCCCACCCGGTCGATTTTGCTTAAATGCAATACCAAATCCAGTTCAAGAATAAGTAATTTATATTCTAAATTTCATCAAAATTGGATAACGCGTTTTTGAGTTATCTTGTCTATGGACGGACGGACGGACGGAGATGCATAAATCGATATAACTTTTGATTCCCTACACAACCATACCCTTGAAATTTTTCTACGGTGATTATTTCTATGTGCATAAAAACAAATAAAACAATTCCTCGAGATTGTGCGACAAAATGTGTGACTTTTCTTATGTGTAGCAATTTCATATAAATATTTTTTTTTTTTATCAATTTTAATGCGTAATTTTTTGATGATCATCTTTCATTTAGTTTGCGTGACAAAACTTCATAATGATGATATTTTTTTAATATCAATTTTAGGAGGGCTGCGAAATATTTTGCAAACATAATATTTGTCACTTTGATAACATTTAGAGAACACCTTGATTATGTTGAAGTTCAAGGTTAATTAAAATTGCCGCAAAAAATTAAAGAAACAAAAACATAAAATATTTTTAACCAAATCTGTTAAAGTAATTACTTAAATGTCTACAAATTTATTTATTTTTATTAATCTTAGCTTTTTAAATTAAAGCTTTTATATCGACAATGATTATTTTCATACCCTTGATAGAGAGATAAGTGACAGATCCAATCACGATCGATCGAAGGTGATCTGAAGGAGAAACCGACCGATATATTGGAGGTCTTTTTGGAATGTTGTGTGTGTCTTAATTTGATAAATGAAATAAGACTTGATATAGAACTTGTGTAAAATTTACGACAGACTAGGATATTTTATTAAGTTTCTGACGTCATACTGACGTCAAACACAGCTAGTGAAACAAGATCAGATGTGACATCAGAATTTGGTTCAAATATCCTAGGTGCCACAATTTTAACGATTATAGTAGTTGATTGCTTCAGAACATCTTCAAATAAGTATAGTTTCCATAAAAATGAACAGAAAGTTATTTGTAAAATGATAGTTCACACTAAATTTCCATAAATTATTCAACTAATACTTGAAAGTTTGAAAAACTAAACAGATTCAAACAATGGGATTGAAATTGTTAAAAAAATGTTCTTCAGGCTAGATCAAATAGTATATTACATTATAAAGAAAAAAAAGGCTGTTCAACAAATTCCCCCTTGAGATATTGTTAGGAATACTAAAAATAAACATAACCCGTGCGAAAAAACTGGGACATAAAGTTGGCACGAGATTCGCCTAGCCTAGTGCCGACAAATTAATGTAGGGCATATTTCTCCTACTTGTTATGTCACAATAATAATAATATAATCAACGGAAGGGATATGTATTATATGATCTAGTATGGCATATAAAATGATTTTTAAGTTTCGGAGCAAGCGGAGGGATGAACAAATATTTTTTTTATGGACAAAAAAAATAAAACACAATAAAAATATCACAGCACATTTTCATTTTTAATTTTCATAATATAAAATAATTAATTTATAAACAATAATAAAATAATTCATATTTTTCTGAATTTTCTTAAAAAAAATAAAAAAATTACAAAGTTGTCATCGCAAATAATATCACAAAAATAAAAAGTAGCCACGGACAAATAATCAATAAACATGCGACATCCAACATATTTTTATTGTTTTAAAGATAATAAACCAAATAATCAAAAACTTTTCACAACAAATCTTTTCTTCACAATTTCTTATTAATTTAATTAATAAAATCTTGACAAAAGTTTTTATAAAATATATAATATTTAATAAATAAAATCAAAACAAAAATTATTATGATGTGATCGAAAGTCTTCAGAGCTTGTGAATAAAATGCGAAGAAATAAAAATGTTTGCTTAAAAAAAAAAATCAGGTAAAAAGCTTTCTCGAATTAATCAAAAGAAAAACACTTAATGCCGGCCGAGTGAGACTTTTCATTTCGTTTTCAAGTTAACAATTTTAAACTTTGATATTATTAAGTTGATTTTAAATAAATGAAAAAAAAAAGAAATATTGCTGAATTCACTGAAAACTTTATACGCAATACAAACGCACTACTACTACTAAAAAAAAAAAGAATCTTGAAATGTTGTAATGAAAAATTAAAAGAGTATCAAAATGAACATGACGAAAATTACGAACCGGTTTGAACTAGGGTTTTTATCTTTTTGATTCAAAATCTTGGCTTTTCTTACATTTTTTTCTTTTTTTATAAAAGGCTAAACAAACATAAATCAGCGATTTTTTGGGTAGAAACCGGTTCTGAAACCAATGCGTTTTTATTTTTTATTTTTTTTTGAATCTAATAATTCGATCCTCTAACTTTCTTATAATTCCATATAAGTGTTGTAATGAAAATACTAAATTGACATCGAGAGTTATCAACTGAAGAATATATTTGAAAATTATCACTCAATTTGAATTGAGGAATTTTGTGGACATGGCAACAAATTCAACCAATAAAAGACAACAGTAGCTAATACGTAAAGGCCAATATCTCCACACAGACGACACATCCTATTCTGATGAAAGTATGGAATACACTAATGCAAAGTTTGGTTAAACAGAAAGGGAGAAACAATCATCCTACTAATTTTGTCGGCTTCTGCATTTCTCATTTCCCCATCTGATTTTCGATCTGCAGATAAAAATGTTTATCTGATTTATATGGCATTTCATCTGCGTTTGCATACTCTCACAATAATCATACACGATATCGTCGCACACTACTAATTTTTCTAAATTTTTGTCGGGAGACTCAGATGTTTTTATTCGATCAATCCTAGCGAAAATTGCGAAAGTCCATCTTTTTCTAGTTTTCCGATTTTTCTCGTCAGAATAGGATGTCGGCTGTGTGGAGATTGGCCTTAAGTTGGTTGGTGAATTTTTGATTCGAACAAACTGTAAGTAACTTTTTGCTTAACCGAAAACAATTTCGTACTGAAACATTTACGAAAACTCGAAACGCGATGTTTAAAACAACTTACGAGCTAACACTCCTGGTCTGTGATAATAAAATTAGGATCAGCAATGGAATCGTGTAATTCGATTGAGACTAAATTGTATCGAAAAAGTATTACTATTGCTGTGTCTTTTCGAAATGGGTTACGAATTCAAATTGAATTACAAGATTCCATTCCAGATTAAAATTAAATTGGACAAAACCTCGCTTTTGAAGATATTTCTCGTATTTAATGTCTATGTTTATATATGTTATATAAAAAGCCTTATACCATGTTTCCATCTCCCTCAAATCTCGAGATTTCGCCAAATCTACATCCAAATCTACTAGATTTCCCATACAAATAGAGGATTTCAAAATCTCGAGATTTCAACAAAATCTCCCTCGAAATCTCCTAAAATTTTTGTGTCAACCCTGCAAACTTATTCCGCGCTATTCAGCCGGTATCAAAATTGGCAAATGGACGACCCTTTTTAATAATTTGAATTGCGCGCCTTTTCCCTGTGTTTGAAGTTTTTTTTTTTGTAATATTTTAACAAACATGAATTTTGTCTCCTTTGACACAAAAACATATATAAATTTTTTAATATGCTCTAAAAGAATTATTTTTGGAATATTTCCAATCAAAATTCATTTTTTTCTCTAGTTTTCAAAATTATAAACGTCAAATGAAATCTCGTAGGGAAATCACGAGATTTCAGGGAGATGGAAACATGGTATTAGATAAAGAAATTACAAAACCGTTTACATTACTTTTCCAAACAGAAATTCAGCGAATAAATGTCAGCTAAAATTTTGAATAAATATTGTATAAGAAAGTCGGCTACTATTTTACCATATCGGATAAATTCGTTTTTTTTTCAAATTTTAATTTGAAATGAATTATTTTAGAAGCTTTTACTTTTTAAAATGCGTAGTAAACTTGTAATCTGAGAAAACGATGTGAAGCACGATAAAATATAAAAAAAAAAAAAATAATAATAATAAATAAATAAATAACTTATTTTATTATCATTTTAAAATAAGGAAAAAAACAAGTAGTTCATATTGACTTTATTTTTGATAACAATATTTAGATTTTAGATTAATAAAAAAAAAAAAAACAGAAGAACAATTTCAAAATAAAATAAAATCTAATCAAAGGTTGATTTGGTTCGGAATTTTATCAACATGTTGTCTGTTTGTCTGTCAAATAAGTATTAAGGCTGTTCTACATTATCATCGCCGCGCATACAAGATGATTAACAAATTCGTTAATGCAAACAGGTAAGAAGAAGAAGACTCATGTGAGGTTGATTGATTGTGTCCAGACTAGTCATCGGAAAAATCGACACTTTTACTCAATCCGATTTCTCCGTCTCTAATCTTTTTAATAAATTTGGTGTACAATGAATGCAAATAAATTTCAATTAATTGTAAAATATGATTCTGGAGATTTAGAACAATTACTTTAAACATTTTAATACAAAACATTTTATAACTTGAATTTTCTCTTGTATAATTTTCGTATCACAAAATATATTTTTGTTCAATAAAGCGCAAATAATTTTATAATTTGTTCCTTTGCACACTCTGTGATAATAAAAACTTATTTTCAGCGATTAAGTATTTAAAAATTACATGTTTATAGTGAATATTAACTTCATTTTTACAAAACTAAATAATTTCACAGCTATTCACATATGACTGACTCATAGCAAAATAGAACCGGACCAATTACCATTTAACTTGTTAACCAACACATATGAGTACACATTAACGAAATTGTCTCCATTCCACACTGTTATCTTCACACATTAACGAATTTGTTAACCATGTTGTATGCGCGGCGATGATAATGTGGAACAGTCTTAAGATTAATTTTTCAGTAAACTTTCAGAAGCCGTTTCTTTTGAGCGATATATAGCACCCTTTTTATTGGTTTTAAATCAACTAATTTGCAGGTTTTCTTATTTCTATTATTAAGTTTATTATTTTAGTGTTGTGTCTTTGATTCTAAAATCAGTCACAACTTTCATTGACTTGAAAATGAATGACTATGGTTAGTTAGTGGAGCATTTTTTTTTTAAATCATTTGAGATCAAAACGCTTCAGAGTTCAAAATATTAGGAAAAATATATAGTAACTTAAAATCGGCCGATAGCCGATTTTTTGATGCTCTATGGTAGAAATGGAAAAGAAAAACAGTCAAAACTAACAATATTTCAAGGTTTTTTCTTCATAACTTTATTTGTTCTTCTAATTTCCAGGTAACTGAGACCCTACTCGCATAAATCTAATCTGCAAATTTTATCCAAATTGGTGAATTAGTTTTTAAAGTACATCAAAAAAACTTTATGGATAGATTTCTTTTCTCTTAGAATTATTTCTTTCTTAACTATCCTTTGACCGATTTTGCTCAAATTTACCATGGTATCGTCTATTTATATATTTAACCAACATAATTAATTTAAACAAAATTGATTGACAAATTTTCGAATTAAATCCGAAAAACCATATAAAAAACAAGCGACAAAACTTTCTGATCACCCTGATTTTTGCTTAATAACTTCCCTCACCCCCGGTTGATTTTGCTGAAATGCAATACCAAATCCAGTTAAGGAATAAGTAACTTATATTTTAAATTTCAACAAAATCGGATAACGCGTCTTTGAGTGATCTTGTCTACGGACGGACGGACATGCATAAATCGATATAACTTTTGATTCCCTATACAACTACACCCTTGAAATTTTTCTACGATAATTATTTCTATGCGTTACACACTTAGTGACAAAACTAATATACGCTCTGGTAGTACCTTACCATGGGGCATAAATATAGTAGCCTGCATTATGAGCAATGGAAATGAGTTCAACCCCATAACAAATTATTATAAGACATTCAACTACCCAATAAGTACATTTGTTATATGTTAAGAGGCGTCCAAACGCACAGTTTTTTACTCCGTTTTGCCTGCGCAAATCAGATTTGCGCATGCAAAACTGAGCGTCTGGACAAGTCACAGTTCGTTTGCGCAGGCAAAACTGCGGCTTGTACGATTTCAGATCGTGTCTGAAAAATAACTATAGTACGTGCATGCAAATCGTAGTATGTGGACGAAAACTTATTATTTTACACAGTTTTCATGCAATTGCGAAAGGCGAAAGGCACGAAAATGTCTTCAAGAGACTTTTTAGAGGAGTTAAGCTTAAACTATTCATTATTAAAAGTTCTAAGCACAATATCTTGACATTAAGAAGTTCCAAAGAAAACTGTGTAAAAATATGGAAAAGACGGTGGACGTGTGGACACAAAATTTGCGCAGGCTTTCCCACAGAAAAACTGCGCAAACTACGACTGTGCAAAAAGACTGAGCGTTTGGACCGTACTTTAGGCTTCAGGATGAAGTCACAAAGGAGTAGTTAAAATCTGAATAAGTTTATATTGCTGCTTGGTTACCACCGCATTTAAAACTAAAACTAAATTAAAAAGCTGGGTTCTAAAATTAAGCCAATCAAATGAGTCAGGTGAAAAATTCTGTACATTTTATTTTTCATCAACTATTTTTTTTTTGTCCGAGGAATTTCAAAGGCATGTGCGTAAATGTTATAATATAGAAAGTTATTTTTCTTGTAAAATCGTATGATAGTCACGTGAATAGTTATTATTCTCGAAACGTCAATTCGTCTTTTCATTTAAAAGAGTAATTGATTGATTGCCAAATTCTTGATGTTTCTTGTTGAAAGGTTCTATGCTTAATTTGACCACGTCGTCTTCACGAAAATACCATCAATTCGTTCGTGTATGTGGCTAAAAGGTATTTGATAGAAAAGTTTTGTTAGAATTGTCTAAATTTTTAGAAGGCATTCACCCGAATCTTTATATTTCTTTAATGTTATTTTTTTTTTTTTTTTTTTGTTAAATTAAAATCAATTTTAAATAGTTTTATTGAAATTAATTTTACACGTCAAACACACAAACAATAATAATGTTTAATTAAAAAAGAGAAGTTTATGATATCAAATTTGAGTATCATAAAAATAAAATTTATGATTTTAAAAATTGAAATTAAAAGCAGTTAAAATTCGCATAAAATTCAAGGTTTTTAAAATTTTAAAAACGATTTTCATTGTCAATTGTTTTTTCTTTTCGTTTTCATTGAAAGAAATTTACGATATTAAATTTGAAAGACCAATTTTTTTTAATTTTTAGAGTTAAAAATGCACTGAATTTTTTTTAGTGAAAACTTTTCAATCTTAATTTAAGAAAAAAGAAGTATTGTATTCTTGCTCAATGTGCAAAACTTATGCTAACTTGGGAACTCTGTTTTCAATGTCATGGAAGTTCAATTATTATTCCTGAGTGGAATGAAATGGTAAACCTTCATGGTTTTCTGGTGAATTGTTTTCTTTAAAATTTTATATTTCTTGTTTATTTTCTATGATCTATGATCTTGAATTAATGTCAATTCATCTCATCTTTTATTATGACTTTGAATTGCATAATCTTAAGACTGTTCCACATTATCATCGCCGCGCATACAAGATGGTTAAAGAGCCGTCCAAACGGACAGTTTTTTACTCAGTTTTGCATGCGCAAATTTGATTTGAGCGTCTGGACAAGTAACAGGTCGTTTGCGCAGGTAAAAGTGCGGACTGTGCGATTTCAGATCGTGTCTGAAAAATAACTGTGGTACGTGCATGCAAAATGTAGCGTTAAGAAGTTCCAAAGAAAACTGCGTAAAAAACATGGAAAAGACGGTACCGTGTGGACACAAAACGACTGAGCAAAAAGACAGAGCGTCTGGACCGTACTTAACAAATTCGTTAATGTGTGGAAGGTAGACAATTTGGTTAATGTGTACTCATATGTGTTAGTTAACTTAACGAGTTAAATGGTAATTTTTCCGGTTCTATTTTGCTATGAGTCAGTCATATGTGAATAGCTGTGAAAATATTTATATATATATTATTTATATTTACTATAAACATGTAATTTTTAAATACTTAAAGATAAGTTTTTATTATCACAGAGTGTGCACAGGAACAAATTATAAAATTAATTGCGCTTTTTGAAGCGAAAAAATATTCTGTGATATGAAAAAAAAATTATATAACAGAAAATTCAAATTATAAAATGTTTTGTATTGAAATCTTTAAAGTAATTGTTCTAAATCTACAGAATCATATTTTACAATTAATTGAAATTTATTTGCATTTATTATACACCAAATTAACTAAAAAGATTAGAGACGGAGAAATCGGATTGAGTGTCGAATTTTCAGATGACTAGTCTGGACAAAATCAATCAACTTCACATGAGTCTTCTTCTTCTTACCTGTTTGCATTAACGAATTTGTTAATCATATTGTATGCGCGGCGATGATAATGTACTTGTAGAACAGCCTTTACGATTGCTAAATCATACCAGGTGATTGTATTGAATTTTAAAAGAAAGTTTGACACAAAATGAAGTTGAAGTTGTAAGCGGAAGAATTACTTTAAGCCTATTAGGCCACAGAAAAGTAAATGCCTAGAAAATACTTGTGCAAATCAAGTAATAATAATTCTTCAAAGTTCCCTAACGTCAAAAATTTAATAATGAATTTTACAGTCACGATTTAAGTAAAACTTAAGTTTTTCTTAACTCAATTTGGTATACAAAATATTGTGAATTATATGTTATAATATTTTATAAATTGTAACTTGAAAAGAATCCTCTATATTACAATATATCCTAAGAGAGCAAAATTAGAATAATTTTTTTAAAGAAATAATTACGAAAAGTTTTATAAAATTTGTATTTGTTTGCATATTTTTAAGAAATAATTCCCAATTGTCAATTTACAAACAAAAATTCACAAAATTATACCAAAAAAAAGCCTAAGCCGAGTAGGGCATAGCGTGATTAATTACTTTTCGAGGTTTGTGAACAAGCGAGTAATTGAGGCCTTAAAATAATTAATTCCTTCCTATGTAAAAAAAAACTTTTTAAGCAAAATTGACTAATTTCCAAGAGAGAAAAAAAAAATATTCTCTTTATTAAAAAAATGATAGATAGATTACATTATGTTAGCAAAACAGAGATAGAAACAGATTTATCTTTATTAAACAATTCTAACACTTATGTAAAAAATAAGAATCACTATTCATACAGGAACTAACACTTAAAATATTAACAGAATTTCTCTTATAATTATTATTCGTACACGCTCCAATGCTTGAAAATGTGTTGGGAGAATACAATATTTATACAAATATTAAGTTAAAAGAAATTTCTTTGTTTCATTCTTTCTTTAGTCCAAAATTCATAAGACTATTAATGCTCCCGCTTACTACAATTATCTTATAGCAGAGGCAGACATACGGTATTCATACCTTAGTATCGATACTACAGTATAGCCTTGTACCATGCTATAAAAAGGGGTTGGCACACATCAAACATAGTATTTGTCTGACATTTGAAATTCTGCCATTTCAACGAGAATATGGGAATTTCTTTTCGCTCCTCTTAGATCCTCTATATAATTCCTACAAATATCTATAAATTTTGAGGTTTCATCCGCCGATAAAATTTTGCCTTTTTTCTTTACTTTTTCCATTTTTTAAAAATAAAATTTTCAAAAAAAAAGTGTGTCAATTGCTCAGCTTACCTACAAAATTACATTCGCTATTTTCCGCTTCAATAAAAAGGCGCGACAATCACTAAAGAATAGATTACAGTGGCCGAAAAAATTAAGTAAAAAAGGGAATACCACGTACTTTTTCGAATTTAAATACCAGATTTATGCTACGTAGTTGAAATGGTATTCGGCTAGTATTCGACGACACACATATGGTATACGACATGGTATTCTTAAACTATGGTATGAATACCCTATGTGTGCCTCTAGTATTATAGGAAGCACGCTGTAAAATAGAATATATTTCATTTATAGGTTACTTCATTCTTTCTAATGAAAAATTGGTAATTTTCTTTCCTTATTTTGTGCGGAATTTTTTATTTCTGTTATTTTCAATTAAAGCATTGGGAAGATCGCGTCTAGTTTTCCCTTTTCAACTTTATTCTTCTCTTAAATGAAAGAATTAATTTTTTTGGCGTTGAACATTCAAAATTTGGATTAATTTTGTTTGCGGAATTAATTATTTGTTCAAACCATGTCCTAAAGCCGAGAATCTAGCTTAACTTAAACTACTATGCTTAACATGTGAAATTGAGCATAAATCGTGAAGATTATTTCCAATCAAAATGTTTGTATTTGAATAAACCTAATTTAAAAACACGTCCCTCGTTGCACATGAGAGAAAACGTTGATTTGAATATTTTGTAATTTTTGACGAATAACAAATTGCAGTAAAATGCAGAGATGCAAACCGGTTTCTTTGAACCACTATGAACCGAACCAAAACCACTGAACCATCGAAATTTTCCGGACCAAAACCAAAACCAAAACCAAACCACTTTTAAAATGATTCGGTCGAACCAAACCAAAACCAAACCAGTTTTAAAATTAATACTTGAACCAAACCATAAACCGAAATTTTTCTATTGGTTTATGGTTCGGTTCAACAGAAAAAATTGTCCTATAATTTACATTTTCCTTTTAAAAAAACTGAAAAAGTCTACTACATTTTCTTATAAAAACGATGGTTAATCAACATTCAACAGTTTGCCAGTTTTCAAATTTGTTTTTAACGAGTAATCAAACACGACATAGTTTTTCATTTAGTGAAATCATAATTAAAATCAAAACAGAAACAAACACAAGAAGGAAGAATATACTTAAAATTAAAAGATATAAAGTTCATATCTAAATGACAAATGTAAGCAAGTCTGTATATTTTTGAGTTTAATAATAATTTTTTTAGTATTTCCTAAAAGAAAATGTCAGGCAACAAAGATAAAAAATACCTGGTTTTCGAAAAATTTGTTTGCGATTCAATAACAAATAGCAGTAAGTACAATGAATGCAGTATTGTTATGACAAAAATTCACCCAGAAAATTTAATGCGGCTTCTTAAAAAAAGCACTCGGAATCCTACGACATAATTGACACGAAGGGAACAAATAAAACAGGTGAAAAAAATTTGCCAAGCAAATCTACATTGGCTTCCTTCGTTTGTGTCACAACAACTAAGCAAAAAGACATATTTGTTCTGAACCGAAACCAAAACCAAACCGAAACCAAAACCAAAAATTATGCAGTCTTTAAACCAGAACCAAACCAAAACCAAATTTTGAAATATTTAGAAACCAAAACCAAACCAAAAACCAAAAAGAAGGTTTATGCTTAAACCAAAACCGAACCAACTGTAAAAAAGTCTTGGTTTGCATCTCTGGTAAAATGCATTTATGTATTTGGAATTTTACACAAATGTAATCTTATCTACTTCATGTATCTATAAAATAATGGCAAAATAATGGACATCATAAAATATAAAACTGACATATATAGATAGAGGGCAAAGTTGATTGCCCACTTATTGTGAATTAAAATTTTTGATCTGTCTGCTCATGGTTTATGTAAAACGAAGAAAAGTGTGAATTACTTTAAGTTTAATATTTGCATTTAGCATTTACATTGAATTATATGTCTTCTGTTTATAATATTGTTTTGATCATTTCTACAAAATATTATTATATTGGATATTAGAAATAGTTCCAAGAAAAGATACTAAGTAATTAGTTGGAAAACGTACATTTTGGTACTGAATAGACATAGCTCTATGAGAAAATTATAGAACAGATTCCTTATATTAAAAACTCTTTTCGCTTCTAATGAAGTGATTACCAGTATCAAAAGAAATCATTTAGTTGCTTTGTTTTAAAGGTTATGGTTATGCACCCACACCTCACTATACGGCCGCTCTTTATACGGCATTTCGCTATAACGGCCCTCTTCAATTAAGGCACGTTTTCGATTTACGGCCTAAAATGTTTCGCTATAACGGCCAAAAAAAACTTCTTTTCGATGTCGATATATCTACATGTTGCCAACACACTCTTTTCTATTTCCTCTTGTTTGATGATTTTAAGCTAAAACGACTTGTAATATATTTGTCCGAAAATCCAAGGCCTCTTAAAGGCCTAAAAAATATCAATTACCCGTCATATGGAGATCCAACAAGAAAGCTTGGATGACTAAAGCTACTTTTGAGGATTGGTTCAAAAATCACTTTTGTACAGAAGTGAAAAAATATTTGCAACAAGAATTTGCTAATTTTGGATAATGCACCAGGGCATTCTACTAATTTATCCGATCTATCTGAAGATGTCATGATTGAGTACCTTCCGAAAAATACAACAGCTCTGATCCAACCAATGGATCAGGGTGCAATAGCCACTTTTAAGGCATATTACCTACGCCGAACTTTCCGACAACTTATAAGGGAAACCGTTGGTAAATCTTCAATTAAAATATTTTGGAAAAACTATAACATCAAGGATGCTGTTGACAGCATCAGTGAATCATGGAAGGAATTAAAATTAATAACAATGAACCATGTTTGGAAACAAATATGGCCAGAATGTGTAAAAAGTATTGATGCAGAAGTTAATTTCCTTCCTGAAATTAGGCAAAACATTTTGGATCTAGCACATGATCTCGGCTTTGAAGGTTTGAACGAACGTGATGTGCTTGATCTACTTGAAGCAGTTGCAAGCAGAACCGACATTTGATGAAGAGACAGAGCCTGTTGTATCCAAACAGCTAACATCAAAAAATTTGTCGAAAGCTTTTTCCTATTTCGAACAAGGAATAAACATCCTCCTTGAAAACGATCCTGACGTCGAACGTAGCGCTAAAGTTTCTCGAGGAATTAACTCAGCCATTAGCTTTTATAAATCACTGAAGAACGAAATAGACAAGAAGGCAAGACAAACAACGTTGGACAATTTTTTTAAGCCAGGCCCATCCTTACCAGCGAAAAATGATGACGGCAGTGATCTGCAGGTTACCATTTCTTCATCGCCTTCAGATTTGCATTTTGAATGATAAACAATGTTACATATTTAATAAATTTGGAACCGATCCCATTGAATTTGTATGAATTTGTATTAGAATAATTGATTCCTTATACGGCTTTTCGCTTTGAGGCCAAGTTTCGTGGAATGTATCTAGGCCGTAAAGCGAAGTATGGGTGTACTTCATATTGTGTCTTTTAAGTGTAAAACGTTTCTGCTTACTTTTTGAAAAAAATACGATTACTATTGATTTTGATTCCCATTTTTATTTTCCGCAACTGGGAAAATTCTCAAAGCATGAAATAATATTACATTTAATTCAAGACGATTCTATTCCTACCAAATATAAGAACTACATCAAGTTTATTCCACTTTCCACGGTATTTACAAAACAATTGTATTCTTACAAAGGCACTGTTTGCTTTTAATTTACTTAAAAATCGTCTAGAATAAACTCATTTTGCATCTAATAGACATACATATATATACTTGTTGACCGAATTATCGGTAGTTGATCTTTTTCAAATAAATTGCAATATCTCAAAGAAATATTGTTAAAACAATAATATTCCTAAATTCTTTTTTTTTTACAAATAAAATAAAGAATTTTGAATAAAAACCAAAACAGAATTTAGATGGCAGAAGCGTAGGCATGTTTCACTGCATATATTTCAACATTTTCTTAGCTGAATTCGTATTCAAGAATAAATAACTTTGTTTTTTCAATTTTCCGAATTGTTTTTCTTTTCGAAAAGAATTTAAATGAAGAAAAACAATTTTTATATGAATTTTTTCATTTTATTTATTCTTTTAAATTTATATTTATTTTGATAAATTAATGATGATGAATCAACTCAACAATTTGTTAAATGAATGGCAAAAGATGTATCGTTGAAAAATCAACCAAAAAAGAAAGATTATTTTTATCAGAAATTCTATTTTCTTCGATGAGAATTTTATTTTTGTTTGAAACACCTTAATTTTTTATTATTAAAAATAAATAAATCTAAATGGTAATATTTTTATGATCATAAATTAACAAAATTTTGCGTCACAAAAACATGCGGTCTTCACTACGAGAAAGTGTGATATTTTTTATTTAATATTTTTATATTGAAAATGTTGAAAACTTGTCTGAATCAACAACGAAAAGCTATGGATTCGTCCAAAGTTTGTATCTAAAATAACTTTAAGAGAAGAAAAAATATATATATAAAAATTCGAATAACGCACAAAAACGATAACAGAAAATTTTCCTTTCGAATAAATTTAAAATTATCAAAGAAAATTGCAATAAAAATCGCCTTATTTGGTTATCAATCAAAATAAATTCAAAGTAAATATTAAAATTTAAATAATTATTTATAAAAATCTTTCGTACAAATGTGTTTTCTTTAAATATTCGGAAAACAGACGAATTTTATAAAGTTTGGGACATGAAAAAATTTCTTTAAAAACCTCAGAAGAGAAAAAAAAAGATTCCATTCATTATGATGGACAAAGTTATTAATCTTTGTGAATTTATAAATTAAACAAAAACAAATTGTGGAAAAATTTTCCTGAAATACGAGAGTTTCGCTAATATAAACAATTTTCCAAACCAGATCGACAAAAAAAGTCCTTCAAAAAGATATAAAAGTTTTCTCTTCTTCTATAAAAATTTATTTAATAGCAGATTTTTTTGTTTGTAAAACAATTTATGGCGCCTTAAGGCCAATCTCCACACAGCCGACATCCTATTCTGACGAGAAAAATCAGAAAAGTAGAAAGAGATGGACTTTTGCAATTTTCGCTAAGATTGATCAAATAAAAACATCAGGGTCTCTCCCCACACAATTTATAATATTATGGGAAAATTAAGAACATTCCCTTCCATTTTATAGGCAAATGTAGTACCAAATTGTGTTTTCAGCCTTTATCATAAGGCTTAAATTCCTATCACATCTAAAAACAAGCTATATTGCAAAACGACGAAACTTCTATACGTATGTTCAAATCACGTTACCTTCCGAAAGCCTTTCTAAAAGAAAGTTATATGAATATGAAAATTCAGAGCGAACGTGGTCCTTAGTTAATCACAACATTTGTTGTTATATACAGACAGACAGACATTGGATAAAAATGATTGCAAACCATTTAGAATCTTATAAAACGTGGAGATTTGCAAAATAAATTTTTTTATTTTTTATATACTTCGTATAGAAGTTAAAAATTTCACTTGCGTAAACCATAAAAATCAATTCGTCATACAAAAACTTCCTATAAGAAAATTTGGTAGTGTGCGACGTGTGTATTATTATTGTGAGAGTATGCAAATGCAGATGAAAACCCATAAATCAGATGAACAAGTTTATCTGCGTTTGAGGGGAATCATCTGGCAGATGAAGAATCAGATGGGGAAATTATAACTGCAGAAGACGACAAAATTCGTAGGATGATTGTTTCTCCCTTTCTGTTTAACTAAATTTTGCATAAGTGCATCCCATACTTTTATCAGAATTGGATGTCGGCTGTGTGGAGATTGGCCTTTATACGTCATTTATTTTATTCTGGAAAATTTTATTTACTTCAATTTTAAAATATAAACGAAATAAATAGTGAAATTTAAAAAAGATCCTGGTGCCACCAAATTACTGCAATCATCTCAGTTGGAATTCGGAAGCAATACATATTGTATTTTTAGTAAAGGAAAGACATTAAACAGGAATGGCTTGCTGTGATTATATCCAAAAGCATTTTAGAATTGAGAAAAACAAAAGAAAAAGAATTTATAAAACTATTTCTGTTACTAAATTGACTGCAACAGCTTATGTTATATGAATTGCAAGTCTAAAAAGCTTGCTAGACTTGTAATCATGGCCCTGTTAGCTCGCTAATTCTGTCAGAACATTGATTGATTTATAATTCTAACAATATCAAACTAATACACCTTTTTTGAATCACAAATACTAAATTTTCTAACGTTCTAAAAACATAAATTAGGTAAAAAAAAGGACTGATAGAAAATGTATTCATATAGAAATATGATCCGTTTAGAAAACCCTGTTCTAGTTTATTGAATTTAAATATTAGAAAAATTTAGGTGATTGCCTTTTCCAAGGATTTTCGCGAAAAAAAAACACAATTATGCGAGGAACGCAAAATGTTCTTAACCCAAATGTGTCACATTAAATTCTAATTAATAAAATTATGTTAGTTTTCTTTTTACAACATGACATTTTTTTCTTCAAAATAATTTTTAAAAACTTGTTTCTTTTACAAAAAAAAAATACCATTTTTTAAAGAAAACATATAGTAACTTAAAATCGGCCTATAGTCGATTTTTTGATGCCCTATGGTAGAAATGGGACAGAAAAACTGTCAAAACTAACATTATTTCAAGGGTTTTTCTTCATAACTTTGTTTCCTCTTTTCAAAATTTCTTCCAGTCTGCAGATAACCTAGACCCTGATAGCATAAGTCTAATTTGTAAATTTTATTCAAATCGGTGTATTAGTTTTTAAAGTACACCAAAAAAACTTTACAGAGAGGGTTATTTTCTCCTAGGATTATTTCTTTCTCCTTTATCCTTGGACCGATTTGATTGAAATTGAACATGATATCGTCTATTTAGGTAGTTAACCTGCATAATTAATTTCAATAAAATTGATTCACAAATTTTCCGATTAAATCCGAAAAACCATAAACAAAAAAACGACAAAACTTTCTGGTCACCCTGATTTTTCGTTTATAACTTTGCTACCCCTGGATTGATTTTGCTCAAATGCAATACCAAACCAAGCTAAGGAATAAGCAACTCACATTCTAAATTTCATCAAAATCGGATAACGCGTTTTTGAGTTATCTTGTATACGGACGGACGGACGGACATGCATAAATCGATATAACTTTTGATTCCCGACCCAACCATACCATTAAAACCTTTCTACGACGGTTATTTCGATGTGTTACAAATGGAGTGACAAACCTAATATACCTTCTGGTAGTACCTACCATAGGGCATAAAAATGTACAAAAATTGAAAATTAGGAAAAATCATTTTATTTATTTTTTGTCTGTTAATTAAAATTTTAATTATTTTAGTTAAAAGTTGATTGAACGCGTTATTTATTTTTCTTTAAATAAAAAAACTTCTTAAAAAAAGAAGTTCAGTCAACTTTTATTCTGAAAAATTATTTTAAGAAATTTATTTATTTGAAATGGTAAATTTTTTTCTGTTTAATTTAGTGCAGAAAAATTCGGTTAAATAAAAATAAAAAAAAAACCGTCATCAAACTTTACAAGTTTACCTTAATTTTAATGGAAAAATATGTTTTCGAAAGCCAATTTTTGAGTTAACAGAGACGTTAAGAAATCAAAAATATTTGAACTTGTGAGTGATGGAAAGAAATATGTACTAAATTTAAAATAAACAAATTCTTATTTAAATTGAATTAATTCTTTTGGCATGATTTAAAAAGTGAAAATTTAAGATAAACAAAACTGAAAATTACTAAAAAAAAAAAAGTTGGCTTTAATTTTTCGTAAATGACTAAAAACCGAAATTAATTAAAAGTTATGTATAGAAGAAAAAAATTCTATAATGTGTTCTGTCAAAAATGTTGAATGTTTTAAGACATATACTATTGTGCCCAAAAACTAGTCGGAATTTTTCGATTAAAATTACGCGGGTAAATATTTTCGCTCAATATTTTTTTTTTAAGTTGGTAGGACTGTTAGTGACAACTGTGACAAATTACATGTCAATATCATCGTTAGTTTTTAGTTTACGCTTGGTTTTGTGAACATGCTTCAATGCGCGCGGCGATTCACGTTTGATCTCTTCAATCGACTCAAAACGATTTCCCCGGAGTGTTCTCTTAAGCTTTGGGAACAGCCAGAAGTCACACGGTGCTAAATCAGGCGAATACGGTGGTTGTGGAGCGACATGAGTGGAGTTTTTGGCGAATAACTTACGCTCTTTTTCGAAAAAATTGAGAAATGTTGGCACCAAACGCGATTTGACTCTTCTGAGGCACAAATGATCCTTCAAAATTGCTTGCACTGATCCAATTGATATTGCAAGCATGTCGGCAAGGTCTCGAATTGTTAATCGACGATTTTCGAGCATCAATTCTTTGATTTTCTTGATGTGTTGCTCATCAATTGACGTCGATGGTCGTCCAGAGCGTTCCAAGTCATCAATACGTTCTCTGCCTTCTTTGAAGTCTTTGTACCACTTGTAAACATTTTTCTGTGACATAGTCTCGTCACCGAAAGCCTTTTGTAACATTCGCTACGTTTCAGCAGCGGCGTTTCTTTGCTCAACAAAATTCGACATCGTAAAAATCGCCAAATTCACTTTTCTTTGTTCACAAAACCAAGCGTAAACTAAAAACTAATGATGATATTGACATGTAATTTGGCATGGAAGTCAATAACAGTTGTACCAACTTAAGAAAAAAATATTGAGCGAAAATATTTACCCGCGTAATTTAAATCGAAAAATTCCGACTAGTTTTTGGACACAATAGTAGAAATTTTAAATGTTTGGGATTCACCGAAATCTAAAAAAATTTTAGATAACTCTAATTTTTCATGATTTCCCTTTTTTTTTTTTAATATTATACAATATTTAAAAATTGAATTAAAAATGGATAAAAAATACGATTTATTAAATTAATTACTTATAAAAATTGCGATTTCCGAAAGTTTTTTTTTTTTTTTTTAAACTATAATACTATAAACTTTCTTGGAAACATTGAAATAACATTTATATCATGGCCTAAAGACCTTCAACTATAATTGAAAAGAACCGGCAGTATACCAGTTTTTACCAGTTAAAATGCTTCAAGCAAAATCCATGGCATTATTTCAAGTGATTGATTAGACTAATTTAAAAAAAAAAAAAAATTATAACTTGTTTCACATAAATTCGCCAAGAGATACAAAACAGTGTCATATACATATGTAAGCTTTCGGTTTTATTTTTCTATTTTCTGTTATCATCTAAAATCTCTGTACTTGTTTGTTGATTAGGGTTCAGAAGATGAATGGGATCGAAGGAAGTAAAAATCAGGGCCTATGGAATATGAAAATTGCAGGTAAAAATCTGGCTGATGATAATGAGCTCATTACTACTAGATGGGGTAAAAAGTAACTTCCTTGACCGCTGAATGCGCTGCTACTGCAAAAAAGGTTATAGTGCCTTGAAGTCCGTTCATATTTAGGCAGACATGCCAAATTTCAGTGCGATACTGTCTTTAGTTTTGTTTTGACAGCCGATTGTTGTTGACGTGTTTGGCATCATGTTTTCGTTCTCTCATAAAACATTATTTTTTGAGAGGCGAAACGGCGAAGGAAACAAAAGAAAATTTGGATAAATATTATGGGGCTAATGCTCCGTCAGATTACACCGTCAAATATTGGTTTCGAGAGTTTCGTGGTGGCCGCAACTCCACTACCGATGAAGTCCGCAGCGGCAGGCCCCCCAATGCGGTTACAGAGGAATTGTCATGGCATACTCTTCGTGGACTACCTCGAAAAAGGAAAAACCATCAACAGCGAGTATTACTGTGCATTATTGGAGCGATGGAAGGCCGAAATCGCTGCAAAACAGCCTCACATGAAGCGAGAAAAAATCTTGTTTTTGCAAGACAATGCACAAGAGCATCGCAACCACGGCTAAAATCAATGACTTACGGCTCCAATTGCTGTCGCATCCACCCCGTATTCGCCCGATTTGGCTCCCTCGGACTATTATCTCTTCCCAAACCTCAAAAGATGGCTCATAATAAAACAATAAACAATAAAAAATTCAGCTCACGCGAGGAAATCATCGACGCCGCGGAGGAGTATTTTGCAGACCTTCCGGAAAATTACTTTTCGGGCGGGATGAAGAAGTTGGAAAATCGCTGGAATAAGTGTATCGAGCTAAAAGGGGACTATATTGAATAAAATAAAAAAACTTTTAAAAAAAAAATTTTTTTCATTCCCAAGGAGGTTACTTTTCACCCCACTTAGTATGTGAGCTACAAAGACACTATGTCTACTCTTTTCATTTGCTTTTATTTCTTGAAGAACGTATACAAAACTCTTTCAGAATTAGTACAGGATTATTTACTTAAGTGTATTTATTATCTTTTAAAAAGTAATAATACATAATTTAGTAGCACAACAAATTACTAAACACTTTGTATAAAAAAACAAAGCATTTATAGTTGTTAATTAATAATAAAAACCCATAACCAATAATTATTTTGAATTTGATTTTGATAATATAGTTAGTATGTGTGATTAAAGATTAGTTAACCAAAAATTCGATAGACGTATAGTATAATGAAACGCAATTAATTTTTGCACGAATTGAGTTTGGATTTGCTACGTATTTTTGTTTACATGAAAATTAGTGAATGGAACTGAACCAAAACATTACAATCAAGCATAAAAATGTATTTTCCCCATTCGCTATTTATCCGAAACGAGGTCAAGTAATTGTTTCTGCAAGTATCTCTCTAATCTTAGTGCAAAATTGAGAAACATATTTGATGAAAACTTAAACTTGTTTTGTTTTATGTTTGTGAAAAACTTGTACGATTTTCTAAGAAAACAACACAATTTTTACTATTTTGCAAAGTATATGATTTTTAAAATAGTCTTTCATAGAAAAAATATGGTTAATTGGCTATTATGTATTATTATTAAATTGATTCTAGGAAATTGAAAAATAGCACACTCTTCAAGTAACTTGTTACTTTCTTATAAAGGGTGATTCAAACCTTACTTTTTTTCAATAGGGTTTTTTTGACAGATCACGCGTGACTAGTGTCATTCTGATTTGTAATTTTTGTTCAGTATTGTATGGCAATTCATCGACTGACTTTCGTTTTCGCCGTTTGTTTTCTGAATGGGCGCTTGAACGCATCGAAGAAAATCCGGAATTGTCAAGCCAAATTTTGTTCAGTGATGAGGATCATTTCTGGCTTAATGACTACGTTAACAAGCAAAATTGCCGTATTTGGGATGATGAGCATCCACAAGAGTTTCAAGAGCTACCATTAAATCCATTGAAAACAACAGTTTGGTGTGGTTTATGGGCCGGGGGCATCATCGGTACGTATTTCTTCAAAAATGCGGCCGGCGGCCACGTTACCGTCAATGATGAGCGCTATCGTGCCACGATAACGGACTTTTTGGTACCTGAAATTGAAGCCCGTGGTCTCGACAATATTTGGTTTCAACAAGACGGTGATACGAGCCATACAGCCCGTGTTACAATGGATTTATTGCAAAATCATTTCGGTGAGCAATTAATTTCACGTTTTGGCCCAGTGAATTGGCCACCAAGATCGCGCGATATCACACCTTTGGACTTTTTTCTTTGGGGCTATGTAAAGTCAAAAGTCTTTGCCGATAAACCAGTGACAATTGAAGCATTGGAAGCGAACATTACACGTGTCATTCATGAGATTCCGGTCGAAATGCTTGAGAGAGTGATCGAAAATTGGACCACCAGACTGGCCGAGCTGAAACGTTGTGCCGGCCAACATTTGAAGAAAATTATTTTCAAACATTAATTGCCATACTATGTGCTTAAAGTTGATAATAAAGATTTGATATTTGCATTCAATTCTAAGTGTTTTATTTTTATTTAAAGAAAAAAGTAAAGAATGAATCACGCTATACTTCACAAGTATGTATTGCAGTCGTAGAAAATCTATCCCTAATAATGTTAATATTTTGAAGTATAGTGAGTTTGGGTTTAGCAGTCTCTGCTATTATTGAGCAGGCTCTGGTTCAAGCTTAAGACTATACGACGTATTTATTTTTAATATTATGTATAAGAAAATCGGTTGATTTGTAATAAAACAAATTTTTCTATTGAAAAACAATTCCGCAAACAAATAGAAAAGAGTTTAAATCAATTGTAATTATTTTATACATATTAGTTACTAATTGGTTAGTAAAAATTAAATTGTTTCTGATGCCGGAAGAAAGATGTTTAAAGTTGTTTCAAATTTTCTTGATTTCCTTTTTTTTCCTTTACATACAAAATAAATGATATAAGAAGACTCGTAATTGCTAATATGTAACCATCGCAAGATTTTTATAATATTATTTTTCATTTTTAATTAACATAATTTTTTACGTGTAAATCAGTTTCTTTCAGTTGCAATTGCAAATCAATACTTTCACTGAATATTGAAACAAAAAACGTTTAAAAATAAATTATCGGAACTGAAGATTTAAGATTAGATTAAATTTAATGGAATTTCTTACTGTGGAAGTGTGCTCTTCCTGATTTTGGCCAATACAATTTAAATTTTATGTAACAGAGACTTACAAGTTAAAAACAAACCATTCTACGAGTAAATAACAATACTATATTTATATTTTCACAATCCTTGCAACTAAGGCCAATAAACAGCGGCAAATTAACATATTAGGTCTGTTTTATTTGCCACTTGCTCTGGGGTAGATCGGGGTAAGTGGCAAATAAAACGAGCAGGAGTAAGAGAAAGCTTTAATTCGAATGTTTGTAGCGCTGCTTAGCAACTATATTGTAATTATATGAGAAGCTTTTAGCTAATACACTTTTTATGGTAGAAAACTGAACTAATTTGGGTGTAATAGTTACACCTGCTCTGAAAGTAGTGTAGGATTTACACTTTTGTTGTTTTTGTTTTCAATATAAAAATTTGCAATGAATGGAAAAAAATTTTCTAAGTCGATTGTATGATACTCGTCATATTTCATTTGTAGACCTGAAAGGCGGTTTTTGGCAGATTCCACTAGTTACAATAAACATGTAAGACAATTGACTGCTTTCACCGTTTCGGGTTGGGCCATTTTATCATTTCGCCTCATTAATACAGTCATACTGCATAAACTCCGAAAGGTGTTTATCTACCTCGGGGACCTGCTTGATTCAAAGCAATTTAGCGACCTGAGAAAGTATTTTTAGATGTTCTTCGAAGATAGTTGAAACGATCAGTAGGTAAAAAACAAGTAGTGGCTATAAATAGAGGAGTTTATTGCAGGAAGACATTAAAAATATTTTAAGAGGAAATCCGAATTTTAAATAATGAATTATTATTTGTGAATTAATTAAACCAAAAAAAGGGGTTAAAATAAAAACCGCACAATTTTATATAGCTAAAATTGAAAAATCTATGAACAAGTTCTAATTTCTAGGTCATGGAAGTCTAACATTTACACTATGTGGGTAGAAGAAATGCCTATTAGTCAAGGTTTTATTGTCGCGACAATCATATTTATATTAATTATATGAAAAAATTGTTTATTTACTTTTCATAGAAAACAAATTAATTGATTATAATTTGTATTTACATTGAATTTGATTAAAATGTAATTCGAAACTATTTGGGATATAACCACACTTTAATTGTAACTCATATTATGTTGCGTGTAATTCATACTTAAATTGATTTTAATATATGCTGATAGTAAATTCAAATAGAGTATATTTTGTACGTTAGAATTTCTTCATCATTGTGTATAGAAGAACGAAACTGGCGGCATACTGTCTAGTCTGATTCTCAATAATTTGAAATGTTGTTGTTCATTTTGTTAGGCTTTTACGATTGTTTTCATTCTTATTTCTGTTAAATACCTTAATTTAATATGTGCCACAAGCCTCCTAAATGCCAATTCAATTGTGTTATTCGTAATCAAGTATATAAATGTTAAAAGGCATGCACAAGGAATACAAATTTATGTCATATAAGTTGACTTCCTCAACTTTTGTTGTTTGGCATTATGAGCTCTTTTTAATACAAAAGTCTTGGAAATTACCTTATGAGGGTTTTAATATTTCAGACTAAATAGGATTATTCGTAATTGATTTAAATTTGTATTTTGTTGGCAAACATAAAAATTTTTCTTTGTTGTTCATTTTCGAATTTTCACTTTCCCTATAAATACGTACTTTAGAAGATTTTCCCTTTTTGGTGATTGCGTTGGGCATATATATTAAAAATCCTTGATGGCACAACACTTAAAATAAAATTGACACTTAGAGAAGATTCCAAATTACAAGCTCAAGATATGCTCTTAATAATTATTTCAATTTTTATGCCTTATAGTAGGTACTACCAGAGGGTATATTAGTTTTGTCACTCCATTTGTAACACATCGAAATAATCGCCGTAGAACGGTTTTAATGGTATGGTTGTGTCGGGAATCAAAAGTTATATCGATTTATGCATGTCCGTCCGTCCTTTCGTATACAAGAGAACTCAAAAAAGCGTTATCCGATTTTGATGAAATTTAGAATGTGAGTGGCTTATTCCTTAACTTGGTTTTGTATTGCATTTGAGCAAAATCGTTCCAGGGGGAGCAAAGTTATAAACGAAAAATTAGGGTGATCAGAAAGTTTTGTCGTTTTTTTGTTGATGGTTTTTCGGATTTAATCGGAAAATTTGTGAATCAATTTTATTGATACATATTAATTAACTACCTAAATAGACGATACCATGATAAATTTCAATCAAATCAGTCCAAGGATAAAGGAGAAAGAAATAATCATAGAAGAAAATAACTCTATCTATAAAGTTTTTTTGATGTACTTTAAAAACTATTACACCGATTTGAATAAAATTTACAGATTGGACTTATGCTATCAGGGTCTAGGCTACCTGCAAATTGGAAGAAATTTTGAAAAGAAGAAACAAAGTTATGAAGAAAAAACGTTGAAATAATGTTAGTTTTGACAGTTTTTCTGTTCCTTTTCTACCATATGGCATCAAAAAATCGACTATAGGCCGATTTTAAGTTACTATATGTTTTATTTATTTATTAATACAAATACACTTCTTCTGTAGGTATAAAGAAACTCGCATGCAATATTCACATTTGTCTAAATTTTCTTTTGAAAAGTAAACATTTTCTTTTAAAGCTTGTTTATTTTTTAAATATATTATTTTAATGATTCAGAATTGGAAAATTTTTAAAAATATACGAATGCGACCCCAAAAATAATTTCAAAAACAACATTTTTTTGTTTGTATTTTGGCACTTGCTCAAAAATTTGTGTTTTTTTTCGTAAAAATTGATTATTTGTTGTTAAGAAAGACACTTTTCTTTTTGAATATGACACAAAAATATAAAGCTGTAAGTGGAAATTTTTGAGATTTTGAAGTTGAGAAATTTTCACCGACTTTGAAAATTCATTCAATAAAATTTAAAAGAATATCAATGTAAAGGTTTTCATTATTTTCCTTTGTAATCTCTGTAGTTAGAATGAAAATTGTGTTTTGATGCCAAATTTAATTAACGACGTTTTTTGTTTTATAAAAATAAATAAACATGAGAACTTTTTTTGATCTTTTGATTTCAATGAATTTTAAATTAAGAGTATTTTTTTTTTCGTGATAATTATTTGAGAACGTTTTTTTTTTTTAGTTTAAAAAAAAATACATAAGTTCAAGGATTGTAAATCTTTTTAAGAAACTTTAAAATACACGTGAGAGATACAAAAATTTTAATTTTTAATTTTTTATTAAGAAAAAACAAAGGTTTGGTGACAACTAAATAGGAAAAGTTTGAGTAGAGAAGGACGATTTTGTTAAGATACAGTAAAAAAAAGTATGAATTGTTTCTGAAAAATATTACGATTTTGTATACATTCTATTCATCATAAGCGTGTATTTCGAGACAAAAAGAAAAATATACAAAAATTAAGTTATCCAATTTTTACTTGTAGCCAATTTTACAAGAATTACCGAACAATGACTAAAATCCTAGTATGCTCCCTTAAATTTGTATTATGCTCTAGACCAGTGGTTCCCAAAGTGTGTTAGGGGTTCCGCGTGACAAATTTTATTTCAATAAAAAAAATAAGAATGGTGTTTAATACATTCTCATTTTCCTCGGAAAGTTTGCAATCGACCACCAAATTAAATTTAAAGTTTTTAAATAAGGCGACTGAAAACACAAGTATCGGTAGCAATTCGGTTAATTTTCGTACTCTGTTCGTGAGTTAGGCTGTTACTTTAAATCCAACATAACTATTTTTTCAAGTGAACGGAAATAAGTATTTTCTATTCCTCTTGTGTTTTTATAAATCAGGTAGGACTATAAATAGTTTTTATATTTTATTCATTATACTCTGTAATATTTTTACCATTTTTGTTTCTATAAAAAAGAATTGCCCTTATATTGGATCGATGGTTAAAATATGGGTCATTAAAGAAAACTGACATTGTTATTAGTAATGCAGAAATCGCGGAATCTACAGATACAGGCATCCTGGAACTCGCAATGCCATCAACTTCCATAGTTCCGTACAGCTACAGCCTCATCTTCCAACTCTGCCATCTTCCAATTTTGGACAGGTGGTATCAACGAAAAGACGTAAATATGATACTAGTTACCTGTCATTTGGATTTAAATATTCATGGTTCCGCGATGATTGGCAAAAAAATTTGGGGGTTCCACGACCAAAATAGTTTGGGAACCACTGCTCTAGACAGATCTCTGATTTTAATTACAATAATTATATTTTAATGATACTTCTAGATGACTCATGACACATCTTCTTTTTTTCACAATGATCATTATTCTTGTCATTCCAAAAGGTTCAAAAAATTACTATTTTTTTTTATAATTCTCAAAATAGAATGTTTATTCATTTTGATTCAATAAAATTAATTTTTTTTAAATTGTTTTTAGTAAATTTTAAGGAATTTTTAGAATAATAAACATTTTTCCTCCTTCTAAATTTATGTGAAAGAAGAAAACATGTCAAAATCACATGAAATTTTTAAAATGTTCGAATGTAGATGGCCCTGTAAACAGTGTGAAGCAAAAATTTGGGACCTCTTCACAATTTCATTACGTAAATAAAGGTCATTATCGAGTTTTAATGACCGATTGGGCAATAATGAGCATTAAAATCGGAGATCTGTCTAGGATATTAGGAAATTAAAATATTGCATACTTTTAGGCTCGTATTTAAATGTTTTTGATGATGTAACAGTCAGAGACACTGGATTTTTTTTTTACGTAATTTTTTAATTATTAATAGAAATATATATTTTTTTTTAATTTAGTGCTTTTCTCACACTTATGATGAATAAACTGTATTTTTTGATTATAATAAAATTTTTATAATATTTCAAAAGAAAAAGAAAACTTACTGTGGGAAATGAATTTTCATTTAAAATTGTAACTAAATAAGAATAATTAACATACCTGAAAAGAGAGAAGAAAAAAAAAATAATTAATAAATTATTAAATTTAAAAAGAAATAAATAAATAATTAAAATGGTAAAAATTTTTTATTAAAAGTTCGTTGACATAAAAAATGTATTTACAAACCCAAAAACTTTTTGTTTTCTTTTTGGGAAAAAATGCTTGTTAAACAATTTCAATAATAATTAAAAAAAAAAAAATCAGCATAAATTAATTTAGTAAAGAAAGTTGATCGATATTTAATATTTCATCATCGAAATTATGTTTTTTATGTGTCGAATAAATCGAATGATAGTCGATAAGACAAAAAAAAACAACTAACGATTATTGAACTTTGATGAATTTGACACGCGAATAAAATGTACAGCTCGCAAAAAGTAGTTTGTTTTAGTACTTAAGAAAGAATAATACATGATTTTCAATATTGAATAACAGGTGAATGACTTTTTTTCTTTTCTTTTTTTTAATGAGCCAACATTAATAACTTAATTATACATGTTTCCTTAACATTTTTGTACGCGATGATGACATACATGTATGTATTCCTAAAATATTTCTGTATAGCTAGTACAGTGCGTACTTATTCTTTAAGAACGGAAATAGAATATTAATCAATAATTTTTTCTTCTGTTGTTCATTTTCATCAGTATTTATTTGACTTGTTTCAAGTAAATTTGGTATTTGATAAACGGGAAAAACATATAGCGGGAGTACGTATGGCATCATCGCCTTCTTAAGCAACTTGTTGCAAGTGCACCACGTTAGAGTACGCTACTGATACATCCTTATAAGATTATAACAACAATTGAGCTCGTCACGAGACTTGATTATTTTTGCGAAAATTTTTCGCAAGTTTCACAGATCATTCTGATTGGCCAGGGAAAACTTATAATAATCTGCATTCGTGACAAGGTTTCGAAAATATAATTTCTCATTTCTCACTTTAGGATTTATAAACCAAACATTTTCAATTAAAAATTCTACTAATTCCCTTCTTCCTGACATTTTATACAATTTAATAGTTTTTAGTATTCACTTCCAAAAGAAAAATCGTTAAAACAAATTCAAAATTGCATTTGTCAAAAATGAAAAATTTATCTTCGTAAGTTTGCGAAGATAATCAGCTCCAGGGGATGTTTATTTTTGACATAAGCTTCACAAATCTGCGAAGTCTTTTAATTTTGATTGGTTCAACGAATTGTCAAAAATAATCAAAAAATTTCGCAAGTTTACGAACTAACACGAGCCCAAATATACATAAATCTATTCAAAAAATTTCATTTAAATCGGTCAAGTAGTTTTTGAAAAAAATCTAAAAAACTATGCAACTTTATGAAGATTCGAATTTTAGTCTATAACTGTTTCTTTCCGCGCTATTTTTGGATAAATTTGATTAAAATTCAACATCAAAACATTCATTTATATTTAAAACTACTTTGCGAACTATTGTATCCCTTTTCTTGAGGTAGAGTAGCATTGCTACCACTATTCCGATTTTTCTCAAATACGATATCAAATCGAATTATTTTATGATCAAACAACATTCTGAATTTCATAAAAAATTAGTCATTGTGGAATGCAACGTCTTCCAGGCGGAAATATTGGCAATTCAAAAGGCGATATCTCGATCTACTCAGACAGCAAGGCAGCCATGAACGCGCTTAGTTCGGTAGCTGTTAACTCGGGAATAGTCAGTAGCTGTCACAAGGTGTTGAAGAAACTATGCGTTCAGAATAATGTTAGATTATGCTGGGTTCCAGCCCATTGCGGAATCGAGGGAAATGAATCGGCAGACAGGCTAGCAAAGGAAGGAGCAGACGATTCAGAATACGAAATCACTGACGTACTGCCTTCCCTCTCGGCGTTTAAAGCACGTATCAAGGACAAAATTTTCGGGGAAGCCAATACATGATGGTGCAATTTTAGTGGGCACTAAGTGTCAAAAAGTTTGTGGCCGAAAATGAATCAGAAAAGGTCGAGGCTCATAATAGACTGGAATAGGAATCGTCTACGAACGATTATTGGGATATTGACGGGACACTGTCTGTTGAGGAAGCACGCTAAAAAACTGGGCTTAGTG
Organism: Xylophagus ater; assembly: GCA_963422695.1. Taxonomy (NCBI): domain Eukaryota; kingdom Metazoa; phylum Arthropoda; class Insecta; order Diptera; family Xylophagidae; genus Xylophagus; species Xylophagus ater. The sequence goes on along the minus strand of OY730479.1, from coordinate 41,510,795 downwards.
CAAACCGACCTCTGTCGATATTGCGGAGACATAGGGGTGGCTGAAGACATCAAGCACATTTTATGCGAATGCGCAGCTCTCTCTCGAGCTCGTAACAACTTTTTGGACAACCATTTCTTCGGGAATTTAGGAATGCTTCAGGCGACCGACATGGGAAGTCTAATGAAGTTCTGTAGGAAAATTAAATGCTTTGAAGAGGAATAGGTTCCCCCAGGGTAACTCTTGGTCTCGTAGGGATCACAATAGGCCCATTAAGGTGCCTGGTGCTGTACGTAGTACCCCTACTCTACCTACCTACCTAGTCATTGTGTGTAAACAGACGGACGTACTCCAGAAACCTAAAAATTGTATGTCCAAAAAACGTGTCAAAAATTCATTAATTTTCATTGATTTATTTGGCCATTGATATTAACTCTAAATAAATAAATATTAATAATTTCGATAAATTGTTTTGAATGGACCTCTTTTAATAAAAAGAAAAAAAAAACTAAAACAATTAAGCAATTTCGGAAGGAAACTACGTAAATAAAAACATTTCTCTTTTCTCTTCAATATGATTATATAAAAGTTGATTATCTATTAAAAGAAAAAATGTTATTTCGAAGAAATGACGTTACCAGCAAAGTAATATTGAATAACACGCGAATTGCTGCTGTTTTGATTAATAAACTTCGTTTAGAGTTCAAAACGCAAAAAGAAAAAATAAATTCAGTCAATTAGAACCACAGAGAAAAAATGAATATAGCATAACCACCAAAACTGGAAGATGACATCATATCCATGAATTTACTATATGAACGAATTAAAGTAAAAGTATAGCATGGTAAATATGATACGGACGCTTTACTATATATATAGCCCCATTAGCCAACACAATTACAACTGCCACATACTGTTTGGTGACCGTATAAAATTACTCCTAATGTTGGAGGGTACAAAGTTTACACAAGAAGTCACGTCTTCATCCAGAATTGGATGATGACCATATATTCCGTGGTAGTTAAGATTTTTGTGGACATTTGAAATGGGCTTAAAAGAAAAAAAAAACAAGTGTTGATGGATCATGTATTATTAATGTTTACATTTTATTGCTGACATTCTTCACGAAAACCTATCAAAATATGAGTAAATATTCCAGATTTCTTTATTTTATGTGATTTGTTATTATGAAATGGAATTCTCAGGATAAAATTTTGTTTAAATATTTGATTTATTAGGATTACATCATTATTAAAAGGAAAAAAAAAATTTCATTAAAAAATAATATAGCCAAATATAGAAAATGATTAGTTCATGGAAGTTATGAGAATGATTGAGTAAGTTAGTATGTTAACAAAAATATATCCTTAATTAAACACGTGCATGTGTAAAAGTAGTTAGATCTGATGACCAAGGAAACAGTTGTGTATGTGCATGTGTATGTGGCTAAGAGCTGCTATCAAAGTTTCAAATCTGTCCTAATCATGAAGAGATTTTTTACTTACTCGTACATAGGCTACATTTACACCGACAAAATTTTTAGGTCACCTAACTAAAAGTTAGGTTTGGGTCAGACGTGTTTACACCGTACTAGACCTAAGTCTAAAACAACGTCATATGTGAACATTTATAGAACTTGGATATCAAGAAATCAGCTGTTATCTGTCAAAAGTTCTTAAGTCGATTTAAATTTAAGGTAAGTCTGCAATTTAAGTGACCTAACCTAAGTTACTTTGGGCGTGTTTACACCGTCATATTTAGGTCGACCTAAGCACTTAAGTCTCTTTTTAAGTCTCGGTGTAAACGTAGCCATAATTAGTTAGAAATTAGTTTTTTTCTTTTCTTTAAAAGCTTATCTATGTTGGTATAGAAGTCGTACTAACCAAGAGATTCCTTAACATTACAAATATCATTATTTTTTCAGATTGTAAATATTGTTGTATTGCTAAAAATCCAACCAAAATAAATACTATTTCTTTTATCGACATATTCAATGCTAATTGAAAATTGTAGTAGCGTTAATTGATATTTTTAAGTTTAATTAATGTTTCTTTTTTTTAGATTTCTCGCTAACCTGAAATTGTTGCTAAAAGGAGTTCTAATAAGAAATGTAAACACTAAACTTATGATTTAATTAGCAGCACATCGTTTTGCCTACAGTCAGCTGAGCTAGGGTCAAGCATTTTTAAGATTCTGTTTAAGTAACTCATATCTGTAAACAAACAATGTTTCTCATTGTTCTTAAACATACTTATTATTCAATTCACATATTTCAGATACGAACTTGATTTACAAATATCATCCAAATAATGTAAAGGTTTGCGAGGTTTAAGAATTTAAATATTTTTTTTTGGCATTCCAATTAATTTACCGTCTCAAGATCCTCCGTTTTAGACGTAATTTGTAATTTCCTAAATTTCTGATAAATCATTAGGTGATTTCTATATGCAAGTTTTAACCACTAGTAAATAAGAATGTAGAAATATTTGCTAAATCTAATTTCCAGCTACTAGGACATGGCGTGATTAATTACTTTTCGAGGTTTGTGAACAAGTGAGTAATTGAGGCCTTAAGGTAATTAATTCCTTCCTATGCAAAAGTGACCAATTTCCAAGAGAAAAAAATTTTTATATGGAAGAATAAGAAATAAAAAGAAAATAAGAAATATTCTCTTAAAAATGCATATGATTCTCTCTAGCTTTCTATCATTTTTTTCAGATTACATTGTGTTAGCAAAACAGAGATAGAAATAGATTTGTCTTTATTAAACAATTCTAACACTTATGTAAAAAATAAGAATCACTATTCATACAGGAACTAACACTTAAAATATTAACAGAATTTCTCTTCTAATGATTATTCGTACACGCTCCAATGCTTGAAAACGTGTTGGGATAATACAATATTTATACAAATATTAAGTTAAAAAAAAAATTTCTTTGTTTCATTCTTTCTTTAGTCCAAAATCCATAAGACTATTAATGCTCTCGCTTACTACAATTAGCTTATAGGAAGCACGTTGTAAAATAGAATATATTTGATTTATAGGTTTCTTCATTCTTTCTATTGAAAAATTGTAATTTTCTTTCCTTATTTTGTGCGGCATTTTTTGTTTCTCTTATTTTATTTGGGAAGATCGCGTCTAGTTTTCCCTTTTCAACTTTATTCTTCTCTTAAATGAAAGAATTAATTTTTTTGGCGTTGAATATTCAAAATTTGGATTAATTTTGTTTGCGGAATTAATTACTTGTTCAAACTATGCTACCAGCTACCCTAAACAAAATATTAAAAACTCAGAAGTAGATTTCGTCAAGTTTCTCTGCTAAATGGAGTTTATATGTGATTCGATCCTGAGATAGTAATCTAAAATTATTTGACTTATGAGATTTTAGATGTGCCAACTGAAATCTCATAATTCTGGGCATATACTACCGTGTTCAAAAAGTAAGGTGAATTTTAAATTTAAACTTCCCGCGTTTATCGAATCAGACAATCAAGTTGGTAGGACTGTTAGTGACATCTGTGACAAATTACATGTAAATATCATCATTAGTTTTTAGTTTACGCTTGGTTTTGTGAACAAAGAAAAGTGAATTTGTCGATTTTTACAATGTCGAATTTTGTTGAGCAAAGAAGTGCTATTAAATTTTGCTTGTGGAATGAAATTTCCGCCGCTGAAATGTAACGTATCGTATACAAAAGGCCTTCGATGACGAGACTATGTTACAGAACAATGTTTACAAGTGGTACAAAGACTTCAAACAAGACAGAAAACGTGTTGATGACTTGGAACGATCTGGACGACCATCGGCATCAATTGATGAGCAAACATCAAGAAAATCAAAGAATTGGTGCTCGAAAATCGTCGATTAGTAATTCGAGACCTTGCCGACATGCTTACAATATCAATTGGATTAGTGCAAGCAATTTTGAAGGATCATTTGTGCCTCAGAAGAGTCAAATCGCGTTTGGTGCCAAAATTTCTCAATTTTTTCGTGAGTTTTTCGCCAAAAACTAAACTCATGTCGCTCCACAACCACCGTATTCGCCTGATTTAGCACCGTGTGACTTCTGGCTATTCCCAAAGCTCAAGAGATCACTCCGGGGAAATCGTTTTGAGTTGATTGAAGTGATCAAACGTGAATCGCTACGCGCATTGAAGGCTATACCTGAGGACGACTTTTTAGCATGCTTTAAATGATGATATTGACATGTAATTTGTCAGAGATGTCACTAACAGTCCTACCAACTTGAAAAAAAATTCATTTATCCGATTCGGTTAACGCGGGAAGTTTAAATTAAAAATTCTCCTTACTTTTTGTTCACAGTAGTAACTCCTTTTGTATGACAATTGATAATAAAAATGGAACTGATTCAAAATTTTCTTTACGTGTGCAAGGATTATGACTGTATTCAAGAAGCCGAAAAAATAAGTTATTATTGCATCAAAAACATGACTAATTTTCATATTTTAATCAATTCCATAACTTAAAATTGTTTTTCCACTTTTAGGAAAATTAATAGCATTTTTTTTTTGGGATGAACTAAATAAATTATTTTTCAAAAAATTTATTGTGAAGCCGGAAAATTGTTTAATTACTTCTTTGTAAAGAGCTCGAAAAACTAGGACATATTTAATATGAAAAATTTATTTTAAGTTTTTCCTTAATTTTTACTGTTTTCGAATTTTTCTTTTTTTGTGTTGTATTGTTTTTCCGGG